>CM060842.1:7967500-8567500 GCA_030762175.1 Metallyticus violacea | reverse complement strand
ATATGTACTAAAATTACCAAAGTTTTATCATTTCATGCTATTAAAATCCAGTTAAATGTGACATTACTTAACGACAGAAGAATAATCCTTTTTGATATTGATATAAAAATAATGTATGATATTTTTATACAAGTTGGTTCAGCATAATATTTTATGACAATTGTCTATTTGTGATATTGGACTACAAAATGTTAATTTTTTTATGTGGAACTGAGTCTATTGTCCCTTAAAATTGCTTTGTAGTCACAAAACCTCCGCACAATATTGGGGACAATTTAAACCTAGTAAATCTTTTGCAGTTAATTCTAGATCTAGTTCTACATTTGATTCACCACTTAAAATGATTTAATACTGCATAACTAACTATAGCCTGAATTCTTGGCATGACTGGAGGAGGAGAGTTATTTCCTAACATTTAATGTTTGTGTAAGACTATTTCTGTTTTTTCTCAATATTTCTTATGTGTAAATAGGAGCACGAATGGCCTGACTGGACCTTTCCGCAGGATAAGTATTTAATTTATGTATCCGTAATCCATCATTGAAATAAATACACACTTACTATTACTGAATTCTTGGTTAACGTCGAGTTCAACTTAACTTTCACTACTTCTGCGACATTTCCGCTGCAACATTTGAAACGTTTTGTCACTTTCCTAAGAAAGTTAAGACTTCCTGATAAAGGTTTTTTTTTATTCGTTTTATTTAAGGACGCTTTTTGAAATCAGGTCATCAGCGTCCCACTCAATTCCGGGCGTGAAACGGCCGACAAATTTTGCTCAGAGGCCTCTTCTTTCAGGCTTGAGGTTCTTTATCATGCCGTAAATGTACGACACGGAACCCACGGCTTTACTCCCTTGCGAAGAAAGCCATACTTAAGATTTTTACGCCGGAAAAAATCCATCGATATTGGCCGGGGTTGAACTCGCGACCTTGGGCTTAGAAGGCAAGTATGTCCTGATAAAGGGATGTGTTGCTTTGGAAGAGCGCAATCATAGTCTAAAACACTAAACACATATTTGATATCTTCAATGTTTATTACATTACTGCCTAGCTATTAGTTTTGATTTGTTTCCTGTATTCTGCATGTTATGGAAAAACCAGAAGCAGTTTTGAGATAATAGTGCTAATAAAGCAATCTTTAAATTATTTTCTGACAAGGATAACTTTGAAAACATAAAATACGGAAAATATTCAAATAAAATGTAGAATTATGTAAAGACACGTGAGTTTTTTTTTTTTTTTTTTTTTTTTTTTTTAATATGTACTGAACCCGGAAATATGCACAAATGTGGTGAATAAAATATGCTTTAAATCATTGCAAAAAGCAATGTCTACAAATATAAAACAAAAGTTTAATTGTAACTATAAAAGGTGCATTTACATATACCCTTTGACATAAAAAATGAGTCATCTCTTGAATGCATTTGTGTTATGTCGATGCACTAAACGCTAACTAGTGTGTGTGCAAGTTTGCCTCCCTGCATGAAGCACTTTTTTTTTTTAAATAACTCTTTGTAAGATATGACAAAATAGTTTCGCATATTATTTACCATACACAACAAACTTTAAAGTTGACATATACTCTCATATTTTCTTCAGCAATTGTTTTATCTAAATGCAAAATGATGCACACGCACAAAGGACAAAACATGGTGTATGGGCACAAATTCAAGAAGACTCGGATGTTGTAGCCTATCGTCTATACTACTGTACAAATCTGATATCATCTATGCCTCGAAGATTGAGGGCTGAGGGTTCATATATTAATTTATGTTTTTTGCTTTAGAAGATAAATGCTTGTTATATTTATTTTTAAGAATACGTTAGTTTACGATTACGTTTTTGTGTGCGCTTAGGTAATGCCAATGACACGTTAAAATATAATATGATATTAAGGCAATATATGCACTAATAAAAAATAAAACAAAAAGGTTGTGTGGGATTTGAACCCAGGAGCTTACGTAGAAGAGCAACGTCTTCTAAACCGCTCGGCCGCCGCTACTCTTACCTAATGTTCGCTTTCCAGATGATTGTGATTGTAACCGTTATGTTAACAGGCAAAGTACCACTGCAGTGTGCCAGCCGCTGCATGCGCGTTGTGAATACAGCGTTTATGAGCATTCCCGAGGTTTCACGCAGAATCTGAAGATGACTCGATTTTTTTTCGTTTCTTTTTTGTTAAAGGGTGTACATATAAATCCTAAACCTGTTGATAATTCTATCGGTGTGCAAGACAGATACAAGCTATTTATCTTTAGGTACATAATTTTTTCCCTATATTCGTTTATTTTCGAGCACATACCTGTAAACTATAATTATCTGTCTTAGTAATTTGCAATGTTGCTGTTTTATTTTTTGATGCCATTGTGGGAAACTGTTCAAATGTGCAAAACAAAGTTTTTCTTCTAATCTTGAAAATTAACGATTACGCTGTACAAATCATGTATGACAAGATAGGAGCGTTAAATTGAAATAGTTTGCTTATATTTATGTTTTAAGGGGTTTGAAAGCAACATGTTTCTAAAAAAAAATTAATGCAATATGGCAACTATTCTTTTGAATACTATTTGACAAAGGATATCATATTTTACAAAAAAAAAAATGCTTTATATGTTGTAATGATATAAAATGTATCAAATTTAAAAGAAAAGGTTCTAACTTCCAGTTTTACATGGAGTTGCCCATGCGTGGATTGACTGAAATCCAATCCGTAAGCCAAAAATTAACCAGCAGCTAAATGCTTCCACAAGATCCATAACTCGCACCATTAACATCCATATTTCTTCCTCATGAAACGTTTCTTACTTCATCACAAGGTGTGGACGTTTAGCCTGAATAGCATCCTCAGTTGGTCCAGTAGTGAAGCGTTCTGCCCTTCTGGAGGTTGTCTTGGAGCACCACACCATATGAATGCTAGAAAACGGTAACCATGACTTTTCCTGCAGATAGAACGGTTTTTGATTGCTTTGGTGCATTTTCACCAGTCTGGACTGCTCCTTCGTCTCTGGCATGTAGTGATGAACCCATGTTTCATTTACTGTTATGAAATGTCGAAAAAACTCACTGCAATTTAAGTTTAAAAAGTCTAAACTCTTGCGAAATGTTCATTCGAATGCGTTTTAGGACCATTGTTAACAAAAGCAGCACTTATTGAGCGGAAAACTTTCTCATACCCAAAAATTCGTGTAAAATGTCGTGGACACGGCCTATCGAGGTCTTTGCAATGTCCGGTGATCAGTGGTCATCTGTTAGATCTTATTGAAAAAATTATTTGTGAAACAGCAGTCAGTGATATGCTCAAAATGACCACAAAAGAAGTCTATTCAAAAGAAAAAAAATCAACAAAACTTACAAAATATATGTATAGTGCTCCGAGGAAGCTAAGAATACATATAATCAGGTCCAGAGAGGACCTCAACTATCATCCGTGATGGTTTGATGACAAGTGTCGCATAAGAGAGTGACATGTCAACAATGGATGAAAACCAAAGCCAGGAAGTATCAAGAACACATCTTGAAAGATGTCATAACATGTCACTCTTCGGTGGAAGACCTTACAAGACTGGCATCCAGCACACAAAGCACAGACAACCCAAGAATGGCTCAGGAATATGTTCTAGAAATTCATTGCCGTGAAACACTGGCGCTCTTGTAGCCCAGATCTCAAATATTTTGAAGAACAAGTATCGAGCTAAATTTCACTCCAATTTGAACCATCTTGAGTTAGAGAAATATGAGTAGCATTACAAAAGTATCGGTCGCTCATCCAAAATTGGGCGGACCGTGCATGTGCAGGAGTTTCAGTTGATGAATTATTGCTATTACGAAAAGTGTTTCTAGTTTAACAATGGTTTATAATGGCTGCGAGAATAAGCAATCCTGAATTTGAAAAAGTCCGCTTGGTGATTCGATTTCTCAACACAGAAGGTAAAAGAGTTACTGAAATTCGTTATAAACTGTGCAAAGTTTATAGACCAATTGTAATGTGTGAAGGAAAAGTCGTGTCGTCAGTTTAAGGGGTCGTACATGATGAAGAGAGAAGCAAGACGCATAGTGTTCATATGGATGAGGTTGTTGAGCGTAAGGTTGCAAAACTTTGATAAAAGCGCCGTTTCACCATCATTGCTTTTGCAGTGCAGTTCACAGGCATTTTACCTAGTGAATTGTTCACACCTGTCATAATAAATCCTGAACATCGTAAACTGTGTGCAAGAGAATCTCTAGTGTTGACTGTCGCGCACAAAAATGAAAGAATGTTCATTCTTGAAATGGTACGAGAGAGAAGGTGAACTGTTTTCTAACATCGGTACTGAATCAAAACAATAATCCACGAAGTAGCACATTCAAAAAAGAAAAACTTCGAAGCAGACACCAGTGTCAATGTTTTCTGGGATCACTTCTTAATGGAGTCGGAACAACAATTATAGTGCATCTTACTGTGAAATACTTTCCAAGCCGAAACATTCGATGACAAGCTGTTGTCAAGAACTGTTTTCCTTCATGACAATGCACGTCCACACACTGCTGTAAGCAACATTCAGGAATTTCGATGGAAACTTTTTAAGTGTCTATCATACAGTTCAGACCTCACACCCAATGATTTCCACTTTTTCCTTCACTTCAAAAAAGTTCTTCGTTATCAAAAGTTTGCTGACAGCGGAGAGTTGAAAGCGGCAGTGTTAATGAGGTTCAACTCCCAGAAGGCAGATTTTCATACGCAAGCTTGTCTCTCTACATTTTTTAAAATTGTGTTTAAGGCCCGTTTTCACTACTGAGGCATCACAGGCAGTGACACTGATGATACACGACATGAAATGATATATTGGGAAAGGATTTATTTAAGGAAGGAAGGCCTAAGTTTAGGGTGCCTCCCCGGCATATGTTATTTATGAGAACTGAGGAAAACCTAGGGAAAAAAAACTGTCGGGGCTGATGGTCCTGGTGGGAATCGAACTCCAGACTTCCCGCTCATGAGTCCGTACATTAATGACCTCGGCCACCCGCGGCGGTGTGTGTACATCATGTGTAAAAGAAAAAAAAATTATTCACTTTGTGTTATGAATTATCGGCCATTACTTTTGAAACGAGTTTCATATCTCTGTATATTATACAGTAAAATGGCCTAACAAATGAATGTCTTATGTATTTCAAAGAGCAGCCCTTCTTAAAATAAGGGACAACATTTATAGCTAGATTAGGTGTGTTCATTCCTTGAAGAAAGCAGCTTTCATACAAATTTAAAGAAGATAAACGTTATAAGAATATTTTAATAATATAATAATATACAACATACTCAAAAATATTTTTCAGAGTTAAAATTATACATAAATATCATTTTTTACATTTTTGGTACAAACTATACAATCCAGTTTTACATTATTCACAAATATTTATGAAATTAAATCATAATTTCACTCAAAAATTACATTCAGTAAAGCTGATGCACCCTGATAAAAATCACTTCCCTAGGTGCAGATAGAACTGCAGCAGCGTTTAGATGACAATGCTTGTAGGAGCTTCAAAATATACCTTTCAATTCGACTTTCTTCCCTGTTGGGAACAAGAACCGATTGTATTGAAATTCAGAATTAGGAAATCCAATGTCTGACTCATAACTGAGACAGAAGTTTTACAAAGGAAGCAGTTTATCAAGCATTCTTTCTTGAGTGAAATGTTGTATTTAAACCATTTCACAGGTAAAATTAAAGCGTTTGCGCTTCCCACTCGTCGGACCGAGTTCGATTCCGGGTTGGGTTAGTTCCCCGAGGTTTTTTCAGGGATTTTCCCTCTTTTTCTTTAAATGAATGCCTGGGAAACTTACGCTATAAAGTCCCCTGAAGACTTTCGACCTAATTATCACCTATCACTCTTTATCCTGCACAATAGTATTCAGTTCGCGGTGCCATTATAAACAAAAAGTTTATAGGAATGGTACCAGTTTTCAATTTTCTAAATTTTATTTTCGGAGCCAAGAAGTTACCGTGACTATAAAATGACAACATACCTAACCAGTAGTACTCTCAAGACATTTCATTACACAACAAAGATGGTTTATATAGAGGCTGGTTCTTTTGAATGCTTATTTTAAACATTCAATAAAATTAAACTATTATACAAATTTTTTACCTAAATAAAGCACGCTCTCCTTGAAGACTACTGTACGTTTCTCAGCGATGTTCCAACATTTCTACAGCTTATTGGCTGATAAAACTTTTCTTTTTTCGAAGGTTTCGTTTAGTTTTGGAAACAGCCTGAAGTCGCTGGGAGCTAAATCTGGTTGGTAAGGAGGATGTTATGGCAGTTCAAACCCTGCTTCATCAAAACCTTCTGCCTTGAAACATTATATTTAAAAAAAGACACAGCTTAGCTCAAAATTTTCCGGCGTTTTTCAAGGATTTTGAAATGTAATTTGTATTGTAATGGTCTGTCATCGTGGCTCTTTTCGCTAGTTATTAATCAGAATAACACAATGTGCATTCCAGAATGATCTTACCTGCTGATGGTTGCACTCCAAATGTTTAGGTGAAGATACCTTCCATTGCTTACTTTGCATTTTCATTTCGGGGTCGCAGATTAACATATAGCACATTCAGTCACAAATCTCACAAGAAATGCTTGTTCTCACGAAAATGTTAGAAATGTTGACTCTATCGGTACACGCATCCTGCGGTAAATCTTTTCATTTCTTATTCTTTAGATCTAATATTACAGGGTTTCTAGAATTTGTCCTTACCGGTTGAAAGGGGTTTTGCGTCTCGGTAGCTGAGCATGCCGCAGCCAGCCGCACTTATGTATCTTGCGCTGATCGAACACCGAACTCCAATTTTCCTATCATAGAGAGAAGTTCTTGTATAGATTTGGATATTCAGAACACCAATAGAGAATGTTGCGAGTATTAATACGACTTTTTTGGTGGAACTACGTCTTATCTGTAAAGAACACAAGCTGTCTTCAGTCACTGATGAAAGTAACCACTCACAATAACGCACACATGCTACGGGATTACCTTGTCGTAGATAATGAACACGTATACACTTGTAAGGTTTGAGTTTTAACAGGGTTTATCATAAGAATAGGCTATCATTTGGCAGATTGCTTAAGGTGTGTTTGGTTATCTATTGCAAAAGAATTTGCACTGGTACCGCAGTTTTGAAAGTTCTTTTATTTCTGGCTAAGACTTAAAGTGTTCTTTATTGTAAAATGAAAGATTTCATATATGCTTGGTATTTATCTTCCTTTGCCCTATAGTTGATATAGTTTATGAGCAAACTCTTTTACAATGCACAATTTTTTTTCTCCATTTAATGCTAGGTATTATTAAGTTGCATTTTTAATGTTATTACTTCCAGTTTTAAAAATTTGAGTGTTATGATGATTGAATTTTCTTAATAAATTATTTTTCAATGATTACTGCTGAATTTTAAGGTTATTATTATAATTATTACTATTATGCCATATTGTTTAGTCACCTTTCCAGGAATACCTCTTGGATTTTTATTTCACATATTACAAGAGAAATATTGAAAACATCAATAGTAGGAGATTGTACATTAAATTATTCATATATGGTGCACACAAAACACAATCTACAGAGCTCTATTAAGCACGTGTTTTGAATTCTGTCGGCTGCGAGCGGCGCTCCCCACTCTTTCGTTTACAAGTCTCTCTTCCTGTCCTTCAACGTCTCTTCGAAGCAGTGCAGTAGTTGCTCTTCGCCAAGATGGAACGGTTGACTGTATAGAGGAGGGCATTTATGTGTGTAAATGTTATCAAAAATACGAGTCAGCTCATCGTGTTCGTGTAGAATTTCGTTTGCAGTTCCCTGGTGACTTTCCTGCTTTCAGAAAAGTAATTGTAAAATCAAAAAAGTAATCAAAATGTGGGGAATAAAATTTGATTCTGCTGGATCAGTGTACAACAAAAAACACACGCGAAAACGTACAGTTTTTAACGGAGGATAAACTAGACGAAATTGGTGTAAATGTTAAACGTTTGCCGAAAATAGCACATAAAGCAACTAAATTATTAAACCTCAAACCTTATAAGTGCACATGTGTTCACTGTTTAAAACAAGGCGTTCCAGTAACAAGAGTATATTATTGCGAGTGGTTTTTTTTTTCTTCTGCGAATGAAGATTTAATAACCCAAAACTTCTGCTCTTTTCAGACAGGGCTGGTTTTACCTAAACAGCCATATGAACAATCAAAGCATACGTTACTGGTGTACCGAAAATCCACATCGTGTACAGGAAACCCTCTTTAGGTTATGAAAGTTTGATGCTCTGTTAGCCCAAGGTATATTATAAGTACGATTTTTTACGAGAGGAAAGATACAGAAGAGACATTTTGATCACATTTTTTTTCAGCAGCTTACAGAAGAAGAGAAATCGTAAGGGTGGTTTCAACAGGATTCTGCAATTGCTGATATAGCAGCGGAGTCCATGAATAAAATGAAGAAAGTATTTGAAGAGTGAGAGATTAGTGCAGGCCTATGAGCCTCTCGCGCACCAGATTTAAAACAGTGTGTGATTTTTATCTGTGGGGTTGCCTGAAGGGCAGAGTTTATTAAAAAAACAAGCCCTCGCACATTGGAGAAACTAAATGAAAATATCACAAATGAAATCAGAAACATTACAACCAGAATGTGTTTTCCCGATACAAAGTCTGTTTAGCCAAATGAGACTACATTTCCAGCATCTTTTATGAGGTTAAGATTTTATAGATGCACGCCCAGCCGCCAAGAATCAGAACACTGCGCGTGAGGATAGTTCTTGCGTGAAATCCCGGCAGTAGCCAACAGATCGAGTTTTACGTCTATCGAGCATAGTATAAGTACAAATTTCAAAAACACCTGAGATCTTTTGACTAATTGTGTACATTGAATTTTTAGAGGCACGGGGCATTCAAAAGAGCCAACCTGTATTTGTGAAGGCACAAAAATGGCACCCTGCCTAATGCCTTCACTTTCATAAGCTCTTAAACAAACCTATCCTCCAGGTTTTTCTCCCATTGCTATTAACTTGCACCAATGAATTTTAATGTGTGACAACATGCAATAAATAGTTCAAGTGTAGCATATTTTGTGAGATCTCTAAATTGCTGATATTACCTGCATTTTTAGGGGCAACACAAAGAGGTGACAGGATTTGTTCCCAAACATTTGTCTTTGGATGTATTTGTACTTTCATGTGCAAAACACTGCTGCATCTTAAATTGACGGAGAACACCTATAAACATTTAGTCTACAGACGAGATTCAATTTCTTTTGTGTTCACACACTAGTAAAGTCTCAACCAACAATCAACTCATCGCGTTCAAGCTTTGCTCCCATTCTTTTTAGGGCAATGATGGTGTTGACAGCTTTGATCCACCGCTTCTTGATGACGTAGCGCTTTAACTTTGTCTTGCTCAGGGCGACGTTAGTGGCCACCTCCTTCAGCCATTTGTGCTGTAGACTCTGGGTCGCAGTCAGCCGTGCTCTGTGGATCACATTGCAAAGTAAACAACCATCTCACCGCTTTTTACACTCCAAATTGAGTTGTGAACAGTGTGTTCTTTTTCTCAACTGTCCGTGATGACTGGAAGTAGGTGGCAAGTGAGGTCATGGTACGCTGGCCTAGATCCTCCTCAGCCGACCAGTCCATGGACAGTGCCTTGCGGCAGGATTCAATAGGAGACACAGTGACCGGTTGTTTGTCGTCCCATTTGTCTAAGAGGTGGAGAAGCAGGTCCTTGGTGATGTCTGCACCGGGTGGATCGGGACTCTCTGCCTCTGGGGAATGTGTTGGAGAAGGTGGAGCTGAGTGGCTGGAAGATGCAGAGGTTGAGTGACTGTGGTAGGGCGTGTCTGAGGAATTGCGTGACGAGAGTGGGGAGGGGCACTGCACCAGACTTTCCCTTCTGGTAGTTGCAACCATGAAGGAGGTGAAGTTAGTGGGAGGTGCTGGAGCGCCAATGGGAACATCGCGGTTCATATTAGATACTCGAAACTTGGGGCGTCTTCCTCCTTCGTCCATAAAACTACCGCGTCTGCTGTTAAAGGAAGGTGAACGCAGTGGAGAGTTACCAAAAGAGTTGGAGAACATGCTATTAACACTGTGTGTTGAACTTGACTCCACTGGGATACCAAGGCTTGGAGTAAGGTTAAACTCCTCCGTGTTATTATTCTGTACATCACAAGCATTCCCATGTAGGGAAGCCATTTGATACAGTTTATCTGACAGTTTACGAATTTCATCTGCGAGATTGACGCGACCAGCAATGTCCCCGTTTCTCCGCAATATGCAGGAGCTATCAGAGGCACGTCTTTCAAATGCTGCCAATCTCTCCAGATGATATTTCGGAGGAGGAGGCTGCTTATGTTCAAATGTGTACTGAACGTACTGTTCAGTTTCTTCTGCTTGTTTGCTCGGCGCCTCTGGCTCAAAGATGGACTCTGGGGAGGTTGAGACAGAGAGAGAGGAACAGGGAGAGGGGGACAGGCCACGAAGAGAGGTCCTAGAGGGGACTGTTTCCACTTCTGAGGACATAAATGGAGAAATGATGTGGTATGACTTGTCAAACAGATATGGGCTATTGGGGTGTTCGTTCCAGCGCTCGACAAAAAAGCGCAGGTTATCTTTAGCCACGTCCAGTTCCTCTGCAGTAGGTGGTGGCGGTGGTGGTGGTGGTAGGGGCTTTCTTCGCAGCCAAGGATGCCCCAGGCACTGAGTGGCGGTCATTCGCCGGCTGTAAGGGAAGGCAGACAAAGACCCACAGTTAGAAATGCCACTCCTTAGAAAAACAGGAATCATCAACTAACTTACCATGCAGGTGTTTCACTTCTAAAACAAGCAATGAGGAATCTATTCTATATTTCAGCACGATTAGGCATGAGTAAGTCTAAAGGAGGTTTAGATCTAATTTTTAAACATCGTATTATTAAAAGTAATGCCGAAATTAAGGTTCACGAGGAATCAGTGATAAGAAAGGGTACTTTTTACCCAGCAATGAACATCTACAGACGTTAGTATATTGCATTTCTAAGCAATCTTATTCCTAAAATGAAAACTGCTGAATAGTAACCAACAGTAGCTCGCAACTTGCAATAAGATTAATACTTTTTGGAATCTTGCACTCATTACTAAACAGTCACCAGACAAATAAAGACACTTATGCAAAGGAACAACTAGATTACATACTTAAAGGAAGTTTACAAGGGGTTTTTTTTTTTCAAGAAAAGATGGAAATCACAGAGCACCAAAAGTAACTGAATAGTTGAAGAGTTCCTAATCCCCCTTTATCTCCTTTATAACAATATGTAATAACAAATGTATTTATTATACCTGGTGAAGACCGTAAGACCCTCACTTGCATTTCATCAGCAATTACAGGTGATTACATAGGTATATACCATACAGATAATGGCATTTACAATTGGAGCATAATATTTGGGGAGTTCATTAATGATTGACACTCCTCCATAAGTCTGGCAAAGAAGCAGTTTCAAATGTGTACCAAGATAGACTATAGTACTGCCTATTACCAAAAAAGTGTGTTGATATGTCCCAGATGAAGACCAGCACTGCGTCTTTTCCTGCGGCGTGCTACTGAGGTCGTGGACACGAACACAAAACATGGAAGCAGACAATCATGGGCAACGATGTTGTTGTTGATTTGTTTTATTTATGGACACTAACATTTCAGGTCATCAGCGTCCCACTCGATTCAGGGCGTGAAATGTCCGACAAATTTTGCTCAGAGGCCTCTTCTTTCAGACTTGAGGTTCTTTTTCGTGCCGTAAATGTACGACACGGGAACCACGGCTTTACTTCCCTTCTGAAGGAAGCCATACTTAGGATTTTTACGCCCGAAAAAAAGCCATCGACCCTGGCTGGGTTTGAACCCGCGATCTTGAGTTTAGAAGGCGAGTATGGTAACCACTACACCATCAGGACCGACGATGGAGAGTGTGGTTTGTGTGAAGAGGAGTGACTGCTTCAGACACTCACACGAACAGCAGCAAGTCCAGATCGATGTTTCGTTAAATATCACAGTTAAAAGACGTCAGAGACTGTGCAGAAAAAGAAAAAGAAAAAGAAAAAAAAACTACTGAGTGCCCAGAAACAGCACGTGAAGGCAACACCCAACTCGTGTCTGATAATGCAGAATATGCGAATCACTTTTGATGAACTACAGAACGCAACATGTCTATTATGGGGAACCTTCACACCATCATCCATGAGGACTTAAAGATGAGAAAGGTATGTGCACAAAGGGTGCCTCATTCCCTCACTATTCGCAGAAACAGAAGCATGGGGGGACATGTCAACAGTTGGTGGAACTGTACAGTGTGCATTCAGCAGGGCTCTTTGAGCATCTGCTCACCGTGGATGAGTTTCAAGCAGTTGTCACTAGTGGCACCAGGATACACCCAAAGAATGGTTGAACGGAAACTGCCAGAACGATGGAAAAGGTGCGTGGACATTGGAGGAGATTACATTCTTTATTACCCTTCTCGCAATAAATTCCTACTGTCAATATATATAAATAGTAGTGCCAGTCATTTTTAAGCGCGGTATTTATGCTTATTAAGTGCTGCATTCTTCAAACGAATAATCATTGAGCAAGATTCTAGACCGGCAGTTTTGGATATGAGACTGCAGAAAGTTCTAGAGACGAGTAGCGACAAATGTGAAAGACGAAGAAAAGGTAGAGGTTCGATGTAAGGTATTAAGTTGCTTGATCCGATGTTCAAATTGTGATGAGAAGTGAAAACAGTCGAAAGACAGTGCAGAGCTGAGGTGCACAGTGAACGCAGGCCTTATGAACACGTTATAGTCTTTGTCCAAGATTTGTTGTGATGTCAGATAACAGAATGAGATAGTAATAGAAATGTGGCCTAATAAATGTCGATACCGGTGTTTTTTAATTGAATGTGAAAAAAGTCTCAAGTCTCTTCAAGGAATGGAATTTTGAGAATATTTTACAAAGTGCTTTTGTTAACTTGTCAGGTGACATTACTATCAAAATAGACATCAAGATATTTTACAAAAGCTTTTATTCATTATTAAGTTTCAAGGAAATGAATTCTATTAGAGTAACTTTGTACAATAATAATTTATTATTATTGCGATTTTCCGAGGTTTACGAAAAGTACATTTTGTTTAGCTCATGTTGATACCTACAGAGTAAATATAAAAGAAAGAGTAAAAAGCTGTATTATCATACATGAAAAACAATATGGCCCCATTACACCTCATAGAATTAAATAAATATCTGCACTAAGGCTCAAAATTATGATTGAAGAAAACATCGGAACATCAGTTTTTAGCCCAATTGTCAGAAGGGCTTGAGGTGTCATTTTCATTTTTTTAATAACTTTCTCATTGCGTTCCAATCAATTCAGGGCGTGAAACGGTGGATAAATTTTTCTCAGAGGCCTCTTCTTTCAGGCTTGAGATTCTTTTACGTGCCGTTAATCTACAACATGAGACCAATGGTTTTAACTTCCTTTCGAAGGAAGCAATACTTGAAGTTTTTAGACCCTAAAAAGCCACCATTCCTAGCAGGTTTTAAACCCGCGACCTATGGTCTACGAGACATGCATCTTTATCACTAGACCACCAAGGCAGAGCTAATTATTTACTATGACTTCAAATTGATTTAGGGGATAGAGAATGTAATGAAAGATTGCATTGTGCAATTGGGGATCTTTGTCCTTCGCATCCTTTGCAGATTTTAGGAGAGGAAGAGACTCCCTGAGTGGTGAAGACCGCGCAGCAACAACGGATGAAAATGTGATGAAAGCAGAGAGTATATTCAAGAAGCTCTAAATATTGGATCGGCAACGGTGAAAATATTTCCTCGAAATTGTCAAGAAGCTCTGCAGTCGTTGGTTTCCTCACTACCTTACAGATGTGTGGATTGATATCAGACAGTTCTGGTAAATTTTGATAGGGGAAGATTAGAAAGCATATTTAACATCATAACATGTGACGAAAGCTGGACATACCAGTATGATCCAGAAACTAAGCGACAGTCATCGGCCGGGTAATTTCAGGAAAGAATATCACAACAAAAACGAGGCGAGCTAGAAGTTTTGGCAAGATGGTGATCCGCTCTTTTTTCTCATCCATGTATTGACATGGATGAGAAAACGCTGTCACTGCCACATGATGCAACACTAAATGTCCGTCCCAAATCTTCAATGTACGGAAACAACAAGAGTAAAACGTTTGCCTCATCCTCCCTACAGTCTAGACGTGTTTCCATGAGAATTTTTTTCCTTTTCTACCCATCTAAAAATAAACAACCTTCAATTTACCTAAAGCCGCAGTAGCTGTATACGAAGAATGTATTTACATCCTATTCAAAGAAGCATGTCGTTCAGAAGTTAGAAAATAGTATAAACGGAGGAGCTGTTATATAGAATGTCATGGAGAATACTTTAAAAAGATCAAATGAAATGATCCGATCTTTTGTCTCAAAACTTTCCCAGTGATCCTCGAATATGGGGACTGTTTTGAACAACACGCACAGGCAATTACACTGCACATTGTAGGACGTTTCATTGATTATAGCATTCCTATCCAGTACCAGTAAAATTCATGCAGACAAATTTTCACTCAACACTTTCGTTTCTTTATAACGTATAACCCAACCAAAAAGTATTAGAAAAGACAATAAATATAAGACTGAACTCTACGATAAGTACTAATGTAAATGAACTATTAGCTATTTTTATCGCTAAGATATAGCTCTACCTAGAAATTCAACAATAAAAATAAACTGATGTACACGAACTGTTACAGTGTCTACAGTAACCATTATTATACATTTTTTTATTATTTGATTTTTTTCTTAACTACACAGCAAAATATCTTAAGCTATGTAGTATTTTGAAACTAAAACATTAATTATATAATATTTTCCCAAAAGTTCTGAGAGACTATTAGAGCTCTCTTAGGAAAAAAAATAGTTCATTTCTTTAATCCAGCTTCATGCACTACTAACAAGCAAGCAAAGAGAGAGCAAGAAAAAGAGGGTGAAAAATATGGGCCTTTGTCTTGCCTTCATTGTCATTTGTTAAAAAGTACTCTACTGAAAATGAAGCAACATTAGTTTTGAGGTTGATCTGAAAATTCTAAAAATATTAATAAGCGAAAAACAAACTGTGATGTTAATGGCTGAAAATTCGACTTTCAGTTCGACATGCTGTCGTAATATATGTCGTTGCTTGTGTCTTTTCTTGAGCAACAGGATATAGAATATTATTTTGCAAAAACATGACTTATGTAAGAAATATTAATATATTTTATATACTTCAGAATTCATGCTGAAGCCTATAAGCAGAAATGTAGTTATCTTAGCAGAAAATGCAAGAGAGACAAGTTTAAACAATACTTCAGAAAATTAAAGGTCTTATGAATAGAACCTTCATATAACACTTGTAGATAAAATACTATGACAGACACAGAAAGTTTTATTAGAATAAAATAATTTTAAAGCATTTAAGTCGTCATTTATGAATATTTTCTGCACATTAGAAATATTGTGGAAATTTCTAAAATAAATCTCGGATCCCTTGTTGTAAATATTAAACCTTATACCACTTCAAAGGGACTAAGCATACGATACATTAAGGCTGTAAAGAAAATAGTGTTCTTGGCTTGTGTATGTTAATTTTATTCACTAATTGAAACTACACAGGGTGCTATTTTAGAAGGCATATGAGCTCAGACAATGCGTGCTGCCAAGTGATGCGTTCAAAGCAAGTACGATGGCGAGAGAGAAGAGAAAATGGAGTACAATTCTCCGCGTCACGAACGGTCAGAACGCAATCTTACTCACAAAACATGTGCTGAATGCTTCTAAATAGCATTACAACTTGTAACACTGCACATTAATGCACATGTATTTATTTACTGAAAACATCATATATTCATTTCAGAAAGTGACTTATCCTAGAGAAGTTGCATGTCGTCGTCATCTTCCTAATCCGCACTTGATTCGGAGTCAATTTCCTGTAGTGTTATCCGAGGCCACTTCTTTATGGAAATCTACTTGCTGCAGTTCACGACTAGCCCGGTCTTGTTTTGTTACACTGTCAAGTGTAGCGTGCATAAGCTTTTCAACATCTCTTTAGCGACTTCCCCCTTTACCTTAGCCCAAATTAATTTTATGGGGTTGTACTGGCAATGATAACGACTAATTTGGTGCCACTTTTGCAATGCAATTTTGTGTAGCTTGTACTTTCTTCCCTGCTTTTTGCACTGACTTACTTTTTCTATCAGTTTTGCTCTCGTTATTGTATTCTAGCCACTCCTGAATATCTTGTTTTCGAGAATTTGCAGAGGGAGGTTTGCCTATGATTTTAGAATGTTGCTAACGTTATGATGATTGACCCCTCTTCTAGAAAATTTAGAAAATTGTAAATAAGCCAAATTTGAAAGCTGAATTTGATAATCAACATTTTTATTCCCTGGTTTTGGAACGGAACACCCACTTGCTTTCGGTAATGAACCTGCATTATAAGCCTGTTGCCTTTTCCTACAAATATCGAGTCCATGTCTTCCCTTCGAATGTTGCCATGTGTTTTCTTGCAATGGTTCAGATTTACGCACTCTCATCAAGATAAAAAATGGGGCGCATATCTACAGATGTCGTAAGCATGTACTTAGTTGTTAAAACTTTTATTCTGTCAGCAACAATAGGACCTCTTTCTGGCAAGAATTCACACCAATCATTAGTTGTTATGTATTTGAAGCCGTCGTTTTTCAGTATTGACTCCATGGAAGCAGAGGAATTTTCTCTCTCATAATATGAACAAGCATTTTAATGGTGGTGTATTCACTGTCGTCATACATTTAATGTATTGTGCGGCAAAGAAGTTTTTATCAAAGTCATCTAAATTGGAAACGGTTTTTTGCTTTCTGGCATGCTTTCCTGGAGATCTAAATAAAGGTTCGCCAATTTCTGCGATAGAAGTTTGGCCTGTTTCACAATGCGCGACACTCACGTTGCATGCTTTGGCCGTGAGTTCCTAGCTGTGTGTTGTTTTATCATGCACTTCCTCAGATGAAAATTGCTTAAAGAAAGTGCATACTGTAAAAATTATCTTTCTGTTCTGGGATTGGAACACCTTGTGCCTTAGAGCCTGCACAGGTTTTGAAAATGACATTAATAGTTCACAAAATACACAGTGTAAAAAGAGTGTTGTCACAATTATACAAAGCACTTAACGCTTATGCACACCTAAGTTTTGCCCCGAACTATCAATGAACCTTTTGAATTAATTTATAAGAGAAATACGTACAGTTTAAAACGACAACTCATAGGTCCAGCTTACTGCAAAGAAATAACACAAGGGCAAGGTAGGAACATATCATAAACACAATGATCAGTTGAAACGATATCTCGAGAACTATAAGTATAGAAACGTGATCTTGGGACAGGCTGCTTCAACATTTCTTAGGCAAATTAAAATGAGGAATCTCCGGCAGTAGTTTTGGGCGCATGAAAATTAAGATACACTGTTGCTCACGCTTGTGCCGTGAGGATCGGAACTAGGCAACACTACACACCTCTCGGCAAGCCCCTCCTAGCACCCCCTCACACGCCGTCTGATACCGTACGCTGTATAGTGCGTAGATAGTCGATCACCAATATGGTGGAAGGCTCAGCCCCGGAAGCCTAACAGAAAAAGCAATATGCAGACGTTATGAATTTAAAATATAGTATTGCGCTATTTTAGTTGTGTTGTAGTAACATGCAATAATGTAATTGTTTTGTTTTTACGGTAAACACTATTTATTATGAATAATTGTTTTTAAAACTCGTTTTTAAAAAATTTATGAAGGAAAAGGGAAATAATTCCAGAAAAGCGTACCCCCCCTCTATCCCCTTATCACCTACACTATCTCGTGAGTATGAAACTCAGTGTGTGACATTAATTAGTTATTATGTAGACCCTATTAATATTTATTTTGGACGTTGAACAGATTTATTTCACTTCAATATGTTATTGGCGATTCTAGGGAAAAAAAAAAAAAGACAGCTAGAGGTTGTAGCCATGAAAACATGTTTAAAACATTTCTTCATAATCACCAAAATGACGATGAGAAATGCTATATATACGTATGTGTATATTTAAATAGAATGTAACAAAAAGGTAGGTCAAAACTTTGGGGCAACTTTCCTTGCATGTAGAGAGTAAATATGTTATATGAACATGGGTCCGGGAATGTTTATTTTCTTATCTAAACTCCGCTCACACGGTGTGATGTACAAGCTAGAAACCATATAGTCCCCTTATTATGCTACTCACTTCATTGCTTGACATAGCACCGAGCATGTAGTGCTAGTTCTGTGTGTTTACGGACTTGTTCCAAGTACAGTAAAATGAGGTATTCAAACGCGGAGTTGGCTCAATGATCTATGAATTAGCTGAAGATGTAGAGAGTCTTCGTGCTCGTATTCTGCAAGGTTGACAGACAATACGAGACACTCCAGGGATACATCAGCGCATCAGAGTGTCCATGCGACGGCGGGGTGATGGATGCATTCGTGCATTTTGAACATGTTATATGATTTTCTGTTTCCCACAGTTCTATTTTTGAATATTCTATGCAGTACAGGTGTGGAAAAAGAACACTAAAAAGGAAATGAACAATTCCGGACATATGTTTATATTATATTTTTTACCCTGTGTGTGTGAGGAATGTTTCCTCAAAGTTTTGACATATTTTTGTTACACTATATTTTGACCACCTCCTTGATCTAGTAGTTAGCATTAATTACTGCTGACATGAGGACCGGGTTCGATTCCGGTATTCGCTTATGGATTTTTCTAAGTCAGAGAGGTCTGGAAAGGGGTCCACCCAGCCTCATGAGGACAACTGGGGAGCTGACTGATAGATAGGTGACTTTCTTCGATCTCGAGAGCCGGTGATAGGTGACCGGCATGTTGATCGCATGCCCCCTGAATACTGCCTTCTATCAATGGAGTCGTAAGACGGAGGTATAGATGCAGCGGTCGCCGCGAGAGGCCCAGGCCAACCCGGGCTGTATCGCTGATGAATATGCATAAATCCAGAATTAAAAAATCCGTCTTGCGCGCACAATTCTGTTTTTTATTAACGAAACTGGGCGTATAACAACCAAGTTTCGAGATATTAGCACCTGAAAATCCAAGCCCTAATAGGTACCAGCACTGTTAAACATGGAAAAAAGGCTCTAATATGCGAGAAAATGCGAAAATTTAATATTATTGTGCCAGATATCAGCAAGAGTAAGAATTGATGGAGTCTGATCACACAAAATATTGACAGAAGGGTTCCGTGTTTAAAAAAAATATATATATATATATATATATATATATATATATATATATATATATATTACAGAAACTTTCTACGTGCGTAGTATTTGATTAAATTCTGGCAAATATCTGAAAATTCGGCATATCAATTAACTTGTGCTGTTTTATATGAATATGAATTCATAGAAAAAAAATTACACTTACCCTTTCTCTTTCACTAATAATTTACTTATGAAGTCCTTTGCATCTTCTGAAATTTCATTGAACACATCGTCATCAAAATCATATTTTGCTATTGTCACATTTGCCATGGTTTCAATGTCTGTCTCGTCCATAAATGGGGAAAGTCCTGATAACCTGAAATTGAAGTATCAAATATGTGATTAAGTACAGCATATACACATATATTACGTTGTTTTTAAGATTATTTTGCTATTAAGCTTCTATTTAATTGTGTTACTTGAGTTACTTGACTATTATTTGTGGCATGCTATTGTGTTCTAAATTTTATTTTTAATTTTAATATTTAATAAAAAGGTTTATTTATTCATTAATTTACAGAACAGTTATATCGTTTTAAAAAGTAAATGTTGCAATTAAATATGAACGAAAATATTTGCACACGATTCAACCGACATTCTCTGTTCTTTTGCCAACATTTTCAATAGCATTTTACATTCGTTAATAACTCTTCAAATTTCACAGGGATATTTTCATAACCTTTGGACTTTAAGATCCGCAGAGCACAAGTCGCAAGATTTCAGGAGGCGCGCTCTTGATTTGTTCGCCATTATGCTGCAATAATACATTCCCAAAATGCATGCCGTTTAAGGACACTACGAAACCAACACGTGTTGGATGTGCAAGGTAATGCTTATGAAATTCAACTGAGGCCAATGAATCAACTTATTCGTGAATCGAGTTTTGACCGTATTGTCGAACATTTTCTGTCATTCTTATTCCAATTCCTAGTCTAATACACAATTTGTATGAAAAGAATCTCATTGAATGTTTTCTGACATTACATACACAATGTAGAAAGTAAATTTGTTCTCTGTACAGAAACCTATGAAACGGAGATAAGCCGCCACGGGTGGCTGAAGTCCTTAAGGCGCAGACTCGTGAGTGGGAAATCTGGGGGTTCGAATCCCGCCAGGAGTCCTCCCTGACCTAGATTTTTTGCAGGTTTGCCTGGCAAATGCAGGAGAGGTACCCTAAACTTAGGCCTGGGACGTTTCCTTCCTTAAAAAAAAAATCTTTCCAATATATAATTTCATCATTGTGTGCTTCAGTAGTAAAAACGGACGTTAAGCACTATTAAAAAAAGGCAGATAAAATAAAAAACTACTTACAGTACATAACAGATGACTCCAATTGACCACATGTCGGTTCCAAACCCAATCTCATCAAAATTAACAACTTCAGGGGCAACAAACTCTGGCGTCCCAAATAACACCTGAAGTTTCTTTGTTGGATCAAACTTTCTTGCTAAACCAAAATCTATGATTTTGATTCTGTTTCCTGTTTTTGTTAGACACAGGATATTTTCAGGCTGTAACAAAAGTTTCATAAAATATTTTGTAAAACTGTGCCTTATATTAAAAACAGAGATGGGTCGATGTCAAATTTTCTAGGTACTCAATACCTAAACAAGATTTAGCTTCGATATTCAATACTTTCACATTTTATCAAATAAAATATTCATTCTATAATTTTGGAAATGCTAACATTTCAAACAAATTAGATTTAATTTCCTTATTCGCTGAATTGGGATGCTCAGTAAAAATAATTTAATGAAGTGAGATAACATGTTGCATTAGATTACTGAAAGTGACATTCTGCACCGCGGAGAACAGTTTTTACAAATGCGGCAAATGGCACGACAGGATCCTATTGAAAAGTTGCAATGTTCATGTATAAGCAGTTCAGTTCTTCTTAGTGTTTGTGGTAGTATCTGTCATTTTGTTTACTTTCAAGAAGCAGTCACAATTAGTATAAGGAAGGTATTTGTATTTTCGAATATAACTGACCTAGGGCTGAATGCAAAGTTAATCTAATAAAGCGTTAACTAAGTGGTGTCTACAACTCTGTCTTTTGCAATTCCAGTACGAAACTATTAAGTCCATAATTTCGTTTATTGTATGAGCACGAACATAAATACAAGTGAATCACATTTCATAAAGATCTCGTTTTTACCTGTACGCTAACACAAAGTAACACAACGAGACATCTTTCAACACTCGGTGACTCAGAAGCGGGTGTTTCTTCCTCTGGCTTGCAACCTTACGGGCATGTTGCGGATCAAGGTCCTTAGGTTTTATCGTTATAAGTCCTACCGTTATGACGCAAAGCCTCCCGAAGTTCATTGAAGCTCCCAGGTACACGTTGGCGAACATTTTCTCCCATCATGTCCCAAACATGCTCATTGGGGTTGAGGTCAGGACTTCGGTTGGCCAAATTTGGGCCTGAATCCTCAACTCGCGCAAGTATTGTGTCACAATGTGGGTGACATGTGGACAGGCATTGTCATGCATGAAGCGGAAATCATTGCCAATATATGCAGCATTGGGGATAACATGCTCCTGAAGAATTTCCTCAATATATCGATTTGCATTCAGGGCCCCGTTCTCCATAAAATCGAACTCTGTATTGGCTTTCGCATTGATACAACCCCACAGCATGACGGAGTCTCTCCTGAAAGTCATCGTTAACGAGAAGGTACAAGAGCTACACTTTTCTCCAATCTTCCCTTATACTCTTTCCCTGACATCAGACGATCTCAGACTGAACCTCGACACATCCGTAAATAGGCCAGCTTTCCATTACTCCTCACTCCCAGTATTGGCGAGCAAAGGCAAAGCGTGCTTGCTGATGTTGCTGGGTAAGCAAGGGACCTCTGGCTGGTCTTCTAGAGGTGAGCTGCGCTCCTTCAAATCTCCTTCTCTCTGTTCTCACGCCGACATTGACTCCTGATGTCCTTTGCAAGCGATTTTGAGCTTCTACGGCCGTTGTGTGACGATCACGCAAAACTTGCAGTCGCAGAAATTTATCATCTCTGGCAGATGTCCCCTGATCCTGGTCTTCTGCAGTAGGTACCAAGCTCCCTGAACCTTCGGTATGTCCTTTGTATAGTAGAGACATTGACTCGTAACACCTGGCCAACATAACGCATGCCCGTCCATCTTCCGACAAGGCAACTCCTCTCAACGGCACCTTTACCTCATAAAAAGTATGTGTTAAATTGATTGAAATACTTTTAACAATAGAATACAACAATGTAATAACAATACAAGAGCAATAATGCCATTAGACATTTCAATTGACACAGATGTAAAAATGTGATTAAATTCATTCATGTTCATGCTTATACAATAAAGGACTCAAATGATATCTGAATACATAAGAGTGATTGCAAATGTTTGGAAAAGTATTAAGCGTTAAAAAATGAACGAATCCTAAAAATTCGCATATAATATTTTCCCCCTCTCAGTGTAGATAGAGGGATATCTTGTAAATGTGATAAATAAATATTAAGGACAGTGAGGAACCATCTCTAATTTAAAGAATAAATCTCTAGATGAGATAGAGGAATTAAAGAATGACCAAAAAGATAAAAGGGAGAAAATCAAAAAGATAAAGGGGAAAAAATCAGTAAGGACAAGAAGAAGAAAAGAAAGGAATTCTGATAACGTAGGGAGAGTGTCCAGTGACCTGGCCAAGCCGCACGTTCTTGCAATGCCGTGTCTCCGTTTGTTTTGTAAGGGTAAAGGTCACATGCAGCAAGCAGACAGTTTCGTGCTAACCTTCATGTCAAGGTGAAGAATATTCTGCTGGTGAATAAACTCCATGCCTTCGCATATCTGCCTCATGAAGACGGTACAGGCCTTCTCTGTAAGAATGAAGTCGTCATCTATGACGCGCTCGAACAGTTCCCCTCCTTCGATCCTGCAAGACAACCACCATATTCAAATGCGCAATCTGCAAGTCCACAATATCAGCAATATCAGATTTTAGATCATCTTTACTTAAAAGTAGTGATATCTGCATTCATTTTTAGACAAGCTGGAACAAAAGCAATTTAAAACGTTATTTGAAGTAAAGATTTTCGGCCAAAACCGAACAAGTCTACAGGTAACTAGAAAAATAACGCAATTTCAGTCAATAGCAGTACTTTACACACACACTTCAAATAAAATTAAAGAACTTTTTTTTTACAGATTTTCTTAGGCTATCCTTTGTGTAAATGGCGATGATCTTCACTTCCCTTCTTGAAAAAACTAAAAAAGATTGCTAAAAATCTTTTTACAACAGAAACATACACTGCTCCTTTTCCCCTGGAAAACCCCTGTCTTTGACAGATATCCAATAGCACACATTTTATAGGAACTATTTTTCTTATTTTTTGCCCGGTTGCATAAAGCTCTAGATATCCACACCATTATCTATTCAAAAAAGCTTGTAGAGCAGATAACTTACATGTGTCTCCTAGCGAGAATTTAACCTTTAGATAACTGTTTGATAATGAAGTTCAGAGATGTTCAACAGATGGCGACTTGAGTTTTTATCATGTAGTTTCTGTATCTGTCGCCAACAGCGCTATACTGTATTACGTATAGAACATCAAAGGCTAGGGGTCTACAACACAAAAGCAGAGTCACCATACGTTGTCCTCCAACCTGATGGGTGCAGCTCTGGTTATTTCCGTCGAACGCTCAGAACTTCTTGTAATACTCGTCATTAACCGTTGTTGGCAGGGGGACTTCATGTTGATAAACCATTCATGCCAGTCGAGGAACAAAATCACCGGCCGACCAAACAACCTTGCCCTTCTTTGGTGTCCGATAACCAGGAGATTTTCACACTGAGCTCGCCTGTTTGCTTTCGGGATCATATGGTGAATCATCAACTGTAATGATAGAATTCAAGTATACTTCGCCATGCTCCACTACCGTAAACACGTCCACTCGCACCTTTTTTTGTTCACTGTTCAAGTGTCAGCAATCTCTGACCTACCTGGCTTCTGTAAGCGATCATGCGGAATGGTGAACGCTACCGTGGGAAATCAGTAACAGTCTGTCAGTCTATCCACTGTTATTCATCGATCTTCCCGAACAAGGACGGCAGTTGTGTTAATCACAGTCTCGTTCACTGCAGTGGCTGGAACACCTGAACCGCCTTGCTTTGTTGTTGAAACACGGCTCTCCTTAAACTCTTTGAACCACCGAAGTGCGTTTGATTGTGGCACAATATTATCGCTATATGCTTGTTATAAATTGGGCCTGGTTTCTAAACAGGATTTCTGCAGAAGGAAGCAAAATTTCTGCTGGTCCGCCAGGTCAACACATTTTCTTACAAACGATCGATTACTTGAGATAAGTGTAAGATACTTACAGTTCGAGGATGACGCACATTATCTTGTTGTTGTCGAAGGCATCATACAGTTGTATCAGACGGGGATGTTGCAACATCCTCATAATTTCTATCTCTCTCTCGGCGTTGCGTCGGTCCTCGCGGCGCGGCGTCGCCACGAACTTGGCTGCCAACTGCAACCCCGTGCATTTCTCGCGACATCTGTATACTGTCCCGAATTTGCCCCTGCAACATAAGCACAGCTTCGTAGACCTGCAAATCTTGAGGAAAAAATGCAATTTATTGTTACTGCCTATTCTAGTCTTAAGAAATAGGAAGAATGCACTTTTCTGTTTTTAAAAGTTGACTTGGATACTTAGTACCCATGTGCATTCTGTACATAGCGCACACATTTATCGAAATGTTCCCCTTTTACCTTAATACAAGACCCAAGTCTCTTAGGCCGTGCATTAACGGCACCACACACACACTATCTCCATATGGATATTCACCACCGCTGCCTCCAAAGAACGCTTGAGAAACTCAATATCGGGTGACTTTTCTCACAAACAACAACCCCAAGCTGATAGTCCAAAGGTAGCTGGTCAAGGCTACTAGAGTGCCGGTCTTGGGCAGCAATACAATCAGGAACATTTTTCTCAAGCCAAGATTGAGTGGACACTGCAGAACTTTGCTGGAAGCTCCAGTACCCACTTTTAAACATAGTTTTGTTTACTACAGGCTCAAGTAAAGTTACTTGATAAACTATGGCCGTTGTCTTTATTTCCTTTCGGCAGAAATGCAATTTCGTAACACCATCGAACCTCACTCACGACCCAACCATTACTGAGGTAGGATAGTGACCCCCTCTGGTCTTTGGAATCCTCTCAAAAAGCTTCTTGGAATGTCGTAGCATGCACTCCATCCTTCTGGATATTCTAGCTCTCTTCAAAATGTAACATTTTTTCATTCGTAAAAAGGATTTTTCTGTTCCCATTATTAGGGTAACGATTATGTAGGTGTCTGCATTTCAGCTCTTCCTCTGTTGCTACACGCATGAAATTAAAAAAAAAAAAAGTCCAGTACTCTGGAAAAAAAGCCTTTCGCTGAAGGTTTTCCCTGAACAAATATAGGGTGTCCTATAATGAACGCAATTTTTGTTTTATAATAACACACAACTTATTTGAAAAGCAATAATATTATTAAGTCGATAAAAAACACAAACACTGCCATAAAACGTGAAACAAACATCAGGCAAATGTTCTCCACAGCTTCATTCAGCCGGTGCTGATAGTGTAGTGGTAACCTCCTAAACTCCACATCACGGACTCAAACCCGGCCAGGATCGATGGATTTTTTCGGGCGTAAAAATCCTAAGTATGGCTTCCTTCGTAAGGGAAGTAAAGCCGCTGGATCCCGTGTCGTACATTTACGGCACGATAAAGAACCTCAAGCCTGAAAGAAGAGGCCTCTGAGCAAAATTTATCAAACCGCTTCACGCACTGATTTAATTGAGACGCTGATGACCTGGCTGTTAAATGCGTCCGTAAATAAAACAAATAAAAAACATTCATTCTATTGGCAATTTTTTTAACAACTTTAGGGCAAAGTTCCGGCTGAATTTCACCCACGACACGTCTAATTCTGCCTTGGGTTGAGGGATGGTTCGTAGATTTTGCACATAAACACAAGGTGTTGCATACCCCACAAAAATAGTCACATAATGCCAAACCACATGATCTCGGTGGTCGATTTTGATCGCCGTTGCGAGAGAGGTAAATGTTCGACGCTAAAATGGTCCGTCGGCTTACAGCTCTTGAGTTAGTTCGATTTTTAAAAAAATGCATATGCAGATCTTTCGTTAAAATTAACTATAAACTGTTTCTCGAAATGGTTAATTGTTGAGGCGAATAACCTTCATAGGGTTTTTAGCAACGCTCTGTCTAATGAGGACAACATTCTCTAACGATCGACGAGAACATCCAGGTGAGTTGATGTTCTCTGTCGATCCTGTAATTTCAGATTTTCTTACCAGTCTTCATACATTGACCGGTTAAGCGCATTTCGTCTACCAAAAATTACACGAGCTGTTCGAACGGTCTCTGCATAACATTCACCGCACTTAAAATGCACTTTCAGAAACTGGACGCGTTGATTCTTCGCGTATTGCTCCATTTTAGCTGATAACAATACATACAAATGACAATCATTAATCACAATACAAACATGACAGTCTAATTTCAGGTTGCGCAACCTAACAAACCAGCAGAGGCTCCCAATTTAACAACTGCGTTCATTATGAAACACCCTCTATCTCCTGGGATATTCATACAAAGTATCGTCACTTTCTGCTTCCTAAATGGATATCACCTGATACGAGCGTGGATGTGAGCGAAGGTACCTGTTTCAATGAAGCCTTTGATAGAGCGGTACACAAATACACCAGCAAATTTTCAGCTTTTTGAAACTCTATTTATCTGTCTGCAATCTTTCATCATAGCAACACACGTTAGATCCAATCTTTAAGCTACGTGCACACGTGCTCTTTTCGCTGCAGTTGAACTCAATAATGAACAAACAAAGCTACGTTATCAATTGTTCAGCCCCTTTTATAAAACCGTAACAAAGTTTTGATGAACATTGAAAAAGTCTTTAGACGATATTTTGAGATAATAAATTAATAATTGTAGTTTTGTGTAAGAAAAACAACTATGCATATACTGCATAGTGATTTTTGTAGGTTTAATTTAGTATTTTGTAGGATGAAAGAACCTGTTTCAGAGCCTTAGAGAGCAAGCCTTCGCCGTTAACCAGAGGCAACTTCTTCTGCTACTTAGCTCGGCGGGATTGCATAAACTGAGATCTGCAGGCTCAACAACCTTCACTTAGCCAGACAAGACGCAGGAAGGAAGGCTGAAAGTAAACGCTATAAGAAACATTCTGATGACTGTCACGAAATGGCGTTCTCTTCCAGGAGAATGACACAATTCCAAAAAGATTGAAAATGCATGCACTAAGCCAGCATTTCAAATTGTGGCCTGTAAATGCATCGAGTTAGCGGCAAATTGCCAAAGAATTTCATAAACAAACCAAAATAAAATAGAACGAGAAATGGAGGGGGGAAATGCAATGAAATGTTAACATACAAATAAAAAGCATGCAACAGAAATACCAATTGCTAATTTTATTTTCGTTCTCATCTGCTATGTCTCTTAAGCATTTTTTTACGTTACACTTACTGGATATAATGCATCATGTATATCTGAAATGTGCTTGTTTGCCGAATGTGCAAACATTAAAATGTCTAGGTTCCATTTCTAGCTGTGAAAAGTTCCTAGATTCTTTTGTCTGAAGTATTACTTTGCTCTTAAAATGCGTTTGAAAAATAAGAATAAATTAATAGCTTTCCATGAAACTAAAAACCTAGAAATTTTAAACTTACATTCCATAAAAATACGTTCAAAGAGGTGTTGACATGCTCAATAGATAGTATTGCGTGCTTAATCTTACGTGCTATGTACACAAAATGGTGGTATCAGCTGTTTTAATCATAGAGAAGCGAAGAACATTCCTCAGCAGAGCCTGGAAGTTCAGGCATTTGTTTACTTACGCTTACTTTTCTTGTTTATAAGCAACTACAAGATGGGTGTTTGGTATCAACTGTCATAGTCAGCCGCTTGTAATAGAGAACAATTTTCATTAGGAAAAGAACGTTCTAATTTTACAAAAGTGATTGGAGCATATTTAAAACTATTTATTTTGGAAAGACTCATACCAGTTACAACAGAGCATTCACCTTTCAGGACATCGTGGAAATGTTGATCAAGACAAAGTAAAGTATTTTTGAATAGCCCTGGCGAATGAGCAAAAGATGTGTAGTAGTTTCCGGTCGAGTTCTTTTTCTATTTATGCGCTTATAGGAGAATTAGGTTAGTATCTCTCTTAATTTTGAGTGCTTGAAAAGAAATTAATGTAAAACAAGATTCTCAATAGATGCTTTTGTGAGTTAAACAAGGAATTTCAATTTTACAACTTTTTTCATTTCGATATATTGAAATTCTTTATGTGCTTTTTAAAATGCGTAAGTAACCGTAGAAAATTTTCATAACGATTTAAAGCAGGTAAAAAAAAAAAATGTTTGAAACCTTAAAATAGACAACAGAAGCTAAAATTGGCTAAAATGGGGGGGGGGCAAAATAAAAACTGGCCCTTTCGACCCCAAATGTACGGGAAACTGTTCATTCCCATCTGACTCTTAAATATATCTACACAGATAGAAAAGGCATTGCCTAACTTCCGGGCTCTGGCCACCAAATTCTGTGGTCTGAGGAACTTAAGTCTCGTAAAACTAATAAAAAATACAGAAAAAACATGGAGTTTTCTGTAATGGTAGATTTAAAAACGCGCGAACGGGACGAGTCTGGCCGTCAATGATAATGTCATTTTTCTTCACATTTCTTTAGAAGGCCAGGGAATCGAATGCCAACATCCGATCTGGACATGTCATTGCCATGGAGGTTCTCAAGTTGTGCGCACGCTATTGTTTGAGCACAAGTTGGCGCAATATGACAATAAAGGATAAACGTGCCCGAAAGCATGAGGCAGTCTAAAGAATGTTGGCATTCAAGAAGTTCCAGCTACAACCCTACACTTAAGATATATTTTGGGATATGAAAGGAACACTATCAGGAAAGGGTTAAAAGTGCCCATTATAGCACATCGTTGCAGCCCGTGTCAGAAGCTTTCTTTCCCTTCACGATAACGCCCGCTGCAACTTTCGACACTGTTCAGAGAATGAAAGTTTGGAATTTCTGGTCTTACAGCATCTTCCATTCAGCACTAATCTTGCTCTCTAATATTATCATGTGCTTGCACCCCCGAAAGACCCTATGAGGGGGTAAATATGCGAGAGATAATGATGTAAACGAAATTGATGCAACAAGTGCAGTGAATACTATAATTATGTAGAAAAATATCATTAATAAAGGGTGGATAATTAAGCAACATAAAACAAATTACAGTTAGGACGGTAAAATTTTGCAGACGTATAGCTTGCAGTTCGCGCTAGAGACATCATATGATCAAGTATAGCTCTTGTGACAGAATACGCCGGAAAAATGGCGTAGCAATATCTCCAGGTGGTGCCGTGTGAAGCTTTACTCGCCACGTTCAGCAACACCCATAACAGCTGCAACTCAACGGAATGTCACCGCCAGTGAGAATGCAGTGGATCCATCTGCAGACATTGTCAAAGGAAGGTACGGTGTACGATGTCCTGCATAAAGTACTCAATTTTTGTAGTAAAGTACGAAGAATCTGGCAGACGAGCAAATGAGGACATGCTTGAGCCACTTACAGTGTTATGCTGGAGAAAGGCATGCCGTGACTGGTGGCCTCAGTGGAAACATTCCGATTCCCTAGTAAAGAAGAACTTCAAGGTGACCAGGCTGCGGGATATGCATGGTGTTCTGTTGGTGGAATTTCTTACTGATACACAGGGGATCACTATGAATGCTGCATCGTATGAAAGAACATTGAAGTTGTACCATCGTGACAAATGGAAGATTACTTCACGACAACGCTCGCCCCCATGTTGCGGCTTCTGTCCGTACCAAAATCGTGAAATTTGGTTGGAAAATATTTTGGCATCCACCACACAGTCCGAACCTTGCACGCTCGGCTTTCACCTGTTTGGTCGAATGAAGAAATTCCTTGGCGACCAACGCTTCAATTCCAATGAAAAAGTGCGATCGGCTGTGCGCACATGGCTCTACTTCCAAAGACGAAGTTTATGAACAAGGTGCACTGAAGCTAATGCCACGATAGGGGAAATAGTTTGAGAGACTTGGTTTCTTTGTTTAAATATAGCTAAGGGATATGACTTCATTATATATGCATTTTTTGTCCCAACTATTAATTTTTTTTATAAAATGTGCGTTATTTCATAATCCACCATCATATCTCTAAGATAATTATATATTTAAAATCTTCAACTCACTAGTTATTTTCGAAACGTTATGTTATTTGAATAGATTACTTAAGCGTTAACTGATGCACTTAGCTACAGAAATAAATTACTAATTCCTGAAGTATACATTAAAGTAATATTTCATTTGTGTCAAATGATATACGTGACCATTGACAGACAAAGCTGTACTGCGTGGATATTTTTATACATTTTTAAATTTAGCCACGTTTATGAACTGAGCCCTTGATATTGTCTTTATATTCACTGAAATAGAGAGAAACAACAGAAAGTTTCGATTTGCCTTGTATATTTAAGAAGAAGTCGATAAAACAAAAAAAAATTTTTGTTATTCAAAAACAAATACATGCACTAGGCAAATATACACAATCAAAATCAACAATATACAATCCAAAGTTCCATCCCTTTTTAGTCCCCATTCTACATAACAGACAATGATTTCCTGGCTTTGAAATTTAATTTAAATTTTATTGTAGTAAAAACATTTAAAGCAAAATTTTCTGAAGCTTATTAGAGAGCGCTCTTACATACAAACATAAATCACAAATACATATCAGATTAATATTGCACAGCTGCTATTTTCACGACGATGCTTTTGTTAAATATAAAACATGTGCATCGTTATAAATACAGTTTGTATGTTAATTAATTTGTCCTTTTATTTTGAAACAATAGAGAGGAAATTAAATGGAAGAGCGATTTTTAAATTTAGATTTTCAACTATACCTCTATTCCCATAGGTCCGATTCTCCTAATTTTCGGAAATTATTTTTCTTGTTTTATTTAAATGGTATATATATATATATATATATATACCGATTTTTTGTGAAAAAATATATATTGGTGCTGCTACAGCGATTTTTAAATTTTGGGTTTCGGGTAAATGCGCACTCCTAATTGCCCGATTTCTGATTTTCAGAAACCGTTTTTCTTATTTTATTTAAGTGATATATGCCGAATTTTGTTGAGGAAAACAAACAAACATATATATATATACATACATTTTTCATTGTCATTTTTGGTGCCTAATAAAGATTATCGATTTCAAAATTCTGTTTAAGGGTTCAACGCAATGGTTATATTCATTAAAAGTTGAAGCAGTTCTATCTCCACATAAGCAGTTTAATTTTAAAATTGTGTTGAGTATCTAGTAACAGTTTTAGTATAAAAATATACTGACATATATACATGCACAATACATCTTCCCGCTGTTTAGACTACTTTTTACACAACAGAGCGCCGATAACGTAATTAAGACTATGTTTAAACTTAAACTACAACACATCAGAGGTACTACAACAGGTGTATAATGGAAAATAAACTTTTAAACGGAGTATTGACGAACTTACACAAGATAACTGTACGTAGTTATTTTATGTAAAAGCAATAATGCACCGACATGTGCCATAGAAAACCGAAAACTGAAGCTACAAAAACAGTACCCCATCAATCACTTCTATATAGCCGGAGCTAAATGCAATAGCAATTAAAATAAGGAAACAATCCAAAGACCTTTATTTTGTACCTACACACTATAAAAACAATAGCTAAATCACTACACCAGTAAAGGTAAAATTTAAAAATTGTAGCTAAACAAAGTCCCCAAAAATTATATTTAGTCAGCTGGCAAAGCACGCTGACTCGCGCATCCCTCTGAGTTGCTATGGAAGTGGAGCAGTCAATCAGACACCAACTTTCTCCCGCTTTATGTGCTGCCCACTGTCCGATTCTACTTGCTATTTCGGAGCATAAAATAAGCGTCTACCGTTCCCATAGAAACAGCTGTAAAAAACAGCAACCAAATTTGTCTGTCACCACAGAATACAGGTGTAAGAATTATGTCAAAGCAGCGCGTTGTTAGCAATAAATGCATATATCAGCACTCAGAAATAGTTCAAATTTGTGTTAAAATATTAATAATTACGTATATACTGGATAACAGATTAGTGCAGCCGAGCTGTACCTGCGAATCATATAAGATAGCAGTAAAAGAAGAATAACTGTTTCTGATGCAATAAAACATTCAAGACTGCCACTAGACAGCGCTGTAATTTATACCACCTGTCAGCATACCGTTCGAAAACACCAAAAACCTTTCCTACGCCACACTCAGCGCACACAGTGATGAGGATCTGCTAACATGATGTGTAAACACTTGAATGAAGAAAGCTTTGCTCTTCATAGATAGAGAGACTTTTCATGTAAAAAGCAAAGTAAATACACATAACTGTATCATGTGGGCAAAATAACATAAGCTAAGATGGGAAGCGTTTACAAAGTATGAGTAACGTTTGCAGAACACGTTCATTTGTATACGTTGCAGAAGACAACGGGAATTTGTGCAAGAAGTTTCCGGACAGTGCGCCCACAAGTTAATGAGAACAATGGGTGGCACTAGAAAAAACAAATCAAATAATACTTTACAAAAAGGCAAAAAAATATCAAAAGTAACAATAAAAGCTTCCCATTATGAATATCATTTCTGTGCACTTAAAGTTTACCTGCCTTCCACTAATTAAAAAAAAACTAGGCTCTTATCCATCGCCTTGATGTCATAATAATGAAAACCAGGCGTTAAACACTATCAAAAACTTTCTCTTAACCGATCCAGCCACTTTACACCTGTCATACAGGCGCCCCTTCATTCAGTGGCGCAAGAAAATATGACTGTGTGACAAGCTCAGGAATGTAGGATTATAATTGTATCATGGTAATAATTAACATTTTATTGCTCTCCTTTGCGTACAGAACTAAAAAAAATGAAATATTTCGCTTCTAATAGCTTTTTAAGGTGTTTAACGCCCGTTTTTACTTCTGGGGCACCACAGGCACACTGATGATACATGAAATGAATGATAAATTGGGAAAGGGTTTTTTAAGGAAGGAAACGTTCCAGGCCTAATTTTAGAATACTTCCCCGGCATTTGCCATTTATGACGACTGAGGAAAGCCTGGAAAAAACCTCAGTCAGAGAGGACGGTCCTGGCGGGATTCGAATCCTAGATCTCCCGCTCACGAGTCCGCTCCTTTAAGACTTCGGCCACCCGTGGCGATTTCTAATAGTGTGAAGTTTGTGTTGTGCAGTATGCCACTAGGACTTGGGGACTGTTATAAAACTCTTAACGTTTTCACAATTCATACGACATCCCTGTATATTGAAAGACCTTTGTGGTTAACCTTTTATAAACTTTTATCAATATACGTGACTTTCTGAAGAAAAACAGAAATATTTACAAAATAACATGTAGAAAAACTTGAAGTTAGGTCTGTCATATTTAATCATCAGTTAATTATGTATCGGACCTCTGAATTAATGATGGAACAAATGAGCTCGGAGATCTTGGCGCTTTAAATATATCCGACATTCATCTTTTCACGGTAAAGAAAATTTCAGGGAAAAAAAAATTACCCAGACTCTTGACCTGACGGGGAATTGAATCTAGCCCCTCCAAATTGTAATTGCGTACGTTACCACTAGACTCCACTAAGGGGTACATTTAGTGCTTCTTTAGTAGTAACAAGAAATAATTATTTGCTCGAACGCAGCCATTGAATAGAATATTTTGCGGCGGGTCACATATTATAAAAGAAATTCTCAATGAGCTGACGATTTCAGTTTGCATTTTTGACTCGTAAAAATAATTAATGCAATGATAGCGCGGCACGAACTTAAGCAACAATAATGAAGCAATGAGGTAAATAATTAATTTGCCATTATACAATACCGCCTTACATTAATTCCTGTGGCATCCTCTGTTAGACTATAAATGAAAATGCTCTTCTTTCTCATTCTGCACATAGGAAATAAACCATATTGTTTAATAATGTAAGAATGTTTATATAAAATAAACTACATACAACTTCGGGTAGCAAATAATCTGTGCAAAGTTATTGATAACTGCTTTTAAATTAATGTTTAGTTATTAATGCCAAGATCTTCGTATACACACAACCGGACTTTTGATATGACCGGTACTCGATATCCCAACAATACACCGATAAACTCTCCCGGAGCTGTACATTTGTCTGCTGTTAATCCTGGACTGTTATTTGCTAAAGTTATTACACACTCCACGTGCAGTTTGCTGTTAAGTTCTAGACTGCTATTGGCTGAAGCTAAAATATTATTGGTGCGATTAGACAGATCAAATTTTTACTAAATAGTTCATTTCAAAGACTCTGAGGAAAACGTGTTATAGACTGCCACATGGAGTTTATATGCAGCTAAATGCTAGACTGCCATTGGCTGCAGCATTATAGCTGAGAAAAATGTGGTGACTGATTTCATGTCATTACCTGCTCAAAGAAAGTCATTTGGGAACAGAATGAACCTGGCGATTATAAACTCCTTGCAATTAGCTTTCAGTTTACAGTTCGACACCATGCCGAAGACAAGTGAACATTTAAGAATCAAACTGAACAAAGTAATGCCTGCCAATCCAGACCTTGAAACATAAAAGTGTAGACAAAACTATCAGTGTGAAAATCCATCGCCGGACCTTGCACATTCTTTTTGTTATTATCTGACAAATAACAAAATAGGAGTGTTGATAATTTGAAGAATTAAAATTCGGATTCTAATATTTTTTGTGATTTTTCTTTGTAAATAACGCATAAATGTCTTTTTACTGCCTATGTTACACAATTAAGTGCCTTTTTCTATATTTTTAATGCTTTAATGCCCGAGCTGTGATTGTGATACTGAAACAAAGGAAATGAGCACGCAATCAAAAAAATGCAGAGCCACCATTACTAAAGAAGGCCAAATCCCAGCCATGGTCAGGACAGGGAATGTTGACTAACTACGTGCAAAAGGACATCACTAGCGCTGGCGATCACTACCAGTACTTTCTGTGAAAATTACGGTAAAAAATCAAGAAAAAGCGACACGGAATGCTGAGAAAGGTATATGACTTCTTCACGACATATCGGCCCATGCTGCTAATATTTAAAATATAAAAGTCTCCCCATCTACCATAGTCACCAGGTCTGACACGCATGGCTGAAGAAGCCACTTCAAGGTGGCGATTTAAAGAGTGATTTCTGCATACAACTTTAAAGGTCAAAATGACACCCGTGATCAAGATATGGAACAGCTAAAGCATCATTGGGGAAAGGTATGGACTTGCAGCAGGGGTATGTGAGAAATAATTAGCTCACATAACATTCCATGTCTTTCTTCTGGGTAATAATGAAACATTTTGTAATTTAAAAACTCATAAGGTCACCTGCTGCGGACTACTTGTGCAATTTCTCCAACTCTGTATGCCAAAATTGCAAGTTGTATCCGTAACTTTACAGCTGAGCTTGCCAGCAAACGTGTTATATGTCTGAAAGACAGTGCACACTGCTCTTGTAAATAAGTGAGAAATCTTCTTGTAACCTCACCAATTGTTACTTCTAAACCATTCAAGAGCTTCCTTCGGTAAGCACTGACATTTTTTTGCGTCCCTTGCAAGTTGACATTGGGATGCTGAGCTGTCTATTATTTTAGCCTCAAGGTGAGAGTGCGGGCGGCCAGTATTGTCCCTCTGCCAACAAATCTTCACCTTGCAGCAGGGCCTCTCTTCATTAAGCGACTTTATGCCGGCAGTTCCGTCTGGCACGTTATATGGTAATAAAAGATTTTAACAGCTTTCCAATTGACATAAAAAGGCTAAGTGAAACTGTTTGGCATAAATTTAAAAGGGTGCTTAATTTTTCAACATTCATTCTAAGATCTATAACTGCATGTTACGTTGGATTTACTAATACAGGTTTTTCTAATATATCTATACGAGATATTCCAAAAATAAAAATTTAACCGCAATTTTTAAATTAAAAATTAAGTTACAACATTCATAGCTTCAGACATACAGAGTTCTAAACTAAGGCTCTTATTTACGATAGTACTTGTTTCGTGAAAGGAAATAATTAAGAGTTGGGTCGATACCAAATTTTCTCGATATTCAATACTTACATGCCTTTATCGACTAAAATAGAAAGTTATAATTAGTAACTGCTGCTGCAATACGAGAACTTTTTAAATGACTCTCGTAATTTGCCAATCTGCCCAGTGCCAGTGTTCAGATTAGAATATCAGACATTACAATAATCAAAGTGAGGAATAGCAAGCACTTGAATGATGTTCTTTGGCGAATTCCGAAGTATTTGCGGCTGTATTCATGAAACGATTTGTGAAAATTTCCTTCATCCATCCTATCTACTAGATACCGAAAATAACAATGAAATAAATGTTTAAAAATGCAATGTTTCTTTTTCCTCAATGAAACTCCCCATATAACCATAAATTAACAAACAATTCGTAAAATTGGTTAACAAGCAAAATTGGGCCATTTGGTGGGGGTTAACCTAAAAGAAAAGTTTTTAAAAAAATTAAAAATCACTCTAGTGGCCACAATTTTTGTTTTTTCTCGACGAAGTTCGGTATATTTATGTGAAATAAATTAATAACAATAGTTCCTGAAAATTAGGTCAATTGGGCCATTAGGAGTGGGGATTAATATGAAATTTAAAAATCGTTCCAGTTGTTGCAGTTTTAATTTTTTTATAGGAAACTCTGTATATATCGTTGAAATAAAATAAGAAAAATAATTTCCGAAAATCTTTTTTTTTTATTTGGTTTATTTATGGACTCTAACATCAGCGTCCCATCCAATTCAGAGCATGAAACGGCCGACAAATTTTGCACAGAGGCCTCTTTTTTCAGGCCTGAGGTTCTTTATCGTGCCATAAACGTACGACACGGGACTCGCGGCTTTACTTCCCTTCCGAAGGAAGCCATACTTAGGATTTTTACGTCCAAAAAAATCCATAGGTCCTGGCCGGGAATAGAACCCGCGATCTTAGGTTTAGGAGGCAAGCATGATAACCGCTACACCACCAGGAAAATCAGTGAAATCATATTACTAGGAATTGGGATTTACCTGAAACTCAACAATTAAAAATCGCTTTAGTGGAACCAATATTTGCTTTTTTGCAACGAAACTCAGTATGTACCAATTAAATAAAATATGAAAAATTGAAAACCAGGGAAATCGAGTGATTAGAATTTGGGGTTTAGCTGAAACCCAAAATAAAAATCGCTCTAGCAGCACCAATATACACTTTTTCACAACAAAACTCTGTATATACCATTTAAATCAAATAAGAAAAATAGTTCCTGAAAATTAGGGAAATCGGATTATTAGAAGTGGGGATTTGCCTGAAACCCAAATTTAAAACCCACTCTAGTGGCACCAATTTTTGTTTCCTCACAACAAAATTCAACATAAACCATTTAAATAAAATAAAAATAGTTTCTGAAAATTAGGGAAATTGGGGTATACTTGAAAACAGAAATTTAAAAATCTCTCTTTCGTTTAATTTTCCCTCCATTGTTTTACAATAAAAAGAGAAATTAATTCAGCATATAAACTGTACTTATAACATTGTATATATTTTATATATAATAAAAGTATGGTCGTGAAGATAGCAACTGTGAAACATTAATGTAATATGTGTTTGAGAATTATATTTGTATGTAAGAGCGCTCTGTAATAACCTTCAGAAAACGTTTGCACTACCTTTCTTTAATACAATAATATTTCAATTAAATTTCAAAGCCACTTAAAATAGACGAAACTTCGATTGTTTATTGTTGATTTTGGATATTTGCTTAGTACATTGCATTTGTTTTTAAATAACAAAATGTTTATGTTTTATTGAATTTCTTAAATGCACAATGTAACTCGAAACTTTGTTATTTTTTTCTATTTTAGTGAATGTAAAGATATCAAGGGCTTAGTTCATAAACATGGTTACATTTAAAAATGTTTAAAAATACTCACACAGTACAGTTGTGTGTATCAGTGGTCATATATTTCATTTAATTAACAGGATAACATTAATTCTTGTGGTTGCCATAATGCGGATTTCATGTTACGCTACTACAGCTTTTTTACTGTGTTGGCATAATTAATTACATTCTGTTTATTATGATGGACGGCACTGGTTTATTTTACGGTAGCCTGTGATTTAAGCAGATTAAAACGAGTTCAAATTCATCCTGGATGTACTGTCCAGAAGGCTGGCTGTTATTCCATTAATAATATTAGCGGCGAAAAGAAGATGATTTCGAAAGAACGGACATAGATACGTCAATTGCTACTTTTTTAATTTGTACACTTACATTGTTGCGGTTCTTTGGGGGGCGGGGTAGGGTTGTTCAGTAAAAACAACAATAATGCAACTTAGGTGACTTTGCTAAGGTTGTGAGATTTTGCACTTAACAAAAATCTCATTTTACAAATGAAAATATTTCCAAAACTTCACTCAAAAACCACAGAACGCACCGTCTTCCATCGCTTAAAAATAAAATCTAAAATCAGCTTTCATAATAAACATGCTGAAGTATTATATTGTTGTTTGTCATTAGATAGCTCAACAGAGCACGTCAAATGTTTACCAAAATCGTTTTTGTTATTGATGTTATAATGCAGGCAGAGGGAGGACCGCTTTTATTATGCGTTCCATGGGGGCTAAGAGGCACCTAATTTCTTGGTACCTCCTATTTAGAAGCTTGCTAATGAGACACATATTTTTGTGAACATTCTAAAATTTGCTGATTGTATCAATATTAATTAAAATTAATGAATACAGTATAATGTATTGTTAGTCCAACTCTAGAAATACTTTTTCTTGAAAAGGGGAATTTAATTAAAACCGTCATGAAGTAATGTGAATGTGTAAGGAATTCACGTTGACCCAGAGGAGTTATCGATATATAGTGACATTGCATAAGTTTGCTCAGAAGCCCTTGCTCTACTTTGCCGCGGTCCAGGCTGGGACACTGTCAAGCTAGTAGTATACTAATAGTTTAGTTCCTGCATGATAGTCTGTGGCGCTTTTCAAACTACTTCTACCGCGCATGCTCTGCTACAACTACTTTGGAACAGATTGCATCAATATGGCCATGACCCAGTTCGCCTTTATGAGGTCAAGTTCCGAAAGTTTCCGGTCTGATTCATTTTTTGACGCAACAGAAATAAAGGAATTATAATTTTTTTCAATATAATCCCCGGTCAATTCAATGCACACTTTACATCTATAAAATGTTCTATTGCAACACTCTTTCTCAACGAAACTAATTTCTTTCACAGAAGATTCTTCTGTTCCAGCCCCTAAAAGACACAAGTCCTTTATTGAAAACTTCACAACAATAGCCGTACGAACTATAACACAGTCTTGAAGCCCAAAATTCGTTTCTCTCGTCCGTTTAGAGCCTATGACGTCGCGCAGTTTGCACAGAGTGAAGCCAAATACTTTGCCCCCAAGGGGACATTTTTTTCAAGAGAATTCCCCGGAAATGTTTGTTGTCATCATCTTGGCGAACTGAGTGATCTGGAATGTTCTCAGTGGTGTTTCACTTAGTTTACAACTCAACCAGCAAAAGTGGACAATTGGAAGTGGGGAGTTAACCTAAAGCGAAAATATTTCAACAATTTGAAAAATCGCTCTAGCGGCCGATTTTTTCACCGAAACTCTATATATTTCATTAAAATAAGTTTATAAAACTACTTTCTGAAAATCAGGGCAATTGGGCCGTTAGAAGTATGAGAATACCTGAAAACCGAGAGAGGGTTAAAGGGAAAATTAAAAATCACTCTAGCGGCCGCAATTTAATTTTTTTAAAGGAAACTCGGTATATGGCACTGAAATAAAATTAGAAAAATAGTTGCTGAAAATCAGTGAAATGAAATTAATACGAGTGGGTTTTACCTGCAGCCCAACATTTAAAAATCACTCCAGCGGCACCAATATTTACTTTATCGCAACGAACTCCACACATACATTTAAATTAAAAAAAAGTTTAAATAGTTCCTGAAAATCAGGGAAATCGGATCATTAGGAATGAGGGTTTACCAGAAATCCAAATTTTAAAAATCGCTCTAGCGACACCAATATTGGTTTCTTCACAAAAAAAATCGGTATATACCATTAAAAAAATAAAAGAAAAATTACCGTTTGAAAATTAGGGAAATTGGGCCTTTAGGAGTAGGGGTATACTTGAAAACCGAAATTTAAAAGGTACTCTTTCGTTTAAACTTTATATTGTTTTAAAGTAAAAGGAAAAATTAACTCAGCATATAAACTGTATTTATAACGATGTATATGTTTTATATTTAACAAAACATCGTTATGAAGATAGCAAATGTGAAACATTAATCTAATATGCGTGTATGAGAACTATATTTGTGTGTAAGAGCGCTCTGCAATAGCCCTCTTGTATTTCCTGTTTTTTCTACAATAACATTTAAATTAAATTTAAAAGCCAATGAAAATCGATGGAACTTTCGATTGTATATTGTTGATTGTGTATTTTTGCTTATTACATGGAAATTGATTTTAAATAGTAGCATGTTTTTGTTTTATTGGAACATATGAACATCTTAAATAAAACTCTACTTTCTGTTCTGTTACTTTTCTCGACCACCCGTTTAGGTGAACACTAAGGATGTTCGAGTACCTCCCATCCCACCGTATCAGCGAACTCCTCACAGCAGTCGTAGTGTGGCTTCGGGCACTGTATGGTCTGAAACCATGACGTATTCTTATGAAGCGGAACGAAGATGATGCAATAAAAATTCTTCCTCGTGACAATGCGAAATTAACAAGTCTGCGCACCCGAGATGATAGCATTAACTTCTGGAGACTCCTCATCCACCACACAGCCCGGACCTTGCACCTTCTGGTCTCCATGCAAAAGATGCAATCTGCGGGAGGATATTTGACAATGATGAAGATAACAGCCACGGTACGATGGTGACTGAGAAATAGACCTACAGAGCGGTACTACACCGACATGCAGGTTTAACTTGTAGATGGCATAAAGTCGACAGATATACAAGGAGATAATAATGAAAAACAGCATTATAAGCAAATTGATTGAGAAACAATACAGCGCACTTGAAACTGAAGTGAAACAAATCCTGAAAGAAAACAAAAAGTGTTTCATTATTTGATGAACGTCCTTTGCCGGTAGTTCACGCTTTGACCCATAAGGTGCATGTTTATACGGTTCTTATTCTGTTTTAAAAGCATGGCAATTTTAAATTATTATTTTTGTGTGGATATGCAATATGAAACTAGTTACAGCACTAAAACCAGTATTTTAATACCAAGAATAATTCTCTGTATGCCAAATGATAAACGTTTCGTTGTAATTTTATCTATTTCGGTGCATATAGGTATTTTTGTTTTCACTTGTTAATTGAATGATGATTGTGCTTTTCGGACTATTAATTTTTAAAAATGCCAATTGTTTAGTTGTTTTACATATAACACAGTACATATTTGTGCAGTGAGGTGGAACTTCCGTCAGAGCGGGTCAAGGAATTCGTAACACGCTTCCTGCCGATGTGGCAACAAACAGATCCGCTCGGGAGGCGTCTGTTTTACGTCTGATCTCCCGTTGCGCAGAGCAGCGACCTTCCTAAACCGGGCGCAAGGTGACTAAGCCCGAGAATATTCCGAAATATCGCCGTCTCCGTAAATCCGTTAACCGAATGTTAACTTGTCAGATTCTGCGAGCCTTCTCCCTTTTTAAACAGATATTAACATTCTGATGCTGAAGAAAATGAAGATAAGTGCAAAAGTAAAGCGCGTTTTAAATACGCAGTTTGTACATTTTTTTAAGTTCTGTCCAGCATGCAAAATGTATAGGATATTATGAAATACGATACTCACATTAAAAACGCTAAATAGGAAGGGCGTTCTAAAAGCTCTCGGCCAGACTCAGAGATGTAAAGATGGCTATGATATTTGTTAAGCATCGTCCTTTTAGATGGCGCGCTGTAAAGCATCAAAGTGTAGTCATTTTTTGTGACGATCATGTAAACAAACTAGTGTTAACAGTTTCCACAAAATTTAAATACGAGCAGGTCCTTCCCCCCCCCCCTTTTCTTTTCTTTCTTTCGAATTGTTTCGGTTTATTTACGGACGCTTTTTAACATCTCAGGTTATCAGCGTCCCATTCAACTCAGGGCGTGAAACGGCCGACAAATTTTGCTCAGAGGCTTCTTCTTTCAGGCTTGAGGTACTTTTTCGTGCCGTAAATGTACGACACGGGACCCACGGCTTTACTTCCATTCCGAAGGAAGCCATACTTAGGATTTTTACGCCCCGAAAAAATCCATCGATCCTTGCCGGTATCGAACCCACAATCTTGGGTTTAGGAGGCAAGTATGGTAACCACTACACCACCAGACCGCCTGTGGTGCCTCTGTAGTAAAAACGGGCGTTAAACACTACTCAAAAAAAAAAAAAAAAAAAAAAAACTACACCACCAGGACCGGCAATACCAGCTGTGATAAAGTATTTCGTTTTGAAGAGTTTAACCCGAACAGAAATACAAAATGAGTTAGATTTCACATTAAAGAATTCTTCCTCTGCGTTTTCAACGATTAAAAAGTGTGCTGATGAATTTAAGCGTAGTCGTACCTCCATTAAGATGATGTATACTCAGAGCGTCCAAAGACGAGATTGTGACAAAAATTCATAATGTCATACTCGATGATCGCCGATTGAAGGTACGCGAGTTGCTGACGTTGCAAAGACTTCGATAGGCCTTGTCCACGACATTTTACATGAATTTTTTAGTATGAGAAAAATTTCCGCTGATGGGTGCCGCGTTTGTCAACAGTGGCCTCAAAATGTATTCGTATGAACATTTCCCGACAGTGGCTGGACTTGTTTAAACACAATTTCAGCGAGTTACTCCAACATTTCATAGCAGTAGACGAAACGTGGATTCATCACTACACGCCAGAGACAAAGAGGCAGTCCAAACAGTGGGTGGCAACAGGTGAAAGTGCACCAAAGAAAGAAAAAACGGTTACATCTGCAGGAAAAGTCATGGCTACGGTTTCCTAGGATTCTCATGGTGTGGTGCTCATAGACTACCTCCAGAAGGGCAGAACCATCACCGGGGAGTATTGCACTTCATTACTGAACCAACTGAAGGATCGTCCACACCTTGCGAGAAAGAAAGTTCTCTTTCGTCACGATAATGCTGCTTCACACACATCTGGGATTGTTGCTGCAAAACTGCATGATCTTCGCTTCTAAGTGCTTCCACATCCACCATATTCGCCGGATTTGCCTTCCAGCGGTTACTTTTTGTTCCTAAACCTGAAGAAATGGTCAGGTGGAGGAAAATTCACCTCAAATGATGAGGTTGAAGCTGAGACAAACTCTTATTTTTTTACAGTTGGACAAATTTTGTTTTACTGGGAGTATTAAAATGTATTGATATACACGGTGACTATATTGAAACATAAAATAAAAAACTTTTATCTCAAATCTTTTTCTTGGTCAGGTCGAGAACTTTTAAAACATCCCTTGTACACCCTACCTACTTACATATTTATGAAACATTCCATTTGTTAAACAGCTATATTCAATATGGAGTGCAGTTAATATAATTTATATGTTCTTCTTTCTAAAACCGCATTTGCGTTATTTTTCCACTTCATTAGTTCTTAGGTTATGGTCCCTCTCAGGTGGTACACGAATACTATTAACAACATTTATGCTTGTATTTTTTTTAATAGTTTAACGCCCGTGTTTACTACTGAGACATCACAGGCGGTGGACACTGACGATACATGAAATGAAACGATATATTGGGAAAGGATTTATTTTTTAAGAAAAGAAACGTTCCAGGCCTAAGTTTAGCGTAGCTCCCCGGCATTTGCCATTTGAAGACTGAGAAAAAACCTGGAAAAACCTCAGTCATGGAGGACGGTCCTGGCGGGATTCGAACCCCAGACCTCCCGCTCAAGGGTCCACGCCTTAACGACCTCGGCCACCTGGGGCGGTGTACTTGAATGTATGGATACAAACAATAAATTAAGAGAAAACGAAGATTATGTAAATATGTGCTTTTTTTTTTTTTTTTTTTTTTTTTTTTTGAAGTTCAAAAATCAGCTGTTGCTTACTTAGAAATTTGAAAAGCAAATCGCTGCACGGCACTATCGTCAACACGTTACGAGTATTCTTGAACCTTGCGCCTAATTCCTTAATAACATTTTCTTTTGACATTCCGTAATTATTTTTTGTGAATCACTCGTTCAAACTATTTTTGAGATAAACGGAATCTTCTCATTGTTGTTTTCCTGCCACGGGTTGTGTGCTCCTACGCATTGATTACTGGTTTTTTAACTTTTTTAAAGTCACTAACTCTCGTTTCTGGTGACGTAAACGTTACATGTACCAGGGTCACAATTGTTTGAATCTCTGTACAACTTTTCCTCACTGTAAATCCCTCCATGTTATGCCACTAGTTCCCGTCACAATTTAAATTCTCTCGCAATCAACATCTAAGCCAGTACATGGGTCAGCTACATCTCTCCGTCGCTTTCTGTTTATATCACAAATGGATAACTGTTGAAGCAAATATTTAATCTATGCAGTAAAAATACAGAGTAAACATAAGACGTTTAATCCATTGCACTATCTACATACATATAGATCTTCAAGTAGGACTGCAACTATGGGTGGCCAAGGTCTTGAGCCGGAGGTCTGGAGTTCGATTCCCACCAGGACCGTCCTCCCTGACAGCTATTTTTCCACATTTTCCCCGGTACTCATAAATGGCAAATGCCGGAGAAGTATCCTAAACTTACTCCTGGAACTTTCCCTTTCTTAATTTATCATTTCATTTATTATCAGTGTCCATCGCCTTTGATGTCTCAGCAACCAATAAAAACGAGGATTAAACAATATTTAAAAAGCGGGGGACTGCCTCCGTTCAAGAGCTTCTCTCCTTCGTCTATTTGTCTATCTTTTTATTACTTGGCACTCAAACCCGGCCAGGATCAGCACATTTTAGGGCGTAAAAATGCTAATTATGGCTTCCTTTGGAAGGGAAGTAAAGCCATGGGTGCCGTGTCGTACATTTACGTCATGTAAAAGATCCTCAAGGCTGAAAAAAGAGGCCTCTGAGCAAAATTTATTAGTCGTTTCACACCCTGATTTGAATGGGACGTTGATGACGTGAGATGTTAAAGAGCGTCCGTAAATAAATCAAATCAACAACTTGGCGCCACCAGTTGCTAAACTGCTGTACGTACGGCCTATGTTTACATGTTCCCTTGTGAGTACCTGCAGAAAAGAAAAAGAAGACGAACATAAAAAGTTTTCTTCTCACGACTGGTACCAATTACTGAAAATTAGCAACATGGGGTTCACAGTACTAGAAAAGAGCCAAAAAGACTTTTAGAATTTCTTTACATTATTGAACGGTCCATTCAGAAGAAGAAACAAAATGAAAAAGGCAATGTCCTCAAGTGGCAAGATGTCAAATGACTGCGTAATTTAGTCATCAAATACAAGACCATCCCTGTAAGAAGATACTCCATTTCAAATGATGTGTGGAAATAAACGTTGGCAGCTGTCACTGAAATGCATTTGCTTTTGTCAAATATTTCACAAAATTGCCTATAAAGAGCAGTATTTATGATTCCGGTACATATTTGGAAGAATACTGTGAACATTCATTTGTTGATAAATAAGTAATTTTTTTTTTTTTTTTTTTTCCCCTGTACCTGTACACAATTCGTAGAGAAACGTTTCAGCTAAATTCAGATCTATGCTTCAATCTGCACACAAGAATGTGAGTCAACATGGCGGTCTCCCAGCAGCATTAAGCTTATCTTTCAATTGATTATGGCTGATAGGTGCATAACCTTTAGATGAACTAAAATATCAAAAAGGTTTCGGCCGCGCAACCATTGTTCAAAACAACTTGAATATGAAACAGATGTGCGGGTTCTAAGAGACTTGATAAGGACAAAGGACAGAAGCGTTGAAGTCTGTCGTTGCCTACTAGAAATGCATAATGAAGATCCGCCTTATTTTTTTAAGAGAGAAGCTGATGATTGATGATGAGTCATGGTGTCACTACCACACACCAAATGGGAAACATCCAGGAAGTCTACGGCCCAAGAAAGTTCGTGCTCCATCTGCTAGCAAACTGATGACTACCGTCTTCAGGCATACTGCTAATGACTGGCTTCCTCTTGGAACGATTGTCAATAGCGAGGTATACTGCAAGAACCTTACACGTCTTAGACGCGGGGTTCAGTATCAGCGAAAAGGGGAAGCGGTCTCCCGGAATGTTGCTTCAACACGACAATGTGCGGACCCACACAGCAGCACTAGGAATCACTGGGATTTACTGTTGTGATATTCACTGGATCTCGCTCCGTCTGATTATGCATTACTCCACAACATCAAGCACTGGGTGCCAGATATATATATAAAAAAAAATCATGGCAACAAAGAGCAAAGACAGACAGTTTTTCACAATTAGTGGCGTAGCCTCCCAAACAATGATTTCGCAATGCCATAATGAAGATGGCGGGATATTTTGAGAGATCCCATGTGCATGGAACCATGTTGCATAATAAATAAGACACAAAAACTACTATTACTAGTACTAATTGCATCTCTTTATTGTAACTGGTGATAATGTAATAAATATTTTAGTGAAATAAAAATATTTCATTTAATAAATGTTCTCTCATCTTCCTAGCCATGCGAGTTTGATGATAATACTGTAGCAACTCTTTCGTTCAGTTAAAAACCATAAGGCAACCTTCTTATTCTTGGATGTCATAAAATGCAACAAGATACTCTCCTTAAGATAATAAACAGGAAAATAATAATATTCATGTTTATAAATGTATCCCTGATATGTAATTTATGACTTCAAATTTCAATTTATATCAAAAACTTTGTGCATTCTCACCACAGAAAAAATATATTGCAACACGTGTAATATAATGCTTAATACAGTGCGATCAGCCATGATTTCTCCCGCGGAACCGGGTTTTTCTATGAGCGAGCTCGCACTCGTTCGCCGCTCATGGAGGGGGTAGCAAGCCGCTTGTTGATGTTGCTGAATGTCGCAGTCGTAGCACAGTGTTCCCGGGTGTGTATTGTGTTGTTGGTTTTTTAATTCGACATTATACATAAAGTGTATCATGCCTTGTGTGTTTACAACGGCACTGCGTTTCTATATATGCTATTCATGTATGTTAACACAATCAGCTGGTTTGAGCACAAGTTTGAAGACTTGTTTCAAACAAAATTCCAGAGTGTAGACGCTCCAAATCGTAAAATCGTCCCTAATACGTATAATAATAAATTTCAGGAAACTGGAAGTATCCAGCCTGAGGGAGGTAAAAAAAAAAAAAAAAAAGAAAAAAAAAGAAAGAAAAGAAAAGAAAACGTTGAGTTGGAACCGAATAAAGATTACTTGCCATTGGTGATCGTTTTGAAAATCTCTTTGTTGACTTGCGCAACCAGTGGGAATTTCACATGAGTATGCAAAAGGCTATTAAATTTAACAGCCTGCAACTATTATCTCTGGGGTAAATTAAAAAAGTCCATGTAAAGACGAACCCACACCCCGTATAAGAACTCTAAGATAATATTCGTCAGGAAATTGTTCGGAGAATGAAGGTGGGCAGTTTCAACACCTCATTTGATAATTTGATTAATAATGAACCTCTTAAATTGATTTGTGTATTATATGCTTGGTCTGATTTGCTGATTTACACTCCTGCTAATCACCAAGACCCGGCTGGCTGGCTGGCTGGCTGGCTAACGAGCAATGGGCTTGCCCATAGGCAAAACACTCCGGGGGAAAACAAAACTGATCGCACAGCAGCAGCATAAACTACTTATATCATGCAAAACAGTGTATTGTTCTGGGCTTTGTGGAGTCTAATAATGATATTGTACATTACAATACAGAACTTTTACAAAATAATAGTTAATAAGTCTGTGTGCGCAAATAACTTCAGTGTCCTCCTACATTACTTCTGTGTAAAATGAATATTCACCCCTTTAGACGAATAATGCATTTTGTAGAAGATAATTCTCTTGAAATTTTTATTATTTTGACATGTGTTCCTCCTAGCCTGCCAAAGATATGTTAAAAGACTAAAACCTGAGCCTGCATATAAGTTTATAAGTTGTACATGTATCGTGCCAGGTCACGACCAGAACTCAAAATATCAATCAACCTTTGGCTTACCGTTATGAGGAGAGAGTTGGCCAGTTGTGGCTGCACAGAGAATCGGCAAGGTTAAGCCGAAGTTTCGCGATTCGAGTCCCTGTTTTTTCCTGTTTCAAATCCTTGCAATTAAACACATGCTCTGTGAGAAAGCCAGTCATTTATTTGTATTAGTTAGGTAATCCTCTAATTCGTGTTATACGGCAAGATCTTTGTTTATTTACTTATCTGACACGGAAATTGCATTTAAACGGAAATGACCAAGTGCATACAGACTTCCTGTTTAACGAAGCCATACAATCACATATAAATAAAGTGAGACACGAATGCAGCCACAGCAAATGCTTTAGTTCGTCATGTGCATTAGTAACAGCACATACTGCATAGTCAAACAGGGAGAGGGATAGGTGAGCGACTCAGCAAGTAAATGCCCCTCCACAACAAATCTTTGCAAATGGTTCGCTGTGTTTTCAACTAAACCTAGCACTAGACGAGGTTAATTAAAAAGGTTATTTGTTCATTCCACGACTCTATTGTGACTGTAGGTGTTAAGAAAGAGTATTTTGCTATAGTTACGGGGGTTAAGTACGAGAGATTTGAGATGAGGAACAGTGAATGTTGACCGACTTAAGAGTCTGTGAGATTTAAGTTGGCATGTTTTCTACTGTCCTAGTCTTCCTCGGATCGTAAAAGCATCAGGGACTACAAGTGTCTTTTGACATAATTCATGGATACCAAGCGGTTTGCATCCCTTCCGTTTTATCACAGCATTTACATGTTTATTTCGGTGTCAGTGGCGTGCATGCTTGCTTGTGTCGAGCTCTGCCTTCTTTCGACTACTGAATCGCTACTGTGTACTTTGTTCGTTTTGTTAAAAATCGTTAAAATGTTGTTCAAATTTGCTCTAAATATCGTAATGAGTATTTATTTTTAACAATAATAATGATTGGAAGTGTTGGGAAACACGGGAAAGCTTTAAAGTGAGATGGCGTGGAAATGTTCATAATTATTTTAAGGATGAATGTGAGGCTCCGAAATGCGGTAAGCCAACAACACCTGTGTTATAAAGAGAACTGCAACGGACATTTCGTCTTGTAGTGTGAGTAGGACTTTGCAAAAACAAAACTCCGATAAGGAAAGGTTGGCGTTTTATTATTTTACATGCTGGATGTTCATCTGGGTTTATTCCAACGCTCAACTAACATGCAAATCAGAATCGACAAAGGATTATTACAAGGAAATGGGCAGCACTGTTCTTAGACCATCTGTAACCATACACTCCTCCCAACAGTGTTATTGTTATAAACAATGCACCTATCATTCTATGCAGATTAATAAAGCACCAATTTCATCGACTAGTAAATCTGAAATGATGGCTGGGCTTAATAAAAATACTGAGTTCGATCCTCAGTCGACGAAACCTGTATTATGTGAGTTAATTGAACCGAGAAAGAAAATTTCAAGCAGAGTGAAACTGCTGCACAACATTCGCACATCGTCTCCTTACCGTTGTGATTTAAATGAGACAGAACTCATACGGGTGCAAGTGAAAAATTATATTGCGAAATTTAACATAACATTTAAAAACAAATATGTGCATGTGCTAGCGTTACTTGAAAGGCAAAAGAGAATTGAAAATTGGACTGTGAACACGTAGAAACCGTGGGAAAAAGACAAATGGACATTTTAAGCGATCGGTTCATAAAAAATGTAGAGATCAATGGTGATGATAATGCTGCTGCAGTTCTCTCTTAAACAGCAGAAACAGATATTGTTGCCTTACGTATTTCAGAACCTTAAATTCATCCTTAAAGTAATTATGAACATTTACAACAATCCCCATGTCATACTTTAAAGTTTTTCCGTCTTTCCCAACACTTGCTATCATTATTATTGACTAACAAAAAGGACAACACTCATGATATTTCGAGCAAAGTCATGGCTCTCCAATTCCAACAACATTTTGACGATTTTAACAAAAGCAACATAGTAAACAGTGTCGATTCACTAGTCAAAAGAAAGCAGACTTCGACACAAGCAAGCATGTCAGTGACACCTGAATAGCAATGTAAAGGGCTATGATATCGCCTGGTATCCAAGAATTATGACAAAAGACGGTTATTATCCCTATTTATTTCACGATCCTTAGAAGACCAGGACAGTAAAAAACATTTCAACTTAAATATCATTAACTGTAGTTGGTGAAGAAATCGGCGCCTTTGAGCAGGAGCGTAATTGCAGTTTAAGAACAGTATAATATACCTTCATTATTATATTTAGAGAAAGTTCAGCTATGTATTACAATAACGTACTTACAGTTATGAAAGCCAAAACTGTCTGAGCATTTCAGTCAATAGAACAGTGTCATTCTCACTGAATCAAGCAAAAGAGGGTCCGGCTACAGAAAGTGTGTCAAATATGCTGGAAAATGTTCTAGAGAAAAATAGTGGATAGTAATGCGTTCTTCACTCAAGAAAGCACAAACAACGCACGCAATTTTGCACGTTCAGTCTCAATGACATGTAAAAGACCTTAAAATCTGAAAGAGATCTCTGAGCAAAATTTATCGGTCGTTTCATGCCCTGAATTGAATGGGACGCTGATAACCTGAGATGTTAAAGAACATCCGTAAATAAAACAAATCAACAATCAACGAAAGACCAATGTCATTGAAGCACGTATTTGTGAAAGGGAGGTCTGGGCTTCGATTACCGCCAGATCCGTCCTCTCTGACTAACTTTTTTACAGGTTTTTCCCAGTCTTCATAAATGGCAAATGCCTGGAACGCTTCCTTCCTTTAAAAAAATCCTTATCCAATTTATAATTTTATCTCATGTATCATCAGTGCCCACCGCCTGTGATGCCTCAGTAGTAAAAACGGACATTAAACATTATTTAAAATGCCATGTAATCCGCTTAAGGTACTAAGAAACTGATACCTACGTAATAAATAATCTAAGAAGACAAATGTTGCAGTCCATGTTTCACAGAGGAGCCGTTTCGCGTCGCAGATGGTGAACGTGGCTAAGAAAACAATGACAACCTCTAATTACTTCTTCTTGTCAACTATTTCGTAATGAAAACATAAGATACTTATAGACAGATTTCATCCTGAAGATTCCAGACTTTAATCAAATGGTCATCAACAAATGAAAACTGAAGTTTTTACTTTCTAAATAGGTGCATCCCTACGATATTTTTATTGACTGAGTTTTTCTCTTCTGAGTTTATTTTCAGAGACTGCATATGCCGGGCTGTATTTCTCTGCCATGGATTCATCATTCCAGCTGTTTTGTGTGTTCAGTTTTACACATTCAGTGAATTCCTCAATATGTATATCTGTTCAGAGATAATTAGACTGGCCCGGACAGGGTAAACAATCAGAGTTCCCCCCTTGAAAGTTATGTTAACACATTATGAACATTTGTTCTAACCTGTGGTTGAGGAGAAAAATCCCTAAGCCATTTTTAATAGTGTTTAACACCGTTTTTGCTACAAAGGCACCATAGGCGGCAACACTGATGATATATGAAATAAAATGATATATTGGGAAAGGATTTTTTAAAGGAAGGAAACGTTCCTGGCGTAAGTTTAGGGTACCTCCCCGGCATTTTCCATTTATGAGGACTGAGGAGAACCGAAAAAAAAAAAAAAAACTCAGTCAGGGAGGACGGTCCTGGTGGGATTCGAACCCCAGACCTATCCACTCACGAGTCCGCGCTTTAACGACCTCGGCCATCCGCGGCGGTACCTAGGCCTATAAACGATATTAACAATTAATTTAGGTTACAATGTAAACAGAAGCACAAAAGCGTGAGTTCATTGGTGGATTGAGCCTTACAGCTTCTGTATGCGAGGCGTAGATAGTAGTGAGCTTTCTAGTTCGCAAATGCAAAGCGTAACTCAAATACGTCAGTTATTTATAAAACTGCTAAACACACATTCACGTGTGAAGTAATTATTATTTTAATATTTATATTTTTACTAAAAGCATAAACTGATAATGAATTTAGAACAAATAATAATAATAGGTACTAACCTGTATTATAAGTGAATTGAAAATGATGCCCCTCAGCGGCAATACATTGCCGGCAGTAGGAAAATCGTGTATTTCATCTAATTTTTCTGCCGTAAGAACATAGTGGTTCGATGACAAATTATCTCTCATAGCTTTTAACAAATTGGCAAACAGTTTCTCTATCTGGAACACGGTTGCCAGGATTATTTTCAAGACCAACTTCATATACCAGACTCCCAATACGGGAAAAAATGGTGGCCGAAGTCGCCCTATTACTGCTAATAGCAAATACAGAACTTTTACGCAGTATTGTGTTTACAATTAAATTGAAATTTTGCACGGTATACACTCTTTATCCACTCTTCCTTTAATTGCTGTTATTTAGGAAATTTAAATATGGTATTATGCGGTGCATTGTCACAATTAAGACATACAAGAGCAACCCATGTTGTACTAAACGCTTTCTATTAAACAAGTTGCTGATGTGGTTTCACTAAATCAATATTACCTAAATAAAAAATTGCACGCTACTGTTGATTTGCGTCCACTATAAACTACTGTAATAAAACAGGTAACTACAACAAACCAAATAAACAAACCCATGTGTTAATAGCAACAACATGACGGAATCCACTACGGATGTACCTGTTTTCGGATCTTTTCTGTCTTCATTAACCTACACTGTCATATACGATGACAGATTAGAGAAATTTGCACACAGTAAAGTCTTCCCTCACCACAAATTTGGTACCAAATGGTTAATACTCACTACAGTTTCATCATTAACTGCAAAATTTGCACGATGTATACTCCATCTTCAATTACTGCCATTTAGGAAATGCGGTATTATGCGGTGCACTGCTATAATTGCGACATACAAGAGCAACCCATGTTGTACTAATACTTTCTATTAAACAAGTACCCAGCGTAATTTCACTAAATTATTACTAATTAATAAAAAACAAAAGTAAGACGCTATTGTTTATTTACTTCCACTATAAACCAGGTAACTGCAACGAACCAAATTATCAAATGCATGTAATTAGCAGCAGTATCACAATTTCCACCGTTTTATTTATTATCGATATCTACATTGGAGTCTGGTAAATGCAGTCGGTATTGATATTTTCTTGCGAACCACTTTACACTTTTCTGCAGGAATCGGGTTTCACATATACATCGTACATAAAACACGGTCATTAAAGACTATAATACCGAACACACTACTACATGCCGAACCATCAAACTAACTGCAAGCGGCCACCTGTACATGCAGTACATTCTTCTCCCAGTACGCAGCTGCGCTCTATCGGTCCATAACTCAAATAATCTTGACTATTGTAAAGTCCAATATGCTGCGGCGACAGTTGAAAGAATGGACCGCATGACTGATAAACTAGTGCCGCAAATCACCCAATCACAACAGCAGTGCGTGAAAGAATAACTTTTGTTTTGTTTACATCGCAGCCTAAACTAAAAGCAAAGTATCCAATATCAAGATAAAAATAAGACCAAATAGCATGTCGCTTTTGTAGTGTCCTCATTGCTACGTATTGTGTAAAAATCAAGTGACCCGGGGAGTCCATGGCAATGTTTCACCATCTCCAGTCAGAAAGGAGACTGAATACATACATGTAGTTGCGTATATTATGTTCGTCAATTACAAAACGTGGAATAAATTGAAAAAGAACGCAAAGCACGTGAAGAACGCACTGGAATAAATCCGGAAAAACGAGAGAAACATAAAAGAAACCAAACATCCAGCCTTTGTGCCCCAAATATCACTCTTCCGCCCAGGAATTCGAACCGGGGTCCGCAGTCGTGACAACCAGATCAATCGAGAAGGAAAACAAAGACATGCCAGAAATAGTTCCATTACAAGCGTTTCACTTAGAAATGTGTTAGTAAACAATCTGTCAACGGTGGAAAGAATGTTTCTGTGAGCTTAATCCAACTTGGAGTATCCCTTCAAGACATTAACGGAAGAAATTTGTATTTGTTTTCTCCAATTTTCGCTCTCTCTTTGTAGACATGCGATAGTGTACTCCGTGCAAGGTTACAAGAAACCTTCAGAGCGCTAGTTAAGCTGGTTGCATAACCCAGTGCTCATTGTTTCTGTGTTCCTTGAGAAAGCATTGAGCACATTAGCCACAGTTTTAACCCCACTCCTATCTTTAACTTTCGCAAGCATGTGATATTTTCCATCTCTAGTGAAAGGAAGTAAATAAACCACCACCAAGCACGAAAATGTAAGCAAAACACAAAACAACCAAGACAGCTGGCTCCGCCTAGCAACAAATTTGGATTAACTTTTTGCAGGTCTCCTTAGAGATTAGAGATTAGATCTTTCAGGACCGCCAAATCACTTGGAGTTTCTCGTTAAGCAAAAACAAGCGCCAAGTTGCAGTGTTCCTTATTACGAGCACGTTAACTAGTGCTTTACATAGTCGGCAAACTATTTCAAAGCTTCTTATAGTTATTAACATGAACTGTTTTGAAATGAAACTTTTTTCTTGTGAATCCCAGATGTAGAGAGACGTATTGTAATAGTTCTAGCTCACAAACATAAAAGATTCTAAGTTTCCCTATTTTGAAAAAAAATTGTTTGTAAATATTGATTTGCACTCCAGAACTCCTATTTCACACTGTCCAAGCATTTTCAGCACCAAGATACATGTTTTTCGATACCTTGCTATGTTTTTCGTGCACAGCCGCCTATTATTTGGCATTTCACCTCATCAATTTCAAATCATGTTCCTTGAGTTGTAGGTAAAGATGGAAATCACTTGGGGGTAAGATCTGGTGAACATGGAGGATGGCAAAGTATCTCTCAATTTAAATTTCTGAGAAAATCTAGAGTCCTTTCGAGACCAGTGCGGGCGAGCTTTGCGATGCAGGTGAAAACTTTGTAAGTCAAATTTCCAGAGCGTTTGCATTTGGTCGGAACTCAAAACTGTGTCCAAACTAGCAGCACGTATAAGGAAACACAACAGGGAAGTTGGGGTATTTCCCGGGATCAAATCCTGAGTGCGAATACCACGAAATTGGGATTACTACCTATACACTACTTAAGATGGCTCTGTGTAAATAAAGATGAGAGCATTTATTACTACAAGCCTTCATTTGGACGCGTGGCCGGCTTAACAGGGATTTGCCTGCCCTGTTTCTAACCAGCTCTGCTCCCCCGTCCACTTTCCCGTAGTCTTTGTGTTGTACAAGAGATGAACGTGTGAAACACGTGTTTCAGTGTGTTAGTGCTGTTATAATGCTAAAAAGCCCGTATACTTTAGCACACAGAATCTTCATATATGATTTCTATGTGACAACAAACTCTTGTAGAGAAGTGAGATTGCGATATATAGACAGGTTTCCTGCTGATCGTTCACCTCACAGAGAAACGGTTCGTAATCCTGTGAATAGATTTAGGGAAAGGGGATCTGTTCTTGATAAAAAAAAAACTCGAAAGTAAAATGCCATGTTCTTATATAGGAAAAACTCCATGACATCAGAGAAAAATTATGAAGTCCAAAGAAGTCTCTGAGAAAGCTTGCACAGGAATCAGGAATTTCGCAAGCCTCGGCTTGGAATGCCATTAAACTTTTATAATTAAAGCTCTATCTGTAGTTTATGAATTTCAATCACGCGAAATGTGAGTAATTAATTTCTGCAGTTAAGTGCTGGACAATGTTAATGTTTGTTTAATTTTCTTTACGGACCAAAGACGGTTTTATTTACATGGTCATGTAGCGACCAAATCAATTGATACTGCAGTGCAGAAAAAAGAACCATCTTGCACACGAAGGTGTTCAATATGCTGTAAATGCTTACAGAAATCTATACGCTCGAATTTAAGCGGCTATGAATACCCGACTCCGCCGGTAAACAGTGTGCTTCCGAGTGCCAAGCAAATCCCCGATAAGCCGGCCACGCATCCAAAACAGGGCTCTGTAGTCGATTTACTAAATTAAAAAGTTATCTGGCTTCTGAAAGGCTTCGAAACTCTAATAATAATAATTACTGTCCAATACAAGGATTCCAAATTGTTAATTATCGGCGCTAAAGTTTAAGTTGATTTGGCACTGGTTGGTTACATTCTGTAAATTAAAGTCTGCGATAATTTTCTGGTTACACAGGTTATGGCAATAATACAACATTTAATGCTGAATCAAATTCCTCTGAATAATTCTGATCAAAGTTCCAAACCCATGACTTTTCACTTCTAAAAGATTTTAAAAAACACCAAAAAGTATTCCACTAAATAATATTTAATACTGACGCTAATACTCTATTACCAAATGGGCGATCCGTTCAGGTCATGTGCTAAAATGCTGCAATGAACATGAATGCGGAAACATTAACAAATCGAGGTGATATTTGTGCAGTTAAATTTAATGGCTTATTTTACATAATAATTTTGGATTACGTCGCTCACATCTCTTTACGACATTCTTATCTCCTTACTCCTCTTGATTATCGAGTAAAAGCTTCTGTAAAGAGCGGAAAATACAACATACGCTTTTCAAAGATGTGCCTTTTATGATAATAATTTAAGATTAAGTTATGCTTGCCAGCTCTCTTGACCCAACTTGTTATACTTTAGTAAAATTCAGAAACTTTATGCATTCTCAGCCTAACATCAATAGGATAGGAAATAGGAATTTGGAATAATAATAATAATAATAATAATAATAATAATAATAATAATAATAATAATAATATACGTGATCGTCATTGAAAAACAACAATAAAAGAAAATTAGCGCGTAGAAACACGATTTACTCACATTTATTAATTTGGTGTTCTACATACCGTATTTACGCGAATATAATGCGCACCTTTTTGTCCAAATGTAGGTATTATTTAAAATGTGGTGCGATTCTATGGTGTATTAGATTCGAGTACAAATCTGTTGCGTAGTTCGCCGATAGCTTCATTCAAATGTATCGTTTATTACGTCATAATGTATTGCTGCAATTCTCGACTTCGTTACATTTATTGTTGGCTATTATTGCATAGTGTTTCAATAGTAGGTAGTCGCGAAGAGGGAAAATAGAGCACAACAGCTTATGACGCTACTTATATTCTGACATTGAAGAAGTTTTGGAGTTCATACATGAAAGAAGAAAGAACGGGCAGCCTGTGACACCATAAGAAATAACTTTTTCTTCTTTGGCCTACGGCAACTGACCTAGCAACAGCAGCACGAGCGATGTATTTGCCCTACGTGCTCCAAAATGTAACAATAACCCACTTATAAATTCTATGTTCTGATTGTTTTATGAAGGGACGTGCTTATCTCTAAGACGCCGTACAACAATATTTTATAGCTTTTAATTTCAAATTTGGGGTGCGCATTACATTCGGTAAATACGGCAATTACCTTTCGGTGACAAATGCTGAAATTTCATGTCTATTTTTAAAAAAAAATGAACGTTTCCTTCTACGTTTAACACTGTTAAATACGTGCGTTAAAACGACATCATTGAGAAGTAAACCCAATTCGGAGCGGATTTAGGAGTAACAACATCAAAGGTGTCGTCACAGGCTGTCACAATATTTCCCAACATTCATAGTGGTTGCGATGCACATGATTCAATAACAACCCCCTCCCGACAATCGCCACAATCTTTCCTTCAGAATGCGCTACTTTTTTTAGCACTTTACCCGGCATCTTCTAAAACATGCGTTGCTATTTTGTTAATATGAATGTGTGCAATGAGAGGATTATTTTTTTTTTTTGATTGATTTATTTATGGACGCTCTTTAACATCTCAGGTCATCACCGTCCCATTCGACTCAGGGCGTGAAACGGCCGACAAATTTTGCTCAAGGCCTCTCCTTCAGGCTTGAGGTTCTTTTTCGTGCCGTAAATGTACGACACGGGACCCACGGCTTTGCTTCCCTTTCGAAGGAAGCAATGAGAGGATATTCCTTCTTTGATACATTTCCATAAAACCCAATACTGAATTTATTTGTGTTTGCTTATGAATAACAGTGTGCAAAGATGACACGTAGACTTTTAAAGGTTAAAAGTTGTTTTCACAATATGTTTCCGGTGAGTGAGGGGCCAATTGTAATTCCAGGAGGCAGAAGTAATTCAATTTCATTAACAGTGACACGACTATCTTGTTCATACGAGAGTAAACAAGTAAGATCACTGGTTTCAAAAGTACGTTTATTTATCTGCACATGTTTCGTCGTTTCACAAGTCTCTGAAATCCATTCTTTATGCGACCACTTCCTACCCCACAACTTCACCGTCAGGAAAATGTTCATCCGACAGATAATATTTAAGAGTGCCGAACACCTGGAGCAAGGAATGGGCTATATGGAGTCTTCTCGCGGATTCCCACACTTGCACAGTTCCATTTATCTTGCCGTGTCTTTGTGGTGACGAGTCCTGGTCGCTTCTGCTCAACAGTCTTACGAAGTTCCCGAGGATGTCGTGTTGTCCTCGAGGCTGGAATACGGTGAGCGGTATGTCTTCATGATCCCAGAAGACTGTAAGATCATTTTCCCATGATAGTGTCACTTTAAGCATTTTTTTTTTTCGCAGTTGAAGCAGAAGTTTCCACTGCTTTATCTCGGGCTTGCAAAGGTGAACCGAGGACACGTCACTTCTGATCGTTCAGGCCAGCATATCGTGGTAGCAATTGAGATGTTGTAATGCAGACACATTCTTTGCATGTTGTAGCATGCACAGACTTCGTGAAAAACGTGAATCATGAGTAGGCTACGGCGTGACTCTTCTCTCTGCTCGGATCAAGTCTTCAACTCGTTGCAAAGTTCCCTCTCTGGCAACCTCCGTTGGCCCGCCGATAAGGTGATCGCCTTCCACATTTCTGCACCCAATTGTAAACAGTTTAAAGTGATGGCACTTTTCTTTGTGAATATTCTTAGATTCCATTACTTTTTCCCACAAATATCGCACAATGGAGCGCTGCTCGAGGGTTGTATACTCACCCAGAGGTGCCGCCGTCCTGCAAATGATTTTTCGCAACTGTCTCGTGTCGAATGTCGCCAATTACTACCGTACTAGTGGCAATAGTCATTCATTTGTGACGCGAGGCTGCCGAAGCTTCAACCATACTTAACTATACACACACTACACTACAGGTTACCAAACGACTCGCTCACTTTCGGCATGGCACTGTGATCCGGTTCAAATCCACCTACTTCTGATGTCATGTGCAATGCGCTGATATCTTTGTTTACGAAGGAAATGTTTCATGTCTAGTGAAACAATTATTATGATTTACTCTTCTGCTGCGCTCTCCATCATGCGTACTTTCACGACCTTCATTAGTGCGTCATCATCGGACATTTGGATGCTCGTGCGGCCCTCCACATAAACAGAGGCCAACTCATTATGGATATTCATAGCAGTTCATTTCTTGTTCTCAAAATCGCATGACGGCACATGGTTCTCTCCGTAGCTTCTGATTACCGTAAAGGCAGTGCGGGACACCTTGAACGTTGACAACGCACATCAACAAAGTATGTCAATTACTTGATTGTTGCAGATTGTTTCACAGAGACACAAAACAGAATAGTAGACGTTGATACAAAAATTCCCTCTGAGTACTCAATTAGGGAACTTAAAATGCATAGTTTAACCTTCTCTTCAGGTGCAACGAACTAGAGTTTCATGAAGACATAAGCATGAAGCAATCAAAAGCTTTTTCTTGGCGAACTGTGTGCCTCGTGCCGTTTGGCGCAATCTCAGAGCACTCTTAGCCAATTTATTTCCAGACACGGGACAAGCAAACACGTTGCTCATAAAGTCGGTGAAACGCTTTATTTTTATTCCACATATTCTCTTCTCTGTTTGAAAGGGTTGCAAAGATCCGGGTAACTGTAAGCAATGCCTCGGTCCAAATATATGTGGCTTACTTTTCTGCGATATATTTCTCTTTTAAACTCTTGTTTTCTTGTCACATTCTCGCTTTTATACGCATTGCGTTTTCATGTCCATCTTTTTTCTTCCTTTTTGTTTTTTCCCAACGACTACCTCTTCATCCATTTCTCTACATTTCTAGTTTCTTTATCTGTGGTTTTTTTTCCCCCTTTCTTTTAGACGTATTTTCTTTTAAATTTGCTATTACTTCTCTTTTTGCTTCCTCTCTCCCCCATCCTTTTTTCTTTCCTAGTAAAATCTCTTTTGTTTTCTTTTTCCCTTGTCTTTCTATTGCCCCCGCCCCCCTTACCTCAATATCTCCCATTTCCCTTTTGTACGTCTTCTATATATATATATATATATATATTTTTTCATTTCTGAAAATGTTTTGTCCAATTCATTTTGTAACGTTTAATTATAAATTACATTAAAGTAATTTTTAAACCTTTTAGTGTCTTATTTTTCTTTTCTGTTCTAAGAGGTGAAGTCTATAGCTGTGCACCTGAAGGACATTTCTGCAGTGGATTTGAACAAAGTTTTCTTCATCTTTTGCAAATCAAGAATGAAGATAAATAAAGATAAAGAACACTAATGTTATTTCAACAGTGCTCCTTTATTCCTACCCATACGATACAAAATGGTGTTCTGCAATTTGAGCCATTTCAACACTCTATCTCGTCTTCCCGCACCTTTCTTTTCGTTTGTTTGTTTTTATTATTATTCTCTCCAGTTTCGCAGCAGAGCAAAGTCTATGGTGGGGAGAAACATGCTGCCAACACAAGTTGTTCAACAGGCAAATTGTAAACGGTTGATTTTCTGCTAATTCAAGGCACAATTTTAGCACTTACTGGCTGCACATCACATCTGTTCTATACATAGACATAATCGATAAGTGGATGTTTATAGGTTCCGCATTTTCTAGCCACAGAAATGAATGTCTGTGAGGACTTTCTCCCTTTGCCATTCAGTACTCCCGCCATTTTGTAACGTTGCTGCGCATGAACGCATGTGTACGTGTATATTGCATCGTTTGGTGTATCTTTACATTTACCTTATCTATAAGTGATTATGTACTGTTATGTATCACAGAACTTTTAAACATGTTTCATTGTTGTGATACTACAGTCTTTATTGTTGGTTTTAATGTAGTAGTCAGTGATGTATTGCAATTACCTTTCTTAATACCAACAATGGGTTCACTATTTCAGTTTTGTTTAATCTATATTATACGTTGTTGTGTGCAACAGAATTTCTGAATATTTTCCATTGTTGTGACAGCACTGACTTTATTGTTGGTTATAATGTGGTAGTTAGTGGTGTATGTTTAACAACAGCTGCACAAAATGGGTAAAGGAATTGAATTAACTCCTCGCAAAAAGAGTGTAATTGTCGGATTAGCTTCTGAGGGCCTTCTACTCGACATGTTGCATCGAAGATCCGATTTAACTAACAAGTTCACTGAGTCAAGACTATTGGCTAAATACAAGAAAACTGGGAATTTGGAAACAATTCAAGGAAGAGATAGAAAAACGTTTTTCTGCTACTGCTAATGAGCGCATTTTAAAGCGGATCTATCTGAAAAACCGGCGTATGACTTCAGTGAAGTTAGTTGAATAGGGTGTGGTGGTTTGCAGCAGAACAGTCACATATAGTAGATGTGTCAAATAACATGTCCGCTGCACTGAAGAGATGTTAAGTAAAGTCTTCTTATCAGACGAATCAAAATTTAATACCACAGGAAACGATGGGAAAATATTTATATGTCGTCATAGCGGTAAGAATTTCTGTCAGAATGTTTGGACTCAACAGCGAAGTTCCCAGATGATCTGGGGGTTGTTTTTCCAGTAAAGAGTGAGTGCGTTACATTTTGTTGAGGGAACAGATGCATACATACATAATGATTTTAACAGAAAATTCAATGCAATAATTGTAGAGCAGTTTGTATCACCAGAAAATTGCACTTTCCAGTATGACTCCGTACCGTGTCACAGAACAAGAAAAATGAGCACTTTGCTTAAACACAACTGAATTCGCCAAACTAAACTACTATTTTACCAAATTCACGTTACATTCACATAATTCTTAAAAAAAAAAAAATTGAACAAGAGATTTTCACCCTCACATGACCAGGGAAGCCCAGATCACAAACTCATTATTTGAGAACTGTTATAAGATGATTGGCAATGCTGCAGCAAAGAAAAAACCAAGAAATAAGAACGATCTGGTTGAAGTCATCCATAGGGTTCATCTACCCAAGTCAAAAATGTAATACTTTCAATATCCATATGATGTGATGCCGTAATAAAAGCTGGGGAGGCAACATTAAGTGTCGATTCAGCATTTTAACGGTGAGAAAGAGAGACTTAATTTATATGTGTAAAAGACTCTCTTATAATTATTAAACAAGAACTCCTCAGGTTTATGCAATTTTAATTACAACATTGTGACTATTTAGTTATAAAATTTGACATTTTCTTCAGTTTTACTGTTTACATGTACTTTAACAGATATAAATAAGATTAGCGTCAATTTTTCACATTTTTAGACTTAAAGTATTAGGGTTACATCTGGAAACAAAACTATAGTAACGTTTCAAAATAGTGATATTTCTAGATGATCATAAAGGAAAAAGCATAACTATTTTGTGGTTGATGCAATAAATATTACCAGAACGGTATACATACAAGAACCTGGCCGTGGGACTACATACTACATTAGTTCGCCGTGCTATACCATCATGGCGCATTTGACAATTTGAACGCCCAACACATGAACTAGATTTCCTATTCAAACCATAAAGTTTAGAGCCAAGGTTTGAAAAATGAAAGCTGCTGATTTAAACATGTGAAACAGAGTTGTTCTCAATTTATTTGCTCAGATGTCAAATGCACCTCTTTACAGTTAGCAGAGCCACCTCTGGTTTCTTCATGTGTTTTGGCATGGAGTCAATTAGGAGAGATTTGGCGCCAGATTGTGTAATCATAAACGCAGCTGACTTTTGTCTGAAGGTTTCTTCTCGCTAATGGTATTTCTTGACTTCTCAGTTGAGATCTAGGCTTTGAGATATCACACAGGTAGAACCTCCACACCATTATCTTTATGGGTAAGCTTTCTTTAATAAGTCTGTGACAGCAGGCGGCATCACTTCTCCACGGTTCAGCATTAAGACATCAACTTCTATGAAATATTGGGGTTGGGGATAACCATCATCTCAAATATGGAAATCTAAAGATCATTGCATTGAAAACCTGGGGCGCCGGTATTATAAAGATAAAATTTGGAAGTCAATAACTGATTTGGCATTTAACTTGTACTATAGCCACTCGTCAAAACCCTCAAAATATGAACTAATTCAGATTATTATTAAACTTTAAAAATCAATGTACTTAAATAAAATTGCTTTTTCAGTGCCAAATTTAAAATTATAATTAATATTAATGTTAATATATTTTTTCAGTGAACATCATATTATTCTTTTCAGGCCTATTTAATTTTTCTTGCAATTCCGCGATAATGTTTTTTCTTCTTCTGCCCAATGGAGGAGTTCGTACCGCGGCCGCTAATAGACCTATCATGGCGGCCAGGAATCGGAGGCGGATTGGTCTCTAACGTTACCATAGATAATAAGTCCCAGACCTTACTCGAAGTGTCCGGAGGTTCCCAGGCAGAACCCACCAGAGGATAGGACAGGAAATTCTCCAGCCCGCCTGACCTGAAGGTTGTGTAACTCAGCCATGTCCAACATTCAGCGCAATAGGGGAGGTAGGATCCAGTGGTTTACCAACATCTTCAATGTTTGCTGTATTGCAGTAATGGTTTTAGAACGAAGTTTATGGAAACGGAACAAAGTAATTTTAAATGATTAATTAGATTGTAAAACAAAATATGATAGGCCTAAGAATTTCCTCAGTAGCACAAATTTCAACGATTATTCCTGTGTATCTGACACACTGAAGCAACCAGCTCCTGTCACTGTGAGATAGGACGTCCAACAACATTAAAAACACTTTCAGAAGTTGTGAAAATTTCATTGGGTGTCACTCGAACAAAATGCAGGTTTGCATGTAATTGAAGATGATGTTACAGGAAGTTTCTTTCAAAGGTAATCACTTCTGATGAAACCTGGCTACATTATTTCGATCTTGACAGCAAAGTTCTTGCAAAATTCTCCATCATAAGAAGAAGGTGGGGGGGAGTAAAAGTGGTTGCTTCTGCTCGGAACTGTGGTCGATATTCAAGGAATGTTTCACCAGCATGTCATATTTGCACACACAACTGTAGCTGGGCAGTACTGCAGAGATGCCCTATAGACTCAGCAAATTCAATCATACACACGCAAACTTTACAAGAAGCTGGACAATGCACGGAAATATTGCAAAGTTGCTGAATATCTCACAAAAATAACGTGAAGTGAATCCCCCATCCTCCCTGTAGTACAGATTTAGCCCAGTATCATTTTTTCCATTTCACCAATTTGTAGAAATACCTTCATGGGAGGCAATTTCCATTATCAGAAGCAGCAGCGAAGGCTGCGGAAGCGATTCTGAAGGATCTGTCAAAAATGGCTTCCAGCATGTCTTTGAAGACTGGTAGAAAAACTGCGACAAGTGCTTGCATCCAATGGGAGCTACTTTGAGCAAGTTCACCAAAATTATTAAGATGAATAAAGATATTGATCAAAAATAACAGTCCTCGTAGAATAAATATAATTAATACCCTGTATAATTTACGCAAATTGTTCATTTTTTTTTTGTGGTACTGCTTAATTAAAGAGTTTTGAAGAAAGAGGAAGACAATGTGATTGCGTGATAGAATGTATACGAACGTGATTTTACAATACATAAAGTTTGGATGTGCTCAATACTTGCGTTTTTCGTGCATGCAAAACAGTGATAGATTATGAAATTCGTAACAACCCAGTAATAAATATTCAAGAAGTATAATGCACAATCTAATAAGATAAACAAACAAGTGTTTGATATCTTGATGTTATTAATGTATTTGATGTTCACAATACAAAGCGCATTAATTAGGAAATAACAATTGGTCCCCATAAAATCAACCAGCACCTCGAAAACCAAGGTAGACGTCAATTTGTGTCAGTTAATAAGGCTTTGCGCATCAGTGCAGCAGGTTCTAGAACGGACAGGCTCCATCAGATCTCGTGCTCTTTGCAGAGTAGAGAGTACATCCAGCGCGGCACGCTGTGAACGCTTACATGTAAATTGCCTTTTCTTTTGAAAGCCCACCCACCACCTATGGATTTCAATTACAATATTCTTTTCCCCTCTCCACTAGTATTTCTTCATTATCTGGCTTGCCGTGGCCATGCAGGTGTTTCCTGAGGTACATGGTAAAAACCGACATCTTTATATATGACTCGCGGTTAATTGGAAGTTGCGATTTACCCCATTTGTCCTACATACGTTACTCCAATTTACCCCAATAAGCTTGTTTTCATATTTCTTTTTAATTGTAAAAGCAAACAAATTATGTTTTGCTTAATAAAGAATTGTAAAATGATATAGTTTTACATATGTGCTCTCTACAAAGAAACTATTTAATAAAGACCATGCTGAACTAGTGAGATTAGTCAGAGAAAAAGAACTCTGAGGTTGAGATGGGTAGATGAGCAGCACGGTCATTGCCAACCTCTGTCCTGCACATTAACCAAGCGTGGCCAGACGTTGGTACAGAGCCAGTCTTTACAGCAAGAACCCCCTTCCTCCCTCCGCCCTATGTGGACCAAGAGAAGAACTTTCGATCTAAATGAACTAACAGATCACTTGTTCCAGACCGAGTACTGCGCTTCGCTAAATCGGCGAGGATAATCTAAACAAAAGAAGAGTGCAAACAGAATGCTACTTAACACTTAAGAAAACTTTTGGGAATTGATAGAACTTAAATCAAGTCAAACGATTATATGTACATATGACATTGTCGCTTAGTTTTTATTTTTTATTTAGAATATTTTTAACAAACTTGTGGTTTGTAGTCACAGTCGTCTGTCATCTACCACAGTTGCCATGGAGTGCAGAACTTCCACAATATTCTTGAAGTAGCTTAGAAAACCACACAGTTTTGACAACACGACAACAACAGTTTGCATTAAAGTTTGGACTGTAATTATTGACGATACATTAATTGGCTTGTTAATTTTATCTAGAACATTCTCAACAGTATCACAATGGCGTTTTAACAGATCGTTTAAATGTTTTGATGGGACAATTGTGGTTCAGCTTATTTTCTTTGTGCTGCTTGAGCGATTCAACAGAGCGCTCGTTTGGATGCGTGGCCGTTTGAAGGGGTTTTGCTTGGCACAGGGAATCACGGTGTTTGCCGGCGGAGGCGGATATTCATAGCCCATTAAATTTAAATGCTAGTTTTCTGTAAGCATTCGCAGCACATTAAACACAATTTTTTTTTGTTCTTTCAATGGCATTTCGTGTAGGGGTTTCCAGACACCATAAAAGGCCAAGGTTGTTCGGTCGGCAGGAAAGATTCTAGTGACTTCGTTCTTTAGCTATCGCGGAATGGTTTATCAACATAAAGTCTCCCTGCAGGCAACGGTTAATGGAAAATATTACAACACTTTTAGGCATCCGACGGAAACGGCTTCGTTGGTGCCTTCACCGTGATCACATTTGCAATGTTGTTGAACATAGAATGTGTATTCCAACCTCCATACAGTCAGGATCTAACTCCGTGCAGCGTTTTTGCACCCTGTCTCAAAAACGAGCTGCGGAGCCAGCGTTTTGGTACATCAATAGCTGTCGTGAAAAAGATGGGTATGGTTCTGAAGACGATGTCAAAAAACTGTTTCCTAGGGCCCGATGCATTATACTCAATGGGGACTACTTCAAAAAAAGACCCTACCAAACTTGAACCTGCCTAGTGTACTTCATAAGTGAGACGCATTCTCGGTCTTTATTAACTAGTCTTGGGTTTCGGGGATAGAAGCTAACATACAACTTACATCGCTCTTATATACTTATACTGGAATGGAACGGAGGGGAAGAGGAAGAGATACGGCACTATGACTGGACACGGACGGAGTTGGAGAGAGTAAGGAATATACATTGAAGCAAACACCTCTTTATTAGTTCCCAATGGCATAGTGTCTTATCATCAGTACGCAGTTTCATACACAATTAAACTGGTCATTATTAGTAAGAGATTCTCTTACTTATCATTTTATTTATTAATAATCTAAATAACGGATGAAACCACACGGATATATATATATTTTTTTTTAACTATTTACATGTGCGTTTGTTGACATCGCGTCTCAGGTTCCATTAGACAAATTCAATTTTAGATCTTAAACAATACAAAAGTAATAGAGAAAAGAAACTAAAAATATTTTAAATATTTAATAGCATTTGTAACCCGTTATACTAAACTTTTCCGTTTAATTTTCTTTCCTCCGGTAAAAGAATTCGTTCTATGTTGCTGGCGTTCGTTTTCAATTAAATTACTGTAACATTCAAACTGGTGGATATGTTTGGCCACAGTGTTAAATTTTCCAAGTCACTGAAATACAAATGTATACGCTTGTTCCTTAATTTTCCGAGCATGGCTACAATGTGCAAGCGACGTCATATTTAATTCAAGCGTTATATAAGAATACTGATGGCAACGTTGCAACTCGCCGACAATAGCAAGGCGACTATTGCACAGTTAAATTTACTTTCCTACCAAACAACATTACATGTGGTGCCTAGATCAACACAGGTGAAAGAGAGCTCTGCGCTGGAACTCTTCCAGGTCTTTACTCCCCCCTTCACGCCGGCGTTTTGTCAACTGAAGGCCAGCGTACTGAAATCTTTTAACTGTGGTTAATTAAAATAGCTACCGCCGGATGCTCGTTAAAATACATAAAGAACAAAATAAACAAAATAATTGTGTGGTAGTTTACGCAGGGTTAGAAAAGATAATAAACATGAAAACCTGAGCGACGTGGTTTTTCAAACTGCCGCGTACTAGTAATACCTTACCGCACAGAATGGGGTCTCATGTAGAGGTCCTGGGTTCAAATTCCAACAAGTAGCTTAGATATTTCTCCTGGCCGTTCAGGCGAATGCTAAAATAGAATTTATCCCTCTCCCATTCCTATAATTTCCTTCCGTTGATCCTGTTACTGGGAGAGGTGGGCTGGTGCGGTGTAACGGCAGCTTGCGCTTTAGAAAGGTTCCTACCCCAGCATCTGATATAAGCGTATATTCTGATGGGCCCTTCAGAGGGCCCTTCAGCCGGCATCCGGGTATTTTATCTGGAAACATGTTAGGGATCCCGTTCTCACCGGCAGTTGTCTACCTCGCTTCATATCTTCCTCCCAAAGTTACTGGGGTGGAGGGTAGGCTCAAACGACCAACCGTTCAACTTGGCTGAAATATCCAAATATTCTCTCCTGACCCTAATATGCGACCAATCAATGTCTCGCCGCTACACCATATTTTAATGTTTTTATTTCATTAAAAGTATGTTTTCAAAACTTTTTTTTTTTTAAATGGAGAATAAGAATCAACCGATAAATTCAAAATAGTAACTTTCTCATACAACCAAAAATCCAACAAATAACCCTATTTTACTTGATACAGGTGCTGTAAACTGTTTAATGTTTAGCATTGATACTACAGCAGGATCAGTGATGCTTCCACCGCAGCGCGGGGTTTTTCTTAAGAGCGAGTCACCACTCGTTTGCAACGCTGTTACTTGTTGCAGCTATAGCGCAGTTGCTCCCCACTGTGTATTGTGTTGTTCATCTATTAATTCGACAGTATACATAAAGAATTATGTGCACTGTCGAAGTATACATACTATGGCTCGTGTGTTTACAACGGCACAGCGTGTCTTTATGTAGATGCATATTGCTAACTCAGCGGTGAAAGAATCACATGAACATTTCTTTGGGCAAACAGTTAATTTTGTTACTTATGTGAATGTTATAGTAACCCCTCTTTACTCAGAGAATAAACCTACAGGGACTGTGATCATGCGTTTTTGTTTTGTTTTTGTTTTTCAACAGAACTCTTTACTGTTTACACTGCGAATAATTCCATGAGAGCAATTCACAACATGTTTTCATAAGACAAAGTTATTAGTAGGGATTTGTGGCCCCCTCGGTCACCTTATTTAACAGCTTGCAATTATTATCTCTGGAGTAAATTAAAAAATGCAGCGTACAAGACGAACCCGCATACTAGAGCTCAAATAATGTTCGTCAAGAAAATGTCCGGAATTCTCAAAATGAACTACAGCGAGTGATGAATAATTTCCTACAGAGATGCCAAAAATGTGTGGAGAATAAAGGCGGGCATTTTCAACACCTCATTTGATAATTTGGTAAGTAATGAGACTTTTAAATTGGTTTGTGTGTAGCTGTGTGGTTGGTTTGTTATACTGGTTCAGCCTCCCGCTAATCACAGAAACCCGGCTGGCTGGCTGGCTAACGAGTGACGCGCTCGCCCTTAGGCAAACAATCCGGGGGAAAACAAAATTGATCGCATGGAAGATACACGATTGATAACTTAAACAGAATTCTCAGAATAAATTTCTAATTCAAAACACTTCACTACCTCTACACCTCAAGAGAATTATATGCTTCTCAGTTCTTATACGAATTTGAGCTTAATCGTGTAACATTTGAAACTATTCGCTAACTAGCGTACCAGGAGAATGCTGACAATACAAGATAGCCTGGCACAGATCGCTGATGCACCACTGTTTATCAACAACGGTACAATCGTCAGCTTCCTGAAGAACAGTTTTCCTTCTTTTATTGATTCATGTTAATCCCCTTTTAACCAAATTAATACATAAAAGAAGATCAAAACGGTAAAGAGAAACGAACTTTATAAATACACATGGAAGTAACTAAGAACCTCCACTGGGAAAAAAAAAAAAAAAAAAAAAAAAAAACGCACGCACGCACACACATAACAGTGTTTAACGCCCGTTTTTACTACTGAGGCACCACAGGCGGTGAACACCAACTATATTACATGAGATGAAATGATAAATTGGGAAAGGCTTTTTAAGGAAGGAAACGTTCCAGGCCTAAGTTTAAGGTACCTCTCCGGCATTTGCCATTTATGAGAACTGAGGAAACCTGGAAAAAACTTCAGTCAGGGAGGACGGTCCTGGTGTGAATTGAACCCCAGATCTCCCGCTCACAAGTCCGCGCCTTAACGACTTTGGTCACCCGTGGCGGTGCACTGGAAGATACCCTCAACACATGTTCAATATATTTTATGTACAGTGATTTCAAATTAATTTCATCCGCTAGAACGCAGCGGAGAAACGAGTGCAGTTATCCGGTGTCCCCGCCTAAAGCAGTTGGAGCATTGTCTTTGTGCCATTCGGACATTTTTAAATAAGTCGAGAATTTTTCTCTCTTTATTTGTGTGTTATACTGTCCAAAGTGGGTGGGTACATAGAGTTTCAGATATGATTCCTAAGTGAAAAACACTTGCAGAAAAGTGAAAGGGCGATTTTTTAAGAAAAGTTTCTATTGTTTCTGCATCTCACAGAAGAAATTTCATAATCTTGTGAATAGACTTGGGGAGAAGGGATCTGTTCTCGAAAACCGTCTTAGCGAAATACAAAGAAATTCCTGATACTGCGGAAGCATTCGTAAAGGTGAATAAACTATCTGTTGTCAGGGTCGGATTGGGGTGCTCATGTTTGATTGGCTAACAATAGGAAAACGGTCTATCGGCAACAACAGTTCCCTCTTAACCTTATCTGTTACACATTTAATTGTTGCCAACACTTGAAATTTGAGCATTGTGAAAAAACCAAAAGAACTTTTTTGGTTAACTATATAAAATAAATTATTTTCAAAATAAGTAGCTATGGTTCCATTGCCTAACTTCTAACTCTCGTACAATTACAACCTTTTTAAAATACAAATTAAGATAACACTAACTCACCTGCCCAGTTCTGATTGCAGATCATACAGTTCCTTCATGTCAACACCTCGCTTGATGGTCACATCCCGATATGGGAAGCTCGGCTCCAGTTCTGCCGGTAAAAAAACATCACTTAAAGAATGGACACTTAAACGTAAACGCGTATACATATGCTAGAGAACTTTGCACAAATTACAGCAATAATATAAAGTGTATTCAACAAGGTGCTATCAAAAAGTTCCAAGACTACACCTATGCACGAAAACAGCGGAGCACGGAGATGCGTGCGCAGCGGTTCTGGTTTCAATAAGTCACTATGTCGACTGTCAACTGACAAATCTGAAACAGGCCTTAGAAAGAATTCGGCAGTGAAACAACGAGTCATACGAGATGCTTTGATTCACATTCGCACTTCCAGAATGTTGGAAGAAGACAAGAGGTTGGAGGTGCGGGGATATTATATGCGTTTGTGTTACGACTTGTGCATTGTCTTCATTGGAAAAGAATATTCCTAGCATATAAATTATTGTCTGGTGGAAGATATTCGGCGCAAAAGACCTGAAATGTGGCGCGAGGGAATTAAAGCATCGCTTGCCCTTCGCGCTGAGTCTGAAACGTAGTCAAACGGTGACTCTTAAGCTACTGCTTCGTCTTCTGGTACAGAAAGAATTTGCGGGGGCCCAATTCCGATCGTTAGGACAGGTGAACAAGGTGTTATGTCGTTGCGGCCAAAAAATGCATTTGTAAGTAGCGGTCATGAGAGGGTACATTATCGAGAATGGAGCCTTGACACACTTCCACGGACGCACTGCATAATGAATATGTCTTTCTGGATAGTTCAGGTCATGATAAAAAATATTGTTTTTAGGACTGTCTACAGTATTTTGATTAAACAAAAAGCTCGTAGAATTACCAAATCATTATATTCCTTGTAACGCAAATTAATATTGTGGCATATGGCGGGCTTAATAATGTACTCTGATAAAACCTTATCGAAATGATTATTGCAACAGGAAAATACTATTGAAGTCAACAATCGCGAGCTAATTTCACGTTCGTCTGGCGTATGTGAAACAGAGGAAAAGCCCAAGCTCTGAGTAAACTGTACAGACCGACGAATGCCCCTGGTGTTCCAGTCCGGAGCAGAAGCGAAGAAAGCCGTAGTGAGGTTTCAATAGAAGTACACGGATAATTACCAACCTAAGCACATTGCCCTGTTAGCTGAGCTGGTTGCAGCGTTTGTTTATAATTAGAAGGTCGTTTGTTCTATCCCTTCCGAAATAACTTATTTTTTTCCTCTTGTAATCTTCCTAATTTGTCTAATAGAAATAGAATAGGAAGAACAACGCATAGGTTCCAATTTTATTTTAGTTTTGATTATATTGGTCCATAAGTTTCTGGCCTAACCATTTTCTAGATATGATAAAGACAAAAACTATATTTCACTTTTCAATATAGTTACCCTTTATTGCAATACACTTCTCACATCTTTGAATTAACATTTCAATCCCCCCCCTTCCAAAATAGTTAGAAATCTTGTCTGCAAAATGGGCACAAACAGCATCCATCACTTCGTCACACTTAAATTTCCTTCCTCGAAGATCTTTCTTGGGTTTTGAGAAGAGGAAATAGTCACTGGGAGCTAGATCTGGGTTGTAGGATGGATGGTCAATCTCCTTGAAGCCACATTTCTTCGCAGCATCCTTTGCAACAAGAGCTGCGTGCACAGGCGCGTTGTGGTGAAGAAGACGCACACTACCACTCAGCTTTCCTCGCCTTTTCTCTTTGATGGAAGCACGTAGTCTGTGCAGTAGCCCAGCATAGTACTCTCCATTTACTGTGGTGTTCCTCTCCTTGAAGTCAATGAAGAGTATTCCTTCACGTCCCAAAAGATTGTGGCCATGATCTTCTTGGTTGACTGAGTGACCTTGGCCTTTAGAGGCGGTGCTTTGCCAGGTTTACATCATTCCATTGATTCTCTTTTGGACAAGGGATCATAGTAGAGGACCATAGTTTCATCTACTGTAACAATGGTTTGCAGAACTTCTCTCTCATTGCCACGGTAAAGCTCCAAAAATGCCTGACAACAGATAACTCGTTCCTGCTTTTCCATTGAGGAAAGAGGTCTAGATACCCATCTTGCACTAACCTTATTCGTGTTAAATGTTCATGAATATTCGTGTTGTTTTAGAAAGACGCAATCTTGCTGCTATTTCTGTAACTTTGAGCCACCGGTCTTCCATAATTTCTCCTTCCTCAAGAGAGAGCGATGTTTACAGAAGTGAGCACCTCCAAGGTCCGACCTGCAGGGTCTTCGTCTTCAATGCCTTCTCGACCCATTCGAAAAAGTTTGGCCAATTATTTTACAGTAGAATATGAGGGGGGATGCTTCCCCATATACACCATCAATCGCTGTTTAATTTCATTTGGAGTAACTCCTTCTTTTGTGAAGAATTTAATAACAGGTCGCTACTCCATTTTGAACATATCACAATGTTCCACACATAGCCTTCTTTATGCAATTATATCTGAATAACTAAACACAGTGGAGCGGAAGTTAAAGTTGCAATGATTTGCTTAACAGATAAGGTATTTTAGATAAGGCTTTTGTGAAAATGATAATCCGTATCTGCGAAACCGGAAACTTATCTTCGTATGTATTATACATGCAAAATTTAGTATTCAAAGTGTATGCATTTTTCATTTTAGTTACGGCTCCAGTCGCGCTTCTGTGCTGTTTGGACTGCGGAATTGGACTTTAAGGTTAAAAGAAAGAAAGAAAGAAAGAAAGAAAGAAAGAAAGAAAGAAAGAAAGAAAGAAAGGGGTAAAAACACTTGGTGTTAGCACAATGCTGTCTGTAAGTTACCCGTACAGAGAGCACCAGGGGTATTGGTCTGTTTGTGGGGTAAGTCATATCGACAGACGTGAGCGGGTCCCTCCCCCTGGTCATCGTAACAGCGTCTTACAGGTAACATTTGAAACTGTAACAGGAATGATATACAAGACTGCAGTAACAACAGCTCAACTCAACTATCACTTCATCACGTTAATAATGTTGCTGGTTCCTTATTTAGATTTTAACTTAGGATGTTCGGGATTTTCAGGGATTAAAACCAGAAGCATGTCCCTAGTGTCCATCCTCGAGCCAACTTAACTAAAAAGAATAATGCAAAAGCAAGTGATCTACCGGAGGCTGTGACAATATACTACTTTCCTTTCCTCCTCTACTAATATTCTTCTTTTACATTTTGCACTAATAACATCATAGAAAGGGAGAGCAAAGACACATTAGGTATAGCCAAGTTAACGTTAAAAATGTCGGTAAAAACAAATTGATGTCTATGTATATGGAGACATGTATGATAAGTCAAATATCTGCTCAAAGAGCTCATACAAAGAAGGAATCATCACTCCATACGGGAAACCAATATTTTAACATCAACAGGTCACAAGGCACTTGAATGGCTTCCGTCTGTACGGGATCTCTCTATAAATGCCACATGCCTCCCACACGTGTGCGTTTCCATCTACGTCACCACAACGTCACAATATGAAGATGCTCGCACCTTGAGCGAGTTGCCAAATAACCTTCTAAAGACTCAATGTCGTTTCATTTAACCGTGGCTAACACATTTTTCACGGCAGCGGTGCACCATTAACTTGCAAGATAGTATTTCCCTTTGTTAAAAGTAGATATGAAAACAAATTATCTTGTAACTCCAATTACGGTTTATACAGTGTCCCATTTATCTTACTCGGTCAAAATAACCCCCCCCCCCTGATGCGTCAATTGAAAAATTGTTTCAAACAAAAGTTTTTAACATCATGGGGGAGTTCTTGCTATATCTTAATTAATGTAGGAGATAGGGATAGAACTTCGTTTTTTAAATGACCATTTCCAAGAACCACTCAGAAATATATCACACTCAAACATGCATCAAGAGTAAATATTTTGCAATAATAATAATAATAATAATAATAATAATAACTATTATTACGATTTCGATATCATAAAATGCCCGACGACTGTTTAATTTATTTAAAAATGGCAATAAAAGATCTTGTTTGTGTTCTATTGTTTATACAGAGCCATATATAGGAGAATACAGAGTGAGGCGGTCATTTCTCAGAATTCGACCTACCGAAATATCCAAGTCGTCTCTAATGATAGAAAAAAAATCTATTTGAACAGCTGAGGTGAGTTTCAAAAAGAACTTTGATGGTAGCGCATATAAACAAACCGTTCCTATGGCCCATCTCCACTGAGATATAAATGTAGTATTTTAAGCCTAATCATCCTATTTTTTAACATTTTAATTAGTAATGTAGATATTATACTTGTAGGTGTATCATGAGATATAAGTTGTAATATGTTAATTGTTTGTCGTCAAAAGAGAAAGTCCTGTAGTGTAACTGTCTACAGTAGACCAATCAGAAACGGGTAGAGCCAAGAAGTCAATAAACCGCTATACAGAAGAAAGGGGCAAGTGTATGCCACTTCTTAAAAATCCTTCCGTTGGCAAGGGTTAATAAAGTCCAGGCTTTCGAATACGTTAGGGTAATGAGCTCGCTAGCCGTTTGTACGGTTAACTTTAAACCAACCAATGTAACATCAATGTTTTAAACTTTCAAATAGTAGCGGGTTGCATGCGTTGGCAGGTGAATTTGAACAACCAATAGTAAATGTATATTGAATTTTCAAAGCAAGACGCGATAATTGCGCGTTTTTGTATGACTCTCTTTAGGCTTTGGGCAGCTAAATTTAAAATCGGCGTAGCTAAGTTCCATCGTGCGCAGAATATCAGAGGACGCGAAAGATCTTGCGAATAATAAATTACCATATATTATGTCACATCGCGTAATTATAAACACAGTTCATACCCTCTCCCAGTCCTGTTGAGCACGAGTAACAAAATAGCGGAACAGAATCCTGAGATATTGTTGTAATGAAACATTGGGCAATAACACCAAAGCGATCAATAGTTAATTAACGATACGCCGCTACAAAATATGGCGATCAGCAACTAAATCGCTTCATAACTGGCGACTGACCTGTCACCACCGACAAAAACGTTCCAAAATTGGCTCCTGAAGTGGAGCTGCCATACATTCAACAGCTTCAAAATTAAACAAAGTTTGGTTTTAATGGCATATTTAGTTGCATATACTTGAAGTTCTAATGGCATTATTGCATGCTATTTCAGTAATTTTAGTGTCTATATATCCAAATCTAGTCCCTAAGTATTCATACTAGTGCTACCGTGTGACAGATCTTAGCATGCCTGGTTCACGTGAGCAAAGCATCGACCTAGAAGCCTGGGGCTTCTTTCTTCGGTAATGAGATTTCTCTCCTGGCCATCCGCAAGGTCTTCTGAAGTTAACTGTCCCACTTGCCTCTGACGCATCAATACGCCATTGACATTTATTTCTTGAAGAGACACATGATAACAAAATGAAAAATAGTTCAAGTCTCAAAATCGTCAGGTTACCTGGTAGTTGTTTTTCGAGTTTTTCAACTGTAAGAATATTGCAAGTTGGAGTACTTATGTTGATTAAAGAAATTGTCTGTCAAAACTCTGTTTGCAAGCGAAGTATAACTCATAAATTCGATATGGCCCATTTCCCTTTTTTTGGTCCAGAAAAAATTTACATAAATTCCAAATTGAAATTACTGCTGTTAATTTGCGTTATAATTTTATTATAGATATAGAGAATGTTTAATCTCGTGTTTATTATGAATTATTAGCTATTTTATAATGAAATGTTTGCTCTAAATACCTGAATTACGTAGTATTCATACACTTTAAATTAATATTTGTTGTACAAAAATAAAAATTGTTTTATGCGTTCATTCATTTACATGTTTGATGAACAACTGAAAAGTGTTTATGTAAAATTGCTCCAATGATCTTGCAGAGACGACTTACGGCAGATTAAACCCAGGGGGCCCAATTTTACTATTGCTTCTGCTGAATATAGATTGCAAGCTTCTAGAATCTTAATAAGTAGAATAAACACAAGAGAAAGGTGTGAGATATGACCCTTAGATTAAGTGTGGAATCTGCAGGATGATATCTGTCCCTACAGAAGTCATTTTATACTTGCTATATTTCGAAATCAAAGTAACTCTTGAAGTTGGTCTACCCAGTTGTTCAATTTCAATGCTCTCTTCCAATGGTCGCAGAGAAAAAGGCTCGGAACGTAAGCTTTGTGTTGTGTTCATTTTTACGTTCAATTAACACAAAAACGAAATAAAGATTTCTTCAAGATTTCATTCGAAATTTCCCTAGGCTGCCATTCAATAAGAGCTGATTGTCGCTGCTGGAGAGTGTCTGCATGTTATTTCAAATATATTATTATTTCATGTTGAAAGAATCTCAAGTATTCTCATATTTAATATATACAATAGTGCTGCCATTATTATACGGTTTCACTAGAATTATCGTCCGTTACTTTAAAATATTTTATTTAACTTTGTAAGGCAACAATAATCAGTAAGTCCAAGCAAACTTTTCTGGGAACGTAGTGACGAGAGGTGACATTTCGAGTGCTTTCTCTCAGCTGCCCCGATCTAAATACCTCACAAACTTATCGAGACATTAAGAAATAGTTATAGTAAATTAACTATATGACATTTTTAACGGCAGTACAAACCAACACCTTCTAGAGCACCCATGCCTAGTAAAATGTAAAAAAGATTTTCTAAAGGGATTAACACTTAAAGTAACATCCCCCGCGCAGATATTTACATTCCATGGTACAGTCAAAGAGATGGTAAACAATAACTTGTGTTATAATGCATGGTAATATACAGTGCGATCAGTGATGCTTTCCCACGCGGCGCGGGGTTTTTCTTATGAGAAAGTCACCACTCGTTTGCTGCGCCGAGGAGGGAGGTAGTACACCTGTTTGCTTACTTGTTGGCCTTGCTCTCTGTCGCAGTCCTAGCGCAGCTGTTCCCGGGTTTGTGTTGTGCTGCTCGTTTCTTAATTGGACAGTGTGCCCCGTGTGTCTTTATGTGTACCTCAGTGGTGAAAGAATCATAGCACCAAGTTCATTGAGCGTACAGTTGATTCTGTACATATGTGAATACCATACTAACCCCTTTTTTCTGAGAATTAAAATTCATAATATGTTTCCACAAGACACTTATCGGTAGGAATTTGTGGCCCCTCAGTCCCCCGATTTAACAGCTTGTATTATCTCTAAGGTAAATTTGAAAAATGCCGTTTACAAGATGAACCCGCACACCATACAAGAACTCAAAGATAATATTCGTAAGGAAATTGTCCGGATTTCTCAAAATGAATTACAGCGAGTGGTGAATAATTTCCTAGAGAGATGCCAAAATGTTATGGGGAATGAAGACGGGCAGTTTCAACACCTCATTTGAAAATTTGGTAAGTAATGGGTCTCTTGTATTGCTTTGTGTATTGTTGCATGATTGATTTCTTTTGTTGTTTTATCCTCCCGTTAATCACCGAGACTCAGATGGGGGTTCCTTTGTGGAGTATTGGCTTTGCAAATGGACGATTCAAATAATAACGCAATTGGTCAATCTGTTCTAGTAGGCTGGTAAGAATAGACTCATAAACCCACTCTTCCGCTCTTGGGTGTTTCGAAACGTTGACATGGAAACCAATCATTGCGTTCCAACAGGAAGGTAATTTCTCAAGAGCTGCCAAACACATGCCACGTTTGTACGATGCACCTCACACGCTCAAGGGTTAACCTAGTTTTTGCTTGAGGCTGCCAGATGTCACCAGTGGTGTTTCTCATTTCATGCAACGCTGCTTTAAATTTACAATCTGCATCGCACCTTTTCAGGATCAAACACACCGCTCATTTACATTCCATTTTGGAAAATGAAATTAAACGAAATCTAGATTTGTTTAGGAAGAGAAGGACATAAAAAAAGAGAATAGAAAGTGTAAGAAAGCAAAAAAGAAACGGGGGGGGGGACGAAACGCTGAAAGGATAGAAGAAAGGAAGGCGGAAAGGAAAAAAAGGATCAAAAGAAATAAAGAAGATAACGGAAGAATTTTAAAATACTGGTTTAGGATAAAGAGTTGGTTAAACGAGGAATTGATAATTTTGTAAACAAATCGTCGGACTGCGAACAGTTTCACCTAACGAGGTTGCACAAGCAGAACTATTAAAATTAGAAAGCAAAGAGAAAAGTATTTTTGCAGCAACCCGTCTTTTTTCTTTCTTCGTTTCCCTCTTAATTTTTGCTCCTTTCCTTGCTGTATTTGGGATAATACTTGTCCAATACAATTAAGTTCTTATGGGGAAAAAATGACTTGGGGATGACCTGGAGAGATAGGGAATTAAAATAAAGAAATTAACCAATTGAAGAATACAACCATGGAAACATTTAGTAGTTTTAACGATAAAAAAAAATAAGATTTACAGGAAATTAAAGAACGAGGCATGTTCTTCTTCGAAAAGTATGTGGAACTAGGGGACAAAATGGCGAGAGAATGAACCATGAGAGGTGTGGTGAAATTGAAAGGTAGGTTTAAGAGGGGGAAGGGATTTAGAGGATGTCCAGTTGTGAAAGGAAAGATAATTATTGTGAATGTGAAGAAATTAAAATAATGAGGGAAAATTGACAATGGAGAAATGAATCAATCTACGAAACAATAGGGGGGAAATATGCAATATGAAACCAGTGAATGTTATCAAATGATTGGGGCCTATTTAGGTGAAGTAAAAAGCAAATGTTTGAGGAATGTAAATAAATAAGAGGAAAATTATTTTTTACAAAATTATTATAAATAGAAATATAGGGTATGGTATAATGGTCTCGGTAGTAGGACGACCAGTTGCAAGTTTTCCGGCCACTGAATTAGTTAGCAACTCACGAGTGCGATTATTACATACATGTAGTTAGTGAGAAGGAGGTTCTTTTTTTTTGGATTTAGAAATTCATGTAAATAAATTTATTAACATATGTAGTGGTAGAATTAGATGGAAAGAATAGCAGGTAAATGCTATGTAAATTGTATCTGTAGGGGATTATAAATAAATTCGAAATAAATATATTGTTAAGTGATTGGTGAATTCAAGAAGAACTGAAACAGGATAGAAATTGAAAATAGAGTAATAATGAGGAAAATGGATAAATAGTCTGATGATGATGATGATGATGATGTTGATGATGATGATGATGATGATGATGATGATGATGATGATGATGGGAAAGAACTGTTTGAGGTGGTGGATGAAGTTCTGGATTCTGGAATTCCAGTAGGTGACTGACTACTGACGAACCGCAGACGCAGGTTAGTAGATGACAGACAGGGGGTATATTAATTGTAATTACATTGTCAACCATTTAATTTGGTAATGCTCAGTAAATTGCAATAATAATTCTGTTCAATTTATAATTTAGCAAATAAATGCATTTTATTATATTGCAATTTCAATAAAATTTCATTTCATTTGAAATAAAGGATGATAACTTTTTTTTTTTGACCATATACCTTTACTCGTCCTCATAATTTGGATAATTTCTCAAATTAACACATTATTTGATAGACCCTTCAGAATCGCCTCTGCAGCCTTCACCACTGCTTCTGCCTCCCATGAAGGTTTTTCTTAAAGGAGAAAGAATATGAAGGTAAACCAGGACTATTAGGAGGGTGGGAGAAATTTGATTTTTTATAGACATTTTCAACAACATTTGCCGTGCATTATTGTGGTGCAGCATCCAGCTTGTATGGAAACGTGACCATCTGCGTGTGATGTGACCTTGCAGAGTTTACAGGACATCTCTGTAGCATTGCTCAGATACAGTTGCGTGTGTGCAACCACTGTTTTTTTTTTTTTTTTTAAAGGGGAGAATGTTTCTGATTATGGAGATTTCCACACAGAACTTTGCCGTTTGCTCTCAGCATGGAAATGATGTAGCCAAGTTTTATCAGCAGTGAGCACCTTTGAAACAAACTGCTCATTTTTCTGTAACATCATCTTCAACTTCAGGCAAACCTGCACCACAAGGTACTTTTGTTCTGGAATCAGCAGTTTTGAAATCCACTGTTCACAAACACATCTCATGTGCAACTTTTCAGTGGGTGCACCCAGTGAATTTTTCAGACTTTCTGAAAGTGTTCTTGATGATATTCGACAATTCTCTGTCACAATGACAGCAGCAGTGTTACAGCACAAACTGGAGTTTCGGGTCAAGCTTTCTTTGAAATTGATTGCCTTCCCTATTTAAATATTTTAAACTGTCTTCGAACTGTGCTATAGGTAAGAGTAACCCCGAAGATTTATTGGGATGAATGCAGAATTTCTGTACATCGCATGTCACCTCCATTAGTCGTAACTGAACATATTTCAACTTGCACACTTCCTTAAGGTAACAAAAAATTGTAAAGTAAAATTTAAACAGTAAAAATATATCCTCGTTCTTTATTGGATGTTCTTTGTAGTTATTCCGACTGGTAACAAATCATGTAACAGTGGAAAATAAAATGTAATAATACATGCACTTCTAATATACGGAAATCGTTAACAAGGCTGTTATATTCAAAGTAAAGTATGTCTATTTGATGAGTTAGGTTGCCCGCATAGTGTGATGTAAAAATAGGAGGTAGGCACAAGTCATTCAACTTGTCTGCGATGCAAAGGGCGTTCCTGAGGTTTCGTTTACTGCTGCTAATGCGGTCAACACCAGCTTCGATCCTCTAGCAGATTTTTCCATCTGCCTGCATAAACCCATCGTTCGATGCTGACATGTACTTCACTTTTCAGATGTGTATAAATTGGAACAAATACATGCTTGCTTATGATTAGAGAACAAACATTTTAATTTATGATTTCAGATCATTAATCGCAGAGTACTGCTAAGCAAACTTTTTGTTTTAGCTTGTGTAGAATTCAGTAAATGCAATTTCATTTTCTATATTTAATAAAAGCTCATAAAATGTTTTATGCTTTAAACAAATTGACATGTTTGTTTATATTTTCCAATGGTATTTTCATAAACTTGTTTTAGATGCTCTTGACCCTTTTTAAGTTTTTTTTTCCAAATTTATATTTTACATTCTTCAGTATTTTTTTCAAACACAAATGGTATAATTTCTTTTAGTTTCGACTTCATTGTACCGTGCAATGTTTTTTTAGCCGGCCAGCCAGGTCTCGGTGATTAGCGGGAGGGCAAAACAATAAAACAGACCACAAACCAATTTAAGAGGCTTATTACTTACCAATTTATCAAATGAGGTGTTGAAACTGCCCCCCTTCATTATCCACACATTTTTAGTATCTCTTTGGGAAAGTATTCATCACTAACTTTAGTTCACTTTGAGAAATTCGAACAATTTTCTGACTAGAGATAATAATCGCAGGCGGTTAAATCGAGGGATCGAGGGGGCCACAAATTCCTACTAATAACTCAGTCTTGTGGAAACACTTTATGAATTGCTCTCACGGAATTATTCGCAGTGTGAGCAGTGGCAGAATCCTGTTGAAAAAATGAATGATCACGCTCCCTATCGGTTAATTCTCTGATAAAAAAGTTAGTATGGTGTTCATATAAGTAACAGAATCAACTGTATGCTCAAAAGAAAATGTTCCTATGATTTTTCACCACTGTGTTAACACATATGAGTCGTAAATAAAGGCATGCTGTGTTGTTGTAAACACACCAGGCATAATACACTTTAAGTATAATGTCGGAGTAAGAAACGAACAACACAACACACACCAGAGAAGAGCTGCGCTAAGACTGCGACAGTCAATAAGTAAGCAAGCAAGCTTGCTACCTGCGCGACAAACGATGGGAGTTCGCTGATAGGAAAACCCCCACGCCGTGAGTTATAGTTGCACTGTTATTAATTGTTTCATGGAAAACACGTGCTTTCGCAGTAGCGGCTAAGAGTCTCTCGCTGCCCGCGCACTAGCAGAAAGTGCGTTATAAAATCTATCTTTTTTTTTTTCTCAAAAACGAACCAAAAAGTAGATATTTACCCAAATTTTAACTTTTGAGAAGGGGTTTCATCACATTTTATATTTTATTTAATAAATGTGTAATATATAAAAAGAAATAGAATCCTCTTAGCAAAAACATTTAAAGAGCGCAGATATTCAAATATGGACTGGAAATCACATGACAAAAATTACTGGTTTCAACTAATCATTAGCTTCGTTTTTAGCACGGTATTTTTATTAGTCTCAATGGCGGTAGTTAAATATATTGCAATGTATTTTCCCCATGCTGTTGTACAACAGAGCACAAAGCTACAGCCGGCCGTTATGAGGGAGGATGTTGAGATAAAGTAACCTAGAGACATTGGCACGTCTGTTATTTATAGCTCTAAACAGAGCTTTCTGTTAGGGAACAGCAACTGCTGCCAACTTGGCGACACAACAGTTGAAGTGCTCCAGACATTTCTTTTGTGAAAATTACGTCACGTGTAAAACTTATTCTGCGAGGGTACGCTGTGAATGGCAAGGAATTTGTTTTATTTGGAACGTCGACACGCGAGTTCAAGGAAGAGAGTACTGTTTCTGAGAACTGCTCTTAAGAACACACACACACACGTTCAAGGGAAGTAAAAATACATTGCACAACACCAGAGTGGTATTTATTTCAGCTTATCTCAACTCATTAGATTCTACTCCCTTGGCTCAGGTGGTCCGGTTTCAAACACTTTGGGTTGTCCATCCTCACCTTGGTTTCCCCTGGTCGCTTAGGCGAATGCTACGTTTACTTTGCACGTATTTTCCGCTCTGCCGTTTTATCGAACGTTATTCCGTTGGTTCTGTTCCAAGGGCGAAAGTGCTACGCGAGATAGACCGACTGTGTACGATTTGATGGTGGCTTCCACTTTGGAAAGGTTCCTGCCCCGGCATCTGGTGTGTTAGTGGCCTTTTTGAGATGCTCAACCTTCTTAGGGGAGGAGGCTCAATCTGGAAACAACATTAGGAACCCCGTCCCTGGATTACGGCGGTGTGACCCTTACTTCAACCCTTCCTCCCAGAAGTACCCTCACTGAGGGCGTAGGCTCCAACAACCAGACTTTGGAGCAAGCGAAGTATCGAAACGTCCTCCTCCGTACCACTACTCCTGCCTAACATGATAGCAATCCTCCTGCGTGAAGCTGTCTGTCTGTCATTGTGGTTTCATTTCTACTGTGAGTCGAGCTGTTGTCCTTTTATCTGCATGTTTACTGTACGGAAGAAAAACAAAGGTATACGCAAATGCTAAATCAGTAGAGTATGGAGATCGATCGCCTTATGTTATTACACAAAAATGGCCAACAAGTGAAGTTTAACGCCCACGGATATTGTTATGTGAAGCATCCATGAGTTGATGTGCACGTTTCAGGATTCTGCCTTATAACGTTTTTTTGGAAAATGTCTGAGAATTTCTCCGCAATATCAGTGATTCACAGTTTGACCCTCTCCCAGAAATTATTAATGAACAACGGTCTGTCAAGAGACGTTTTACCTAACCTGCCGATCCTTTTTATGTGAACATTCCATTTCACAACGTGTTCTCCTGATTTGCATGATCCAAGAGTTTCTGTGCTTGTGTCAACAGTCTAGCGACGAACTTAGTTGCATATCAAAATGTTCAAGATACTGTCCCACAGAAATTGTACGTCCTTCAGCATTTTCTCGAAAATTTAGGCGACAATTTTCATGAACGATTGCATTAACTCTGGCCACATGAGCGTCGTCGGCTAACGTCGATGGGCATTCTGGACGCAAGTTATCAATATGCATCGTGTTGCAGCTAATGTTCGCTCTAAAGGATCGTCAGGTTAGGTTAAATGTCAAGGTGCTGTCGACTCTTCTGACATTCAAAGCGTTGCCCATTATTAATTTCTGCGAGGGGACTAAACGTGAATCGCTGGTATTACGGAGAACTTTAGACGTTTTCGAGAAAACGCTAAAAACACCCCTTCTCAAATAAAGTTACGTTGAATGTAGATGGTTGCTTAAATATGAACAGTTCAGGAATTTGGGACTCGGGTAATCCATCCATGATACACAGACAAATCCACGCTTATCCAAAGTGTGGTGCAGCCTGACACAAGATGTCTAGTCCATTTCATATATAGATGTACTACAGAACTTTCTCTTTCCTCAAATTGAAAAAATGGAAAAGGACGATGGTGAGTTGCAGATCATCTTTCCACGAGATGGAGCGCCGCTACACTTCACCTCTCATGTGCAAAAAGAGTTGAATTTTCCGAGCGATGGATTGGCAAAGATGGATCTATTCCAGGCATGCTAGAAGTCCTGATCTTACTCCATTAGCCTTCCTCGACAAGAATGAAGCTTAAAGTGAAAGAATTGAGAATCTTGACAACCTCAAGTAAAGAACCAGAGAAACACCTGCAAGCGTTACTCCAGACATTATTGTGAGAGTTAAATTTCTTTTTTGACATCTGTCGTGTTATTAATAGTACGCATATTGAAACTAATTGATTTTATTCAGATCATGTTTGAGCTACTTAATTAATTAAAACACTTTCAATCCATTACACATAATATACTTCACAGTAACGTCATGAAATCCCACCCTAATTCTCGAAGAACTGTATTAAATATAAGCACAACACTCTTGTTATATTAAATTAAATAAAGAAAGCGGGAAAAATAAATAAGTCAATATTGCATCAATGCAAATGGATGGGCGGCATCTGTAAACAATCGATAATAGAAGCCAAAGTATTGCGACGACGTAAGAGTGCGTGTTTGCTATAAATAACACTGAATGGTGCTTTTGGAACTCAAACAATGGGGTGTTGTAAGATAGTTCCTGGTTTCTACAACGGAAAAGCATTTCTCAGAACCTTTTTCTACCATTCATTGATGAAAGTAAACTTGACGGGATACTAAACAAATTTAGTGGCAGTTTAATTATTAGGCATTTTTATTTTTCAATAATTACGCGTAATTACCTTCTCAGTCTATCCGAAATACCCCTCATTGCTCTACGTTTTTGTACCTCTTGGCCACTATAATTTACGTGTTGGCCATCGAATAGCAAGATAGTATTACTATACTCGTATCAAGTTTTCTCACATAGCATATTTAGGTGTTATGCACGATCTACAATATACGTACGTATTCACGTTTTTACATTGTAAAATTAAAAACTGTGAAATTTCAAGAATTTCTTAACATCACTCCATTATACATGAAAGAGAATACACACAGTATTGCAAAAGTAAATTGTTATTTCTGTAAGCTCTCTATGTCAATAAGATGGTGCGGTCTATAAGTTTCCGGCTTGCCATAGAGGACTACGAGTATTTGTTGCGATGTCCATGCTTATGATACATGTATCACGAGTATAAACACTGCATTTCCTTTTCTTATTTAATTTATTTGGGAATCTTTTTAACATCTCAGGTAGGTCCATTCAATTCAGGGCGTGAAACACCGATCGATTTTGCTCAGAGGCCTCTTTATTCAGGCTGGAGGCTCTTTTTCGTACCGTAAATGACGACACGAGACCCACGGCTTTACTTCTCTTCCCAAGGAAGCCATACGTAGGATTTTTATGCCCCCAAAAATTAATCTATCCTGGCTGGGTTCGAACCGGCGACCTTGGGCCTACGAGGCAAGTATGATTACCACTACACACTAGGAACTTCGCATTTCCTTTCCAGTGATGTCATTCATTTGCTTGAAGAAGCTTATACAAATCAGACGTACTGCCTTGACACTTTCCCTTCATAAAAAGCTGTGAAGGAATGGTCAAAAGTAAGTCGTATGGGCAGGGAGAATCTTCTACATTGTTTAACGCCCGTTTTTACTACTGAGGCATCACAGGCGATGGAAATTGATAATACACGAAATGATATATTGGGAAAGAATATTTTTTAAGGAAGGAAGCGTTCCGGACCTAAGTTTAGGGTACCTCCCCGGCATTTGCCATTTATGAGGACTGAGGAAAACCTGGAAAAACCTGTCAGGAAGGACGGTCCTGGCGGGATTCGACCCCAGACCTCCTGCTCTAGAGTCCGCGCCTCAACGACCTCGACTACCCGAAGCAGTAACCTTGAAGATGACCACGTGAGGGAAAGCCGGTGAATGTGTCGACGAGGAATTTTGAGTGACAAAAGCAGTAATAATGTTTGACTCTTTAACATCTCAGCTTATCAACTTCTCATTCAATTGAGGGTGTGAAACGGTCGGTAATTTTTCCTGAGGACACTTTTTTTCATGAAGAACATCATGGCGACAATTTTTTTAGAACTGCAGAGGAATTCTGATGACAGATATAAACACAACACTGGCGGGAGCACGTGCCGAGCTACTACATAAAGGAAAAGAGTGGGAAAGTGCACAACACGGCTGCCGTGAACACGTGTAGCTTCCAGCATTGCATTATCCACTGCACAGAGCAGTCCGCAGCGACTGTCTGTTTTCAAGTGCGGAGATTCGCGAATGATAATCAATTTAAAGACAATGTTTTCCGAATTTTTGCAGAGAAAGCTTCGGACCACTTCTTTGTTTGGGGGGTGGGGGAGGTAGAAATGTTAATCTAAAGATGTCAGAAATGTACTGAAGTACGTGGAGATAGCTGAAATACTCCAGTATTTTTAATCTATCATTTACATAACACGGTCAGTCCGAACTTCGTAATTATGTACTTTGGGGTACATAATGCTTAATTAAAATATACATTATACACCATAGTGTTTTTAACTGCTTATATGTCGGTCATAGTGGTGTAGTGGTAACCATATTTGCCTCCTAAACCGAAGATCGCGGGTTCGATCCCAGCCAGGATCGATGCATTTTTCGGGCGTAAAAACCTAAGTACGTTTTCCTTCGGGAGGGAAGTAAAGTCGTGGGTCCCGTGTCGTACATTTACGGCACGATAAAGAACCTCAAACCTGAAAGAAGAGGCTTCTGAGCAAAATTTGTCGGCCGTTTCACGCCTTAATAGAGTGAGACACTGATGACCTGAGATGTTAAAGAGCGTCCGTAAATTTAAAAAAAAAAAAAAAAAACCTTATGTGGTTTGTTTGCCGTCATTTATGAACATTATAGCTATTTCAGTGAGATGAATAGCACTGTGGAAAGTTCATTGCATCGCCTCCCTTCGCATTCGTAATTATGACTTTGATTTATTTAAGACTTTTTTTAATCGTGTTTAACGCCCGTTTTTACTACTGAGGCACCGCAGGCAGTGAACACTGGTGATACATGAGATGAAATGATGTATTGGAAAAGGATTTTTTTAAAGAAGGAAACGTTCCAGGTCTAAGTTTAGGGTACCTCCCCGGCATTTACCATGAGGACTGAGGAAAACCTGGAATAAACCTCAATCAGGGAGGACGGTCCTGGTGGGATTCGAACCTCAGACCTCCCGCTCACGAGTCCGCACCTTAACGACCGCGGCCACCCGTGACGGTATTTAAGACTTAGGTATCCATTGTTGCTTGTGTATTATTGTTTCCATTGTTGGAACTGCAAGTGCATTTTTACTAACAATACTACACTATTTGTTGTCAGCTTCTCAGTTTACATTACAGAACTACAGTACAGACTCATTTGTTGTTGAGACATGTGGTAACAAGATGGGCATTAATGCCGAGGAAGAAAAGCACTAGAACAGGTTTCATCAGTTTACCTTCTGAAGAACAGTAAAGAAATACGGGGAGAAGGGGAATGTTAACCGAGTGAGGGGAAGAAACAGAGAAAGGGGCATGTACTGCAAAACAGGACAGGATACAAAAACACTCGGTCTCAGTGATCGCTGACTATCATCCTCAGAACTGAAGCGACAGTGTAAAGATATGTGTGACATCTCAGTGACCAGCAGAACTATCAGAAGTTGACTCCTTGAAGCAGAACTCTTGCCTGTCGACACATACAGAAATTGTTGCTGAATAAAACAATGAGACATAAGCGACCAAATTGACCAGCATGGTCAACACAGATGTAGGTAAATTGTCTTTTAGAGGAATGTAAATTTAGCCTGCGTGTCTCCGACGAGAAAGCGTACACGCAAAAGTGGTGAAAAGTTGTTTGCTTCATGCATAACACATTGAAGTATTCACAAAATCAGCTCATCTGGGGGGTGCATTTCCCGTCATGAGGGATCATGTGGCTCTGTTAATGCAGAGGTCTACTTTGGCATCCTTGAAAACCAATTGATGTATACAGTACGAGATCGTTATGGTGATCCTTCAAGATGACCTTCTGCCTGTCATAGTATTAAAGACAATTATTTTGATTAATATGCGTATTAAATTGGAATGTAGGTAGTGTTGATGCAATTATAAACCATTTAAATTTCAAGCAAAAGCATTTCTTAGAAAAAAAACTGAGTGAAAGTGCTAGACTGACTTACGTTAGAAATAGCCCGAACCTGAATCCGAGTGAGAAAAACTGGTAGGTTATGAGGAATGCTGTTGCAAAAAACAAGCCAAGCAATAAAACAGAACTATAAGAGGCAACTGTGTGCGTGAGGTTTCTTGAACTGACTCGGGAATACATAAAAAATCTGATTTTCTCAATTCCCAAACGATATTAGGTAGTGATTAAAGCACATGGTGAACCGACAAAGTGCTGATGAAAACAATGCCGGCTGAATTTTACAAAAGTTGAACTTTATATTTATTAAGAAGCTATGCTTCATTAATGAGTGCTTTAACGCATTATAGCATTGAATATTTTAAAATACTAAATGAGCAAAGTCGTTTATAATATAATTTAGTCATATGTGAGAGTGTTCAGTTTCCAATTTTAATAACATTCATACTAAACAAACATTAAATGCATAAAAGTAATGTCTCAACACATAGAGAGGAAACCAAAACAACGAATCAAAAAAACTCTAAAGTTATAATGAAAACATGAAATAAACGCAATAAATGCTTCCACCACTATGTTCACATTCTATATAAACTCAGTTCTGTGTTGCTCTTTTATTTTCGTATTTTTATGACTGGCCAAAGCATTTAAATTGTGCGCAACATACCTCCAACTGGATCCGATTCGTCAACCTGGATCATCTTGAAGACTCCGCTGTTAGATCCTGAAAAGGAAACAGTTTACTGCTGTTAAGGTTTGTTCACAATAAATTACAAAAGGTGATCATTCATCACGACAAGTATAATAATGCCTGTACTTAAGTTAGATAAAAAAATATTCTGTAACTTTCATTTTCTAAATACTTTAGTTTCTTATTAAACAGTATATAGCTTTAACGGGTGCTATTTTTCACTAGGGAATTTTACTGTGGCATATGGAGGTTGACAATGTGGGGAACTAATGCGTGTCTTGTAGCATTGTGACGATTGGGGAGAGAGAGTCTGCGCATGCACACAAAAAGGCTACGCGTTCTGGTTGGTTCCCATCCCCCCCCCCCCACAAAGAGCTGGAACTTCAAGAGAGTGTACGTTGCACCTTCTGCTCCGGGATGGCCACCTTTACAAGTCCAGAACAGCTTTAAGAATGGTAAGAAACTTTGAGTAATGTTCATATTTGCATAGAATATCTCGGTCCATTGTTTTCTTGTATATATTTCATTTTGTGTAGGAGATCGCTTTCGATAAGCGAAGCAGCTACGCTACTGTCCGGTCTAAGGATGGTGCAATGTGTAAATGATGTTTATGCGCCGTGGCAACATTTAATATACCGAGTGTTAATGAACTCGTTTCAGAGGTTCTAGATACTTTGAGATGGGGAACCACAGTTATATCAAACTTCTAAAGGACCAGTACGCCACTTCCATTCAAAACGATACTATACAAAAGAGGGAAATCTACATGTGTTAAGCGTATCTTTTTGGCACGGCCTATGTGATAATGGCCGGAGGACGTGTAACAGAGGCCTTAAGATGGCACTTCTTAAGGAACGGGAGCAAGGAGATATCGGAGCTTAATCGAAACCATGTCTAGGAGAATTAGGACCCGGGTACATAGCAAATACAACACTGTAGCCCCTTCTGTCTCATTGTTTTATTCAGCAAAGGTGTCTCTATGGGTCGACGGGCACGATGTCCTGCTTCAAGGAGTCTATGACCTCAATCCCAGGGAAGCTGAGGTAATGCAGTGATTATTTGCTCTGTCACTTCAATTCTGAGGATGATAGTCAGCGATCACTGAGACCACGCGTTTTTGTATCCTGTCCTGTTTTGGAGTAGGTGATCTTTGCCTGCCTCTTCCTATCTTCGGGTCAATATTTCCCTTCTCTCTGTATTTCTTCAGTACTCTTGAAATGCTAAACTGATGAAAACATGTTCTAGTGCTTACACCAACGAAAGGATAAGCGAGAACAGCACTTTTCCTCCTCGGTATTAATTTCATTACTTTACCCATCCTGTCACCACAATGTCTCAACTAGAAATGAGTCTATATTGTACTTCTGTAATGTAAACTTAGAAACTGACAACAAATAAGTGTAGTATTGTTAGTAAAAATGCACTTGGAAGTCCAAAAATGGGGACAAGAATACACAAGCAACAAATGAATAACAATAGACACATAAGTCTTAAATAGATCATCGTCAAAGTCATAATTACGGATGCGAAGGGAGGATATGCAACATTTTTTCCATCTCTGTAGCTGTTCTCATAGTGTCACTGTGTTAAAATTAAAGTAAATTTGTTACCTTTCAATGTGCCACAAATTCTTACATGTGTAGTGTCTTACGATATTGTCACTACAAAAGCGTTATTACTAGGTTTATAATTTATATTTGAATCTGAATTTTAAGCACTTCACTAAAAAGTAAAACTATTGTGGTTTTACCCATGAAAAGAAATTTGAAAAATCCATCAAAAATTTCTTCAAATCTCCATCGATCTTACCTACTAGGTACCAAAAATAATTTATGCTGGTAGGTATATAGGTACATATTGCTCCGTGTGTTAACGCTCTAGCGGTCGCAATTTTTGCTTTTTCTCAACGAACTCGGCATATAGCTATCAATTAACAAACGATTCATCGAATTGGTTAACCAGCAAAATTAGACAATTAGAAAGGGGAGGTGAGGTTTAACTTAAAGCGAAAATTTAAAAATCGTTCTAGCGGTCGCAATTTTTTTCCCCTGAACGAAACTCTGAATAAAAAAATTAAATAAAACAAGAAAAATAATTTCTGAAAATTAAGGGAAATCGGGCCATCAGAAATAGGGGCATTCTTGAAAACCGAAATTTTAAAAGCGCTTTAGTGTTTCATTTTCTCTCAATTATTTCGAAATAAAAGGACAAATTAATTCTGCATATAAACTGTATCTATAACAATGCATGCGCTTTATATTTAACAAAAGAACTGTTGATAGCCAATGTGAAATATAAATCTAATATGTGTGTAAAAATTCTATTAGTATGTAAGGGCGCTCTGTAATAAATTTCAGAAAAAGTTTCGGTTACATGTTTTTACTACAATAACATTTAAATTAAATTTCACAGTCAATGAAAATCAATGAAACTTTCGATTTTTTATTGTTGATTGTGTACATTTGCTAAGTACATTGTAATTGCTTTTAACTATTTAACATGTTTTTGTTTTATTGAAACATATAACTTTCTGTTATTTCTCTCTATTTTAGTAAATATAAAGATGCTATCAAAGGATCAGTTCAGAAACATGGTTACATTCAAAAAATTTTAAAAAATACCCCTACCGTATTTATATAATAATAATAATAATAATAATAATTATTATTATTATTATTATTTTAAAATGTGGCTTTTATTTTGTAATACTTATAGATTGCAAGAATTCTAATTTTGCTCCCCTAATACGTCGATCCTGGTGGTATAGTTGTAACCAATTTTCCTCCTAAACCCAAGATCGGGGTTCAATCCCGGCCAGGATCGATAGACTTTTTAGGGCGTAAAAAATCCTCAGTATGGCTTCCTTCGGAAGGTAAGTAAAACCGTGGGTCCTATGTCATATATTTAGAGTATGAAAATGACTCTTAAGCCTGAAAAAAGAGGCCCCTGAGCAAAATTTGTCGGCCGTTTCACGCCCTGAGTCGAATGGAACGCTAATGACCTGAGATGGTAAAGAGCGTCCGTAAATAAACGAAATTAACAAATCCCCTAGTACCACATTCCACAACTTATTTCATTTCGTTAATTAATAAGGCCATAATTTGTATTTTATATATTTTTTTAAAGTTATTCTGCTTGCTGAGGAATTCACTTAAGTTTACGCAGCTCCTGCGTGTCGAATTTCTAAATAAGAGGCGTACAAGTTCACAAAGAAACAAGTGCCCAGTGTGGAAAAAAGGAGCAGATTGCTAGACAAAACGCGTCACTGCAGCGTAACAGCCTAATATAACTAACCTCCAGTGCGCAGTTTCGGAAAACACCGTTGTCTAGCTCTTGCCGATAGCGCTGAGGCGTATGCTATTGCGAAAGATATCATCGCCTGCATCTTTTACTACTACATTCCTTCCCAATTTTTGTTTTGCTCTTCATACCGCCTTTTTAACGACCTGGTGCGTTCCAGATACATGCTCAGAGCTAATCCAACATAAACCTGATGCCAAGTTTTAAAACAGAAGGGTCATTTTCAAATTCGGGGGAGAAAAAAAAAAAAGTCTACATCTGTTTTATTCGATCTTTCTGCAATATAGTAAAGTGTTAAGTCATTATTGTTGCTATTATTATCGATTTTCCAAAAGTAAATATTGAGTTCATAATCTAAAATTTATAGGGACCCTTCCCATATGTTTCCTATTTTTGGCTGCAGTGAAAACTTTACCTGTCAGTTATTTCTCACATTTTATACACGTGTCAAAGGCACACCAGTAAAGTCTTCAGTTAATCTCACCTTATCGTCTATGGAAGAGGTCGAATGAACATAAGAACAAGTCCTAAAACAGTTTTCACAGGGGAAATATACATATCAAAAACCGCGTTCAGTAAAATACCCAAGGGATTCTCTCAGCTCCACAGCAACGTGAATGCAATATCTTTTTCAATAATAAAAAACACAATTTATTTAAAAAGTGCTATATTATTTCGATATGAAGCACAAACACTGCCATAAACATGAAACAAAGCATTAGGCAAATGTCCTCCACAGCTTCGTTGGCCCATCTTCACTCTGTTTACAAAATTTTCATCGTCTTTAGACCAAAATTCCGACTAAATTTCACCCATGCCTAATTTCTGCCTTGAGTTGAAGGATGGTTCGTGGACTGTCCACATAAACACAAGATGTTACATACCTCCACAAACAAAAGTTGAATCAAATGATCTCGGTGACCAATTTTGATCGCCGTTGCAAGAGAGGTAAATGTTGAAAGCTGCAAATGTTCCGTCGGCTTCAGCTCTTGTGTTAGTTTAATCTTAATAACATGAATATGCAGATCTTTTGTTAAAATTAGCTATAAACTGCATCTCGGAATGGTTAACTGTTGAATAGACTTCATTGGTCTCTTAGCAGCACTTTGACGAGGTATCAACATTCTCTACCGATCGACGAGAACGTCCTGGTTATTGGATGTTCTCTATCGATTCTGTAGTGATCCTGTATTTTCAAATTTCCTCCAGTCTCTACACTGTTGGCAGGTTAGGCGCAATTACTCTGCATAATATTCATCCTGCATCGCTCCATTTTAGATGATAACAATACACAAAAATGACAATCGTTAAACGCAATACAAACAAATGACATTCTGTTACATTTCAGGTTCGGTACTCTAAGAAACCGACCCTTAATTTAAAAATTGTGTTCATTATGGAACACCCTATATCAAGCTAATGTGCAAAAGTGTACATTGGTATGACCGGAAGATCCATTAAAACCCGGCTCTTAGAACATAAGCGACATTTATACCCAGGCCGCAAAACTTTGCACTTTACAGTTGGCAATGCAACAATTAACAAACGAGGAATGCTACCCGTTACACCTTCTGAACCAATCACAAAGTAGCATTATCGATAAGTCGGACATGACGTAGTAGCTGCTATGATGCCGGTTTTTTTTAAGTGTGCAGTGATTTCTATCACGTGTTTGAATTGAGTTATTGTGATTAATTGAACTGGTTAATTTGCAGTAGTTAGAAAATGTCCCAAAGAGTTAAATTAGCAGAGTGATTCACGAAGTCATACCTAAACCTTTTTTGTGTCTGTCGAGGTGTTACACGAACGCTTGAAAACTCAACAATACCACGTTAAGCAACATGAACTGACCCTAACCGTCAAGTGCAATGTTTCGGCGGCACGGGCATATTCTTAATCAACCAGATTGTGGAATATGCCATTCAAAACAAAAGAAATTGCATTTTAATATGGCTAGAAGAGAGGCATTAGAAAAAGACCAGTATCTTAAGCAAACACAGAGATTTTCAAATTAGCAAGACTTGGAATCCGTTCCTGGTCAGCAAACAAGTCTGAACCACAACTCTCCACACTCGAGATTAACCTCCATCCCAAATAGACCAATTATGCCCGTTTTTGAACTAAATAAATCTTTTTTAAATTTATCGTTAACAGACGCACACGCACGTTCGCATACACACACACACACACACACACACTTTTTTTCGTCGTCATTTTTAATGCCTAGTAACTAGGATCCATGGAGATTAAAAAAAAAAAAAAAAAAAAAAAAAAAACCTCTTTTCAGGAGTACAACCGCAATAGATTCATTCGGAATGTGCTAAAAGCGGTTCTGTGCCCACACCCAACGAGAGTGGGCAAAGAGCATATGGTACTGTTGACATCCGGAGTAAGGTATAGCTAAATATGATAAATCCAAAGCCTTTGGGTCCAGCGACCCCTATTTTAGACGGAAAAAATATTTTCCGTTTTAAAGTTTATTAATGTATGAGCGAAAAACTCTTTAATTTTTAAAGGGAAACTTGGTAATTCATTGTGTTGGTGTAATAAAGCACATTTCGTTGATTTACAATTAATGTCATGTATTTTATTTAACTAGGTGAGCCGCTTGCTTAATGAAAAATTTACGGCTGTTAAGTCCATAATTTGAATTTACGTATCTAACACATGTTTAGTATGTAAGAATGTACGTCTTTGAATTATGCAACAGAGCAGGGAGAAACAGGTATGCTTACTAAATTTTAAAAAATAATTTGTGTGATGAATTTAGTATTATAAAAGCAGAAAAAGGTCTTCGAATGTTTACTGTAACAAGGATTATTTATTACGAACTATTAATTACGAGATATTCAGGTTTTTAAACATGCTTCTTAATTGTTACAAAACTTGTTTAAGTGTTAAAATAGTTCGCACTTTTCAATCAGCAGTTTTCTGTGTTATTATAAAGACGAATTGTTTTATATACTATTATCAGACAGCTGAAAAGGTTCTAATTCTCGTTTCGCTTTTCTTTAATCTCTAATGATCTCATTTATTTTCGTTTTTTGCAATTCTCCGTAACCAATGTGTCTACAAATAAGAATGATGATTCAGCGTTGTAAGAGGGGGGAGTGCATTGCCCAAGAAATGAGGAGGTGGTCTCCTGGAGAGAACGGAAATAGCAGACAACTGAAGCCTACTTTCAAGCAATCAAACAAAGAAATATATTACGTTACTTTAGTAACTAATAATTTGGTTTAAAAAGTACCGTAGTAAAGTTAAAATTTGTGTAAATTGTTGAAACTTCCCGCCTTCGTTTCCTACATCGCATTAGGAAATTATTCATCACTCGCTGTAGTTCATTTTGAGAAATCCGGGCAATTTCCTGACGAATGTTATCTTTGAGTTCTGTATGATGTGCGGGTTCGTCTCGTATGGTATTTTTTAAATTTACCCCAGAGATAATTATCGCCGGCTATAAAATCGGGGATCGAGGGGGGGGGGGCGCAAAACCCTACTAATAACTCCGTCTTGTGGAAACACATCGAGAACTGCGCTCATAGAATTATTCGCAGTGTGAGCAGTGGCAGAGTCCTGTTTAAAACATGCATGATCACGCTCTCTGTCGGTTAATTCTCTGAAAAAAGGGGTTAGTTTAATATTCACACAAATAACAGAATCAAATGTATGGACAAAAATAAATTGATCCTATGATTCTTTCATCACTGAGTTTACACATCTGAATCGTACATAAAGACACGCTGTGCCGTTACACACAAAATGTAAACATCTACTGACGAATTAAGAGACGTACAACACATTCGGGAACAGCTGCGCCACGATTGCGACAGTCTGCAAGGTCAATAAGTAAACAAGCAGGCTTTCTACTCCCTTTACGGCGCGGCAAATGAGTGGGAGTTCGCTCCTAGGAAAATCCCCGCGCCGCGTGGGAAAGCATCACTGATCGCACCGTATTACTCTCTACTTTTTTTTTTCCCTCTAAGATGTTACTTCGTTATAACTTCCATACCTCTGTCTTGTTAAATAAATGCAAAAGTTTCTTTTATCAAGAACATTCAATCAGCAATTCAAATCTTCTTTTCTTTTTTTCCCCCCCTCCCCTTCTGTCTTGTTATCTTGGAAAAATACAAAACTGAAATTGAATTCCTTTTGGTAGAAAATGAGCGTATCACTAAAGGACGTTTAAGAAATTCATATAGAAAGATGGCAGTGCATAAAGCCACTTGGGCAAAAAGGCAGTCTCGTCCACTCTCCGGACGGCCACACACTGCAGTGATGAAGGGCCCGTAACAATCAACTGCTGTTCAACCTATCTCTTTGGCATTGTCAACGCAATTATTCATCAATTAGAACCCAAAGACTTGTGCTAAACTTATTTCGAAGTCTCAACAATCAAAAGAAACAGCGAGCATATCTGCTCAGGGCTACTTGCTCGTTACGAGACTGAAGGTTCGGGAGATGAGCCCGAGACCAAACTTCTCCTCCAAGGAAGGAATAAAGGAAGAAAAGAAAAAAAGAAAGAAAAGAAAAAAAGCCAGAACAGTTTCCTCGTGGTCACATTCTCCTGCGATTCTGGTGGGAGTTGTGGATGGATATATTAACTCGCGGAGAAACAGTCAATTCAGTGTACATCAAAACTCTTCACAAGTTGAAGAAGAATCTTAACAAAGATGCGATCAAAGTTCTCCTTCACGACAACGCGAACCCACCAGAGAAGAGATCAACTTTGGAAGATTGGCATTCCTCACCCACACTACAGCCCGAATCTCGCACTTTCTCATTTCCATCTCTTTTCGGAGTACAAAGATAGCTAAGAGAAGAGATCTACAGAGTGGTACCAAGACGATATGCAGACTCTGACATAAGTGACGTAAAGCCATAGATGCGCAAGGAAATTATGTTGAAAAATGTTACTGTAAAATTGAGGAATGTGCCAATATATCTGAAATTAAAAATTTAAAGATAAAAGATATGTTCTAGAACGCCTCTCGTAACCGTTTAATATTAAAAACTTTTCAGTTAAACTAAACTAAAATAAACTAAAACAAAGGTTTTAGTTTGTTTTAAAGTATGAGCTTATGAGCATGTCAATAATTATATGGCTGACGGCATGTTATCTCTAAATAGTCTGTAAGATTTCATTCGCTTATAGATAGCTGATTTAAGAAAAGATAAAAGAATAGTTTTAGTTTATTAACATTATCAAAGAACCTACATTACTGAATTACGCACTGGAGCTTGAGGAAGAAGAGTTGAAAATGTAAAATTCTCTGTGTGTGCATGTCTCTCTCTCTCTCTGAAACTGTAATATGTTCTATTTAAAACGAGTTTTCTCCAGCCTTCATTGCAATCTTGTGCCTGGCTATGAATAATTACACAGTCTAAACATGAACTCAGGAACTGACTATGCTGCGGAGAAACTATCTGAACGCATCGAGCATTACTGCTGCAAGTGCTAAAGCACTGAATGTTAAACAAAGAAGAACCTTACAAAACATAGTCTCAATAGTTTTTCATTTGTAGATTTCAATCTTCTTTATTGCGAAATAGAGAAGATGCACAGTAAAACAGAACAAATTCTTGCTTGAATTTTAATAATTAGATTTGATCACTGACTCCTGATTTAGTAAAATATTAAAAGGAACCATATTAATAAAAATCCTCAGGTATTCTCAACTTTAATCGTTAATTTCAATATTAAATAAATAAATCCCAAATACAATTCACATCTTTACTCAATTTATAATAGCTTTGAAGAAACCAGAGAAAGCTAGGAAAATAAAATTTAAAATTTCTTTATTTTTAATATTGTCTGATTGCAATTTATTATTTTAATAACAACCAACCCTGAATTCCAAACACTAACGACCAAAAGGATTTAGTGTAATGCACTTTCTATGAGTTAAGTCTAATTAGTTGCAGAAGGAAGCTGTTTAGTTCTTGCTCAGTTCATTGTGAATTTCATTCAAGTTAGTGCCTATTGTTATAATTGTTGTCTTTACAAAATAAAAAGCCCTATTAAAGACTTTCCTAATTATTTAGGGATTAAAAAAAACTCCCAGATTAGTAATAAAGCGTTTGGGGAGATGAAAGTTTGGTGTTATATTGGCTACATACATTTCCATGAGGAACAAACAGCAGGCTAAAAAGCATTTCAAGCGTAAGACGGTATTTTGGCAGCGAAATTCGCATCGAGAATTGAAATATATACACACCCTATTATAAAATGGAGCAAATGGCGCCCGTTCCTCGAGACAATCTAATTCTGTCACTCCAAACTAACCGGCCGGCTTACCGAGATGTAAAACATTACATATCTGCGTGGCACAAACCTCACCGATGTGTTTCTAAATACAATTCTCATTTTATTTTCGCTTGTGTAAACATTGCTAATTTTCGTAATAAGACTGGATAAAATGTTGAAAACATTTCAGAAAACTGTTATTTTAAAGCAATTTAGAGTTAAAGTATAAACGTTTATACAATTAATAAATGCTACATTTAAAATTAAAAATTATGAATGAGAAAATACTCCGGAAATTGATAACAGCTAAGAAATTTACATCACGAACTGTATACAGTTAGTTATGTAGTGCCGGCAGATGAACAACTACAGTTCAGGCTCGATAGGCAATTGTTGAGCTAACGCGAATATCCAGATTAGCTGATATAGGCTAGAGTTGATTAGCGAGCTATTGATATGTTTTACTGTGTTCGGTTGTGATCGCTGTATTGTAAAACTACAAAACCTTAACAATTGAGTTTGTTCTTCGTCTGGTAAGCGATTCGTAATCTCTCTCTCTCTCTCTCTCTCTCTCTCTCTCTCTCTCACACACACACACACACACACACACAAATAACATTGCTAAATTAGGATCCGAGGTTTTTCAAACGTAAGGTCTATGGTTTTTATTTTCTGTACACACTTAAAAAAGGAACGTTATTATAATACGAAAGAAATGTAATTTGATTTTCTTGGATGCAATAACATTTAATTTTGGATTTGACGATTTCAATGCACTAAGTGGCGTAAAAGGTCGTTTTATTAAGTTCTACTCGTAAAACGAAGCTCTGTAAATATGTATATCGGATTTATCCAGTGCTATAATGAATGTGGATAGAGTTTTTAGCAACCTTCCCAAGTTTCGCATTCTTAATGATTTACAGAAGCATTGGGCACAACGTGCACCCACAAAACACAGCAGCAAAGGATCGCAGTGTGTTATCAATCAACGACGTTACACAGTGCGATCAGTGATGCTTTCCCCCGCAGCACAGGGTTTCTCCTACCCCACTCGTATACCGCGCCGTGGATGGGGTAGCAAACCTGCTTGCTTACTTGTTGCCCTTACCGACTGTCGCTGTTCCCAGGCGTGTATTGTGTGGTGCGTTTCTTAATTCGACAATATACATAAAGCGCCTCGTGTGTTTAAAACGGCACAGCGTGTCTTTATGTGCGGTTCATATGTGTTAACTCAGTGGTGAAAGAATCACGGAACTTTTTTTTACTTCTAACTTGTGTAAATACCATATTAACCCCCCCTTCAAGGAATTAATCGACAGGGAGTGTGATCATGCATTTGAATAGGACTTTGCCACTGCTCACACTGCGAATAATTTCATGAAAGCAATCCACAAGACAGAGTTATTAGCAGGGATTTGTGGCCCCCCTTGGGTCCTCCGATTTAACAGCCTGCGATTATTATCTCTATAGTAAATTAAAAAAGCAGGGTACAAGACGAACCCGCAAACTATACAAGAACTAAAAAGATAACATTACTATGGAAATTGTCCGGATTTCTCTTCAGGGAGTGATGAATAATTTCCTAAAGAGATGCCCAAAATGTGTGGAAAATGAAGGCGAACAGTTTCAACACTTAATGTGATAATTTAGTGAGTAATGAGCTTCTTAATTTCGTTTTGTGTACTGTATGGTTGGCCTACTTTATTGATTTACCCTCCCATTAATCATCTGCCCGTTTTTGAAAATTAGAATAATTTCACTGTATACCTTTAATGATTTTAAAGGGAAAAAACAACGAACCAAGTTAGTAATGTATTATACTTCAACTGTTCTTTTACTAGTTAACTTTAAAAGTTTGTTATACTAATACCACACAGTAAATCCATAACTTATTTCATTAATTAATAGGGCCATAATTTGTATTGTATATTCTTTTTTAGTTACTCTACTTGGTGAGGAATTCGCTTAGTTTACGCAGCCCCTGTGGACTTTTTTTTTAATTCAGCGTTACGTTATTCATTTGTCATAAATAAATGTGCATAAATGTTAAATATATTTTTCCTAAGCAGGATATACAGAAAGTGTGTGTGTGTGTGTATTATTACGTTCTTATCAGTAAATCTGTAAAATATTACCAATTGTATTTTCTAAAAATGAAATGCAGAAAATCCTATTGTTATTCTTTTTCTACCAGTAAACGTGTAAAGTTTTTCAAAATTGTGTTTTCTGTAAAGAAAATACAGCTAAACCTTTTTAAAAATAAACGATATATAAATTTTATGACAAACAACCTGGGCTCTTATGCAAAATTGTATTTGTTATTCTTTTCTTATCAGTAAATGTGTACAATTGAAAATTGTATTTTCTACAAAGGGAATACAGAATACCTTGTTCAAAAATAAACAAATACGTACACTTTTTCTAACTAAATACCAGTTTTAGGCAAACATAACCTGGGCTCTTATCCAGGAATTTGTATGTATTTATACGTAGATAAGATACGAGTTATTTGTTTTTATGTGTATACATACAAATAGATTCAATGGGAAGTATTGAAAATTTATTAAATCACAGTATGCTATTGCTATATACTAAAGAAAAGTTTGTTTAATCAACGATACTTGAGCTTTAGATCTATCCCAGATATATTATTAAAATGATAAAATTATTTCTTTAAATGCATTATTAAAAACTATTAGGTAATGTTTATTCTAGTTCATTCTCTCTCGGTACTTTATCCTTAAGAATTCTAAATGCTGAAGTGCCCACTGGATTTACATTCAGGAACACAAGAGATACTTTTCCAACCAAAATTTGAGATTATTAAATATGTTTTTCCTGTGCAAATTGGCGAACCAATTTGTATTCCTAAAAAATTCCAAAATTAATTAATGATGCTAATTCCAAAATATTGTACCATCATATGTAATAGTGAGGCTTAACAATGAAAGGAAAGATCGGGAAGCAGAATGTTATAACATGTTTCGTCTTCTTTGAATTGAGGTTAAGAAAAGACAGGTACACCCGTTTATAAATATGATGCTGTCGCTCTAGGTCAATTGTGTTTAACGTGTTCAATAATATGAAAGTTAATGTATTTTTTTTTAATATATGTGCTTGATTGTAGAGAAGTCAGTTCGATATTGGCGTGCAGTGCAAGTAAGAAGCTAAAATGTAACAAACGGAGCAAATTGGATAATTTGTGAGTTGCCCTAATAATAATAATAATAATAATAATAATAATAATAATAATAATAATAATAATATTTTGCTCATTGAATAAGTGACATCATTAATAAACTATTGTTGTTGAGGAAAGTTTACCACTTGATTTGGATATAGAGGAAGTCGGCATTTTCATAACAAAAATTGAAACTTTCTTATGCAAATAAAATTAAATATTCAGCAGAGATCTAGATATACGCTGTAATTTTTTCTTTTGCATATATCAAAATAATTGTATTTACATTTTCTTTTCCAATAGTATAGTTAAAATTGTTTGTTCTGCTTGTAGAGGGCAGCGTAATTAGATACTATTGCCCAACCATTTTATATTTTTAAATGACTTTACAAAATCAATAAAAATATAGATGACGTGTGTTTAAATAACCCATTAATATTTCACTGCAGAAAATTTGCTTACAATAATTTTTATGTACATTATACTAATGAAAAATACTTGATTAACTTATTCGTATATACACATACCGATTGTTGTAATTATTGTTATTGTTTCATTACTTTATTGCACTACAGTAAATGATAATGGGCAGTAAGTAGTTGATTAACCATTTTTTGTACATGTGTGATTTTATGTAAGCCGAATTCGTATTATTTTATGTTTCGTTTAAACATGAGAAATATTTGTAAACAATCTCAGATTCTTAAAATATTGAAATTATTTTAAAATAAACAATCCAGTGATAAAACCGTAAAATGCTTTGTGTTTGCTATTGGCAGTAGTAGGCAGACTGAGTCTGTCTTGTTTTAACAGTTTTCACCTTAATGGCATGAGAAACGAAAATATTATAAAGACGTAAGAAAAATGTGATGAAAACAGAACATAAATATAAGCCCACGCCATAATGACGATATTTGTGTAAATGTGATATATAAAACAGCGCAACGTGTACTGAAAACAGGTCAAAGCACGACATTTGTTCTAAATTTCAAGACTCTGCACAATAATACAAATAAGACAATTTAACATACCCACCTCTTATTTATGGAAATACCTCCATCAAGTCAAGTTTACTCTCCCAGATTTGAATGTTGCTCCAGAATCTTGGAGCACAGCGAAATAAAAATAAAAGTACGAATGTTCAGACACGGCACATCACAAAATAGCAATTAGGTTATACACTGAATTCGTCGGTAAACAAATATCTCACTATTGCTAAAAAAAAACATACTTCCGTACAAGCTTTATAAATACTTAATATTGCCATAGAAAATGCTGAAATATAAAGAAACGCAATAATTGTAACTTACTTCAAGATTCTGAGTGAATATGATGCTATCTTTTAACAACTAACCAGTTCATGCCAGCTTTTCCAGCATAATACTCGCTTATACATTCCGCAACTTGGTTTAAGAATGGATTCCAAGAAATGCAACTAAAACTTGTGTGCGTAGCTAAACGTCAAGCTATGCAAGCCACTAAAACAATGGATTTCTAACATTGTTATGAGTGAGCTCACTTCCGGAACGGTTGGCATGCGGAAACGACGATACTCTCTGCATCTAAACTTGTGCGTGTTTCTTGTAATAAACAACACTTGGGTAGAGCACTCTGCACCGAAAGGAAATGTTTCTCATACATTCATTCGCAGAAACATTGGGGAAGCGATGTGGAAATTAATAACATTTAATTTGCGAAGCGTTTCACCCATACTCTGTTATGTACATTGTTGAGTGTTGTGCGTGTGAGGATCGGAATATGAACTACAGCGTTTGCTCCTGAAACTTCTACTGATATGAGTGTATTGGTCTTAGAACATTTTCATTTTAATTGCGGCAGTGAAACATAACGGGGCAGCTACAGAAAACGTCAGAAAAGAATAAGCATTAGAAAGTTAAATAATTCATTAATGTATAAAAAGCCAAATCAATGAAAAATAACATTTTAATAGACGAATTCAGCTTAGGTACATTACTTGCTTGTAGGCAGCATAAACACGGGGTGTACAGCTTCACCACTGCTGAATATAGATCGCTAGCTTCTAGAATCTTAATAACTAGAAATTAGAATTAATACTAATACGGAGGGGTTGTACATACACAACAGAGAGAAGGAGAGAGGAAATTTAATAAAATATTCTGAGGCACCTATTTAAGCAAAAATAAATAATTATCCTTGTTTTTATGGTGACTTATAAGTGGCTCTAATTGAAGCCGGAATCTGCAAGAAAGCTTTGTATATTTCCTATGTTTTGAAATAAGATTTGCTGAAATTAACACTTGGAGTTGGTTTAACAAGTAATTCAATTTAAATTTTTTTTCTTCCAACAAACGCAAAGAAAAGAGTTTAGAATGTAAACTTTGTATAGTGTTCATTTTCTTTAAAACGAAATAAAGCAATTCATGAACTCAGACCCAACTTCACTAACCTGTCATTCAGTAACAGCTGCCTACCCATAAAACAATTAATTATCGCTGCTGTACACGAGAGTTCTGTTACTTTAACTGTAATACTATTTGATAATGAAATAACTATAACTTTTCCTATATTTAATACATTTGACTTTGTTGACATTAATATGCTGTTTCTCTATAGGTAGTATTTGAATATGGTGCACCCAACTAATTTATTTAATATTTCCCATGATTCACGAGGGTTGCATGTGTGTTTGTGGGAGTGAAACTGCTGGAGTCAAAGTAGAGTATAATTATGTTTGTGTAACAGGAAATTGAAAACACGCAAAATATCCGTAATAGTGGGGAAAGGAATATTTATGTTGTTATTCTCTGTGTGAAAGATAATTTATATGCACTGTTACATATGTACACAATTTGTAAGTTGTCCTTTGTGTTTTTAAATGCACGTAACTCTGAAAGTTCTTCAATTACAAGAAACAATGTTGTTTTCAGCCATGGAAGACGCAGGAAGTCTGCAAGCAGAGCAGAAAACAATTGTATCCCAAATTATGGACAGAAGTGTAACGGAAGACCAAATAATTAACTTGTTTCAGCTGGCCCTGCAGATTGGAGAACGTGATTCCATGAGAGTGTTGGAGAGGTTGGCAACCAGAAACAAACCATCTTCAACAAGGCAATCTGCACCTTTTCACCGCAATCGCGGCAATAACGGCTCTTTTAGGAATCACTAAATATATCACAAAATTAGTACATTGAAACGTGACCCACAGTGTATGCACTTTCAGTGTTTGTGTTCTTTTATAATTGTTTGCATGTGTTCTTGATTATCCTGCTTGTGTGTATTACATGGGTTTACAGATATTAATAATTATCGTGTGGGATTGAGCTCAGTAACATTCCGCTACGCCACTTCCGCTGTATAATGGGGGGGGGGGGGGGTTCAACTCCGGTGATTGCCCATATGCGGTCTGAACACCCAAGGTTAACTCTGGTAAACATAAAACAAATGAGTTGGGCGTATCATATTAAAAGATTACCTCTCTAGAATTATATTATAGTATTTTAAAACATTTTATTCAACTTTGTGACGCAATAACGCACGTGACGAGAAATGACATGTCAGATGGTGCATACACATAATGACCCTTATGGGTAATAGGCTCCTACTGCTTCCTCTCACCTATCCTGATCAGCATACTCCACAAGCTTACGAGATTTTGGTTAGCACCGTGACTGCTACATACAATAACCGCAAATAAGAATAAACAAAGGAAATAATGACATATTTTCTCTGGGAGGTTAATACTTTAGTAATTACGTTTTTCACATCGTTACTTTCACCAACCAGTCTTTGTATGATTTAACAGCATCAAAATTTATTTGTTGTGGCAGTGCATTCACAGACCGTTATATGGAAATAAACTCTTTTTACTCTTGTGCTTTTTCTCATACAAATCGTTCATCCCTGATGTCAGGCTTGCGAAACAAACAGATTATAAACTTTTCTATTCTCAAATTTTTCCTGGTTTGACAGCCCTTAAAATTTGGGGGGGGGGACCATACTTTCAAAGAAAAGTGTATGAAAGTGGCATGTTTAAAAAATATGCTAAAATATCACTTGTTTGCTCGTGCTTCTTAAATTTACATCCCAATAATGACATTCATCAATAATTCCTCCAAGCTGATATAAGGCTAAAATTTGGATTTCTTTCTGTTAAAGCGCCAAATGGAGTACATAATAAAGCTATTGTGGTGTCATCAGTTAGGTGATTGTGTACATCACGGATTTTCATCGAAATGTCGGAAAATGTCGAGCGAGCGATAAATATTATTAAATTAATAGCAAATGGAATCCGTATTTTATTTCCAAATATTTTCAACAACGTTTGCAAAAATGTCCCTACATTTAATGTTTACAATTCCTGGAAATGGAAACGTATTTATTACATTTATCAAAACCAAGTAGCAGTATAGTTGGCGTCCTGCGAGAAATTTGGAACACATTGGAATACTTGGATAAAAACTATCTATATCAAATCTTAAAAATAATTGCAGTATAAATATGAAAAATGTATTTCTGCAAACAGTAGTGCGAATGATAAATAAGAAATAAGCAAAACATGTTCCAAAATCATGTTGGTGGATGTAAATTTATAATCTCGTTTAGCAGTTTAAAATATGCGGGCAGGGTTTACAAAACTACAAAGTGCACATCCTCCAATTCCTAGTCTACTTAATAACAAATCCAAGTGGCATATTTACCTAATACTACGTCTACTATGCCCACAATTCGGAAAGTTTGAAGAGATGCCAATGTTTCCAATTTTTTACCTTTCTAACGATGGATGGCTTGCAACCGAAAGCTCTGAACATCGCACAAACGTCGTTTTTCTTTTCCAACCATTCTGCGCATCGTGTAAAGGAATGTTGTTTTGTGGTATGTAACTAGGGGGGGGGCGCTAATTATAGCTAGCAGATTTTTCAGAAGGTGTGCCTGAAAATGATTATGTAAATTTTTGCAAATGCTTAGTACAAAAATGTTTAAAAAGCATAAAAAGAAAAACAGAAAGTTTAAGTTATGAGCATTATATTAATTCTGGTTTGAAGCGTCACCTATTTGCTTACCAAATAAGTGGTTAAAATTATTAAATACGAAAAATATACTCAATATTGGTTTTATTTTTATTTATTATCTATAGTTTTCTTTTTAAATGCATAATTGTATGTTTACTGAGTACCAGAATTACAAAGTCTTTATAAGTAAAATCGTCATTAAATTGCACATTATTACACTAATACATCTCTCTAGACTGCACTAGTTACATAAAAGGCCCATAGTACAATTACGCCATAAACGCTTTCCATTGCTGAAATGCTGTCATCAGTTGAGATAATCTTAAGGAAGTAATTTATGTATTACTAAATGCAACATCAAACATTTAACTTCAAAGCAACACACACACAATTGCAATTTATTTTTTTCACTTTTGCGCTAAATCAATTTTCGCTAACGATAAAAATAGACAAATGAACTAAATAGTCTTTACGATACAATGACGTACTAAGTGTAATAAAAGAAGGCATTGACTTCAGAAGAATTCATTATAAAATGTACATTGACAATTTTATTTTATTAATATTTTTATATAATTCTGGTATACAAAATAAAGCGCATAAAACTTGTTTATAATGCCATACAAGTATTGCAACCGTAAAACTTACGAAACTCACTTCGCTGTTTTCTTTAACATTAACTCCTGAAACCAAGTATAACATAAACTAATACAATATATTGTTAACCATTTGTGAAAAGTTATTTCATAATTAAACAAATTCGTATTTAAGCTAAAAACGGGGTTGGGTTAAATGCAATAAAATTCAGCAAAGTTTGCACAATACATAAATAAATAAAGAGTATTAAAAAAAACAAATAAATTTAATTTTCTCCATGAATAAAACTGGTTGTTAGATAATTTATGAGCATTTGTTCAAATCTCTGTTGTACACAGGATTGCCATATGCACAAGTAAACTTGGACAGTTTTCCTGAATTGATACTGTATAGAGTTGGAACAAATAATAGCCTACGTAAAAGCATAAAGAAACGAGATTATTTCAAAACATGATACATGAAGCATGCCAATCATATTTTTCTAATCCCTACAACTGAAAATTTTCATGTTATATTGCAATAACAATATAGTATAATCGATGATACTTTTAATCTATGACGTTTTTGTAGAGTGTTCACGAGGAAAAATATTCTCTGCACACTAGTATTATAGCTAGGAATGCAGAAATAAATCTCAAGTAAATTTCATTAATTCTGAAAACTGCTCGAGAACTTTGCATCAGCTGCGTCCTTTTTTGTACATGTCAGCTTCATCTAATTCTTTCTACACATATGTTTATTTGTAGAAGCGAAACGGCAAATGGGAAAATTTAATATGGTGTTTGTTTCCACTATTCACAGTAAACTCTAAAATATGGATTTTTTTTTTTATAATTTTTATAGATTTCTGGCGGGATACTTATCAGGACGTTATGGCAACCCTAAATTTACCGCTTTGACTTCCTTTGCAATTAGCACACTCTCAAGTTTATGGATTCCGCGTTGCAAGATAAGGAATATAAACTAACAGGGAAGCAGAAATACTAAACACTGGAGTTGTTACTGTAATGATAACTTGTTTGTGCACAACTGCTAAATAGGCAGTCGACCTACACGTTTTAACAGACTATTCAGAGATGGTCACAGGTCCAGGTTCCATTGCGCTTGAAAGTGATTCATACGACTTTCTTGTATGCATTCCATCCATTAAAGCGTTTTGCGGCGAGACGAATGAATGAAAGACGAGCGAAAAGAAAGACTGGGGAGAAATGTGCAACGCGCAAGAAACAGCTTAAAAGGAGGTGTGGGAAGTTTCAGTACTAGCTGTTAGGAAGCGTCCAATATTAAACACGTGAATGCTACGTTATAAATTTGCGTAATATCAGGTGATGACTCAGTTCATACCATACATACCTCACTGACATTTTACACTTGCATTAATTTCACATAGCACAGTCTGGCAAGACAAATTCACAGGAAAACAAAATCATACTAAGATGTTCAGATTTTACAGTTTAATTAATTTTATATGCCCGCATATTAGACGGTAGGCGATTTATATACGGTATCTTCAAAGGGCACAATCCCTCATGTTTTAGACATACCTTTCTTGCATCTGCGAACGTTGAAGCTATTTAACGCATTCGCCCCTAGCGCATACCACGGCTCATTTCTGTCAATACATACAACTTTATTATCTTTTTAATATTTCCGAGGACCTTATGTTGGCCCATGTTGTATTAATAATAAAGAAAATAGTGCTGTTTAAACATTTCAATTTACAAAATTGCTTTCCTCCAGTTCCTTAACGAATTAAACGGGATTATTCTAAATGACAGTATATTAAACATTTCAAAATGTACTACAGTTAACTCTTATCGGATTAATCACAACGCACGTTTAAAGTTCGCTGTCAACGTTTTCTATGTTTAAATAAGCATCATTTCCAACTTTTTTTTTTAATTGTTTTGCGCCAAGGACGACAAACTGTCGTTTAGAAGTTGTTTTCATTATAAGGTTACCTACAAAAAGTTTATATTTTTAAGTTTTTTATTTAACCATTATTTTGTTTAAAAACGGCAACTTCCATCTCTCTTATTGTTCATTGCTGACTGTAATTAATCCTTTTTAGACTACTAACCACATTTTACCACATGCTTGCTGCTGGTCCCGTTTTTAATTCTAATTAGAATGTTTGGATGAGATGGTAAAACCATCAAGAATTCCGTATCTAAAATGGTGTATCGTTTAGCTAACTGTTAACATTTGGAACTACCCCCTAGCTAAAGCCGGGGTAGCCAAGAAAACTTGTTTCAATCTTAGAGGGTAAATACAAAAATATTTGTTGATTCTAGATTGATATATGCAACTAATTCTAAGCGGCGGCAACATTATAGGATGTCTATAGATATCTACAACAAGCTTACCCTTATATCCTGCGGGAAGTCGCACACAGACCACCTCAATGGCGTCAAAACCAACACAGCGACTGAGGCATGGGCCAGTAGACGAATTTAGACGGGCGAGAAACGCATCTAGGGGCTTAGGGCTACCAACTTAATGGCCATTTGACATTCATTGCTTAAAAGCATTCGACACGTGAAAATCTGAAGGTGCATACAATTTCTGCAGAAAAGGATATTTTAGCGGATAAAGTCCCTCTTCTAAAAAGTCACTTATTTGAAAGACATATTTATCGAATAGATATGTATAGTTACAAGCCAATGCGATGGCCGAATTTATTCAGTAGAGGGCCTACATGAAATAATCAAAAGAGCATTTAAGTGCAACAGATAATTTGTGAAGATTTTCTCGGGTTTACTTGATACCTAACTCAAGATATTACACATAACCGCGATAGTAAAATGCAATTGTGCCAAGAGTGCAATCAAGAAAAAATCTACTGCAAATACAAACTTCTCGTTGATGCTGGAAGGTGAAGCAGACCAATTAACTTTCCATTGCTTGGAAGGTACAGACGATTTTCTTTAATACGGCGGAGTAAAACAAAATTCGTAACTAAGCATTAACCTGTGTTGAAATAATGCCCTCAGCAGCAATTCATCACCACTATCTACAATTGAAATTCCTGTATTTCTTTTAACTTTTATCCACCAAGAACATGGTCTTTGTTATTAAGAGATCCTGTCTCGTGTCTCTCGTAACTTTTTAACAAGCTAACGAACGGTTTCTCTACCTAGAATATGATTACCGGGACATTTTCTTATGAATCGCATTACTACTGCTCTGCAAGAATCAGTGTTCGCGTGTATCGTCATAAAATCCCGTTCTTTAATATATTTATATTGTGGCACAACTAATGCAAAACAATCAGTGCTTAATGAAAGTACCATTTAACATACAAATGCACGACTAATAGCTGACAATTTTCCCTCAAACTAGCTACAAGCTGCTGCCTGCATAAACTTGAAGACTGACCTCTCAATATATAGCAGAGTTCTGCAGGCCCATAATTTAAATAACCTCACTGTAGAACCCTTTACAATTACCCAAGCTTTTCCATTTAATTGTTAAAACAAAAAGTACTCAAAATGCTAGTAGTGCTCTCAAGGTGAAAAAAAAAAAAGAAGAAAATTTCTTTTAAATAGGAAGATGCAGGATATTTCCCAATCTTTCAGTATCTTGAATCCTCAAAGGGTTCCCAAACTTCTTGCATGCATGACCCCCTTTTCATGAATGAAATTATTGGCTACTCCTCCATTCATTTTGCTGCTTAATAAAAGTCAATTTGCAAGTTCATGCACACATTTCAACAATCTCTTCAATCACAATAGCTATTGTTGTGCTGCTGTACAACTTGTAAATAAACATAATGTACAAGTTAGTTAAATATTCTTAATAAGAACAGATGCGAAAATGATCAAGTTCTTAAATAAAAGTACTTTCACTACATCCACTGTGACCTCCCAGATAGAAGCCAGTCACCCACAGTTTAGGGAACTGCTGCTCTAAGGGGATGAAATCAAGTTCAGGAGAGTATATCCTATTAAGCTAATAGCATATAGTCACTTAAGCTAAGGGTGCTAATGCCCATAGCTGTTTTGCACCCTTAAGCAATATTAATCATCTTCATCACTTAAGCTAATATGCAGTTCTAAAGAACAATTCAGCAATTTGTTACACACTGGCTGCACATTCATAAGATATATATTATGTCTTGGGTCAAGAATAAGAAACTTGGGGAGTGTTACCCACTGAACTCACAATATTTCTTATACATAATAGAAATTAAGGCAACATGCAAATGCATTTAAAGGATATATATTTTTTTTTCCCCCATAATTACCATCAAAGTAATTGCCAGACCTTTAGTCCTTCCAGAAATGGAGTATCAGTGAAAAAACTGTTACCAGTTAATTTGCCCATTGAAAATTGCATCCTTCATCATAGAACAATAACGTCATATTACAGTAAGCATTTAGCAATCAGAACTGACCTTTAAGTTGTAATCAGAGCACATTATAGTAAAACAATGAATTGAAACAGAATCCAAATTATTTTGCTTTCTGTCTGTACATGTTTTGTTCAGTTATTAATCTTTTTATAATTTTCAATTTACAAGGAAGTTTAGTTCAAAAATTGGTTTCAATTTTATGGTGGCCTTTTTCTGCTAAAGTATCAGCAACCTCATTCTGCAATCAAACATGACTTGGGATCCATTGTTAAACTATTTTTGTACTTCTGACCTGCATTGTGTGATATATTTTTCTTTCTTCATTTATAGTATGTGTTGGCAGGTAACTGTAACTTATTACACTTTGTAGTGTTGTTTTAATGGCTATCATTTTGCTATCAATATTGTTAGTATACTGTCTTAATTGTGTATATCCAGTTCTTCACAGTATATTCCAAAGCCTGCTTCTTTAAGTGATCCATTTGATTTACTCTTAGTATACTAATTACCATCGATCTTAATACTTCAGGTAGATCATTCTTGGAGACCATTATATCAAGAATTATTTCACTCTGATATATATGTATATAAAGTATCAGTTGGTATGATAGCAGGTTTGTTATTTTTAAAATTTTTTATCTAAATCTTTTTTTTGTATGTAATTTCTGAAATTCCCCAGTGTTTTTAATCATTGTGTGCTGTCCGGAATATGAAACCATTTATTATGTTGATTACTATTCAGTTTGTCTCAATATTGTTACTATTGTCTAGCTTTGTTTTAATTGGCAGGCTGTTAGTTATGCTCTGCATTGCAGCAATGGATGTTTTCAGCTCCTGTGATTATTCATATGACCTAGATTGCATTGTATCCATTTAAATTTTAAGTTGGTTCAGTTGCTGCTCATTGGTTTAAATTTTGAGAGGGCTGCAAATTCTGGCATTTACAGGAGGTTGTTTTAAATTGTTTACATTATTACATCAGTAGTTATTATCATTAATAGTTTTTATGTTGATTATATTGTTAACATCTATTTTATATTACTTACGGAATTCATTGTCTTGCTGATACACACAGAGTACAAAAACTAAAAAGAATTCACCATTCACAATACAATGACACGTGTGAAAATTTCTAACTTCTAACAGAATAACACATGCTAAAGTTTTTCATTAGGTACTGTGTAGTGGTACACTCTGGCAGAAATAACACAAATCTTAATGGTAAATGGCAAAACTGCCAAAGGCAGAAAAGGCCTTTGCTACAACATGGAGAAGCCAATATCCCACAAGACCACTCCTCCCAACTGTTTTCAAAGGAAGCATCGAGCCTACAGCTACTATCTGTCTGGATTACATGTTCCAATACTATTCCAAATATATATTACATCCAAATAGGAATGACAAAAGTTTTCTTCTACTTCTTCCCATTCATATGTGAATTACAACAGTAGTAATTACTTAGATTTTAATTAAAACCTTTTTAAGATATTTTTTAATTTTAATTAGAAATTTTTAGGGATGGCCCGGCCATAAAGCCTTCAATTACAAGTCACGACTGAGTTGATTGTTTATTGTGGATATTAACTCATTTGCATAGAGCAAATTAGGCTTTATGTATCTTTTACACAAATTATTAAGGATATCTATGGAAACTCCCCATTTGATGTCTGCTAGTTTTCTTAATATACTGTTCTTATTCTCTTAATTATATTGTCCATCTATTCGGAGAAGGAAAGTTTTCTGTCAAGTGTTATTCCAAGATATTTAGTGTTTTCTTTCTCTTTTATTAGTACATATAATTATAAGTTTCAAATCATTTGCAATGTGCTGAGGACTGAAAAACGGGAAAATTCTCTTTTTAGTGTTTATTTCCAATTTGTTGGTGGATGCCCATGCCATTGATAATTTTCCATATTTCATTTTCTAGTTTTTGTAATGTTTATTCTGTTTATTTATTTTTTTTTAGTTGATCCATATGCAATTTCATCATTTTTCAGTGATCCTTCTATATGAGCAATGCTTTTATAATACATGACTGCCTCATCTTTGAAACCAGTTAAAGACTTGTTTGTAAAGGAGCAAAGTCTGGAAAAGCTCTGATTTTTTCTTGGCATTATTAGCTCAGGCCACACTTTTAATCCTAAAATGTCATCAGATGCAAATGCTATCAACTCACCATCTTAAGACACCAGACGAGTACATTTATTATTTTGTTGCTGCTGACTCCACGGTCTATCAGTAGCATTTTGCAACTACTAATTCCAAATCAATGGATTGGAATAATCTGGCCTAAGGATTTTTTAAGGTAGCTTTAAGGCGCCAAGGATCCTGAACTCATTTGCAACATCATTAATTGATTCCATTCATTCCTACCAATTTATGCCTATAGTATTCAGTCTACAATCTTTCACCTCATTTTATCTTGGGTCATTTGGGAGGGGCTTCTGTCAATCATATTTTCAATATCTATGGCATGTTAAAGAACCTAAAGCCTGCAATGGAAACTATGAGCCTACTACACATCACTCTGTTCTCTGTAGTAAAATAAGGTAATTACACGTTCCTTGATATAATAATCTCCCTTATACATGGGTAAGTCATTAAGCTACAAATTGATGTGGGTTACATGTTTGAGTGAGGCTGTTGTCATATTCATAAAGAAATGCATCCCATCTAAGATGAGAACCTGTTTATAATAATTGGGTGCAGAAGTTCTCTGAAAGGTGAACAACATTGAAGACGAACACCATCTCTGCCAGCCGACAGAGAGATTGCCACTAAGGTGAACATGCAATGAGAACTTAATTCAAGCAGAGAAAAGGTTATTATAGACGCTATGCTCCTGCTATTGGCTGTTTACATGGCATCACCTATCATAATGCATGACAGGTTAGCTTTTCACAAATCTGTGCACAATGGTTGCTAAGCATCCTGGACACATAACACAAAATGCATAGAATGGTTCTGGCTTTGCAGCATTTCAATTGCTACCATAATGGACAAGAGTCTTGCATTCACCATAACCAGTCTGAGACAAAGCCCATCAGTGCAATGGAAGCATCCTGCATCACCTGGGAAAAAAAAAAAGTTTAAAGTGACACAATCCACCAAGAAAGTTATGCTTACAGTTTCCTGGGATTATGAAGGCTTATTGCTTACCATATTCCTCTAGTCTCAAAGACAAATCTAAATGCACACTCCTACTGTAACATCCTCAGGAGACTTCATAAGGCCATTCAACAGGACCAACACGACAAATGAGGTGCTGCAAACTTTCAAGTACTCCAGCATCCTTCATATAGTCCCAACATTGCTCCAATTGAATTCCCATTTTATGGCTCTCTTATAAATCAACTTTCTGGTGAACAATTTCCACATGATTAAGCTGTTTAAATGGAAATCAATACCTGGTTCAGACAGCAGCCCAAGAATTTTATGTTGCAGGATTTCAGGGACTTATGAAACAATAGGATGAGTGCCTCAATGTACAAAAAATATTTTTAAATCACTACTCTCATTTGAAGTTATATAGCCATTTGTAGCTATCTTAATGACTTATCTTCATATTATAACAGATAGTATAATGGAAGTACATCATCAGTAAAGTTATTATCATTTTCAAAATTGTGAATTTCATTTCAGTAAAAAACCTAGGCATAATTTCCAATTCTATTTTAAAGAAAAACTAAATGCTATGTTGTTGTATCAATTTATTATTAGAAATATAACACCAGATTTAAACATGACCAAATTAACGGTATGATTTCTGGTAACGCGCTCTGGCACCTGGACCTCCAAACTTCTTGGGCTCGCAGCGCCTGGGGTCAGCCACCAGAAGTGTCCTGTCATACTGGATGAGAATATCCTTGATTTCCTTCTTGGATGCCTCATCCACATCTAAAATTGCAAAAAAACAAAGAAATCACGCATTCAATATACCAAATCACAGAACTTCATATTACTACTGATATAAACATAACATAAAAGTGTGTTTATACCAAAACAAAACTTTTCCTAGAGAACATTATTGCTTATTTTAGAGCATTATCAAGCATAGTCCTCTTCAAAATTCTCCTCCTGAGGATTCTTTCAATTTCAAAAGAGCATAATAATTAAGGAATTATTCAACCTAGAAAATTAGCAGTGTTTATAAGGTTTTCAACATATTTCTATGAACAGATTTCATCAATACACTTAAAAATACAGTAATATGCTGTTTCCTAAACTTAGGTGTTCATTTTTTACACTAAACTCCACTTACTTACATAAAAGTAAGATGCATTTTGGGAGAATCTCTCCCATCTTCATCTGCTCACTGAACCGCCATTACTCGAAACGATGGCTAGACACCCGGATGTTTCTGTGGCGGCATCTGTTGGTTGAAGCAGGAAGTTACTGAGTCCATCCGTAGGAGGAAACTCGAAATTCATTAGGTTCTCCCTATTTTTTAATATGAAAATTTTTTTCCCAAGTGGACAACTCCAATGGGCTATGAAGATGTTTCAGCAGTTTGATTCCCACTTTTATTTAATGTTTTTGGTCCAAAAGTGAGCTGCTACTGCCGATTTATCCACCTGCTTAAACCGAATACTCCTAAAATGTTCTTTCCTCTGAATTTTCAAATTTGGAGGAAAGAACATTTTAGGAATATTCGGTTTAAGCTGGTGGATAAATCGGCAGTAGCAGCTCACTTTTGGACTAAAAATCATGAAATAAAACCAGGAATCAAACTGCTGAAACATCTTCACAACCCATTGGAGTTATCCACTTGGGAAAAAATTTTTCATATTAAAAAATAGAGATAACCTAATGAATTTCCTCCTAGTCCTCCTATGGATGAACTCAGCAACTTCTTACTTCAACCAACAGAGGTCACCACAGGAACATTCGGTTGTCTAGCCATTCTTTCCGGTAACGGCAGCTCAGTGAGCAACTGAAGATGGGAGAGATTCTCCCAAAACGAGTTTTACTTTTATGTAAGTTGAGTTTAGTGTAAAAAATGAATACCTAAGTTTAGGATATATTACCACTCCATTGTAAACAGCTTTGTAAGTACAATATTTAATATGCTGTTTGTTAATATTGTGTTAAAATGTTATCATTTTACAATTCCTGCATTCTGCAAGATTTTCTAACATAATATGAGTAATGTGTTAAGGCCCCGAGAATAATGTGAATAGCATGGATTGAGATGACAATTTCAAAACCTTAAGAGTTTAGAATCTGTGCTTTTCAATGCAATTCAATGTTCTTTTGTTTGCTTATAATTATTGATAAATATGAAACATGAAATGAATTGAATCTTTCGTCTTAACACTTATAATAAAACACTTATTATAAAAAGTAAAGAAAACTTTAAATTTGGCATATATAGCAAGGACACACATGCAGATAATTATATCAAAGAAAATGGTTTTAATCCTATGGCTCACAAACATGCAATTTTTAATAGTCTGATATACAGATTGATCAATTTGCCAATCAGTAACGAAGAATACAATGGAATATAAAAAAATTAAAGAAATAGCAATTTTACATGGTTTTAACGAAGACTTAATACATAATAAGATTAAAAAATTCCAGAAGAAGAAAAGAATTGAAAATTGCACTACATTATCAACAGTTAAAGACAAAATGTCCTTTAAAAAATTTACACATAACCCAAAAGTAATGTATAAATTCAAAAAAATATTTAAAGATGTTAATATAAAATTGGCTCTCACTAATAGATTTAGTCTAAACAATGTTTTGAAAGACAATACTACAGATAATGCCCCAAAGGAAAAAAAAGCAGGAATTTACAAATTTCATGTGCTGAATGTGATAAGATCTACATAGGAAAAACCAATAGGAATGTGGGGATATGTCTAAAAAAACATATGAGGAATTTAAAATACAAACAAATAGAAAAATCAGCGGTGTCATATCACTTTTGGACCGAAAATCATGATATAAAGAAAAAAGTTTAATTATTGAGAGCTGTACAGGGACCAGTCGAATTGGATATTTGGGAAAAGATTTACATCCACAAACATAAGGATCATTTGATGAATTTTGGCATTCTGAAAGAAGAAAATATAAATTTTAAGTTCATAAAAGTTTCACCAAAGCGGAACATTGCTTCTGATACTACGTAACAACAACTTTTCACACCAGTCGTCCATGGACGAAGATGGAGATAACATATCTTTGAAACCGTTCCATATATTTTTAAGGTTAGTGAAGCATAAAGAGTGTTAAGACGACAGATTCAATTCACATGAGCTTCACTGTATTAGTTCCATATGAAATTTTTTTTTTAAAGATTTCTTTAAATTTAAAGAAAAAGTCAAATGAGTTAGCAAGTTAAAGAAACAATCACGGTAATCAGTCTCTTCTCCTTTATAATGTTATCTAATACAGCTGCTGCCATAAGCACTGATATCATTGTTTGGAGTTAGGTTCACAGCTCTAGATTAATAACAGGAAAGTGTCATTTTCATATAATTTCATTCTTCCTATGTAGCTGTGTCTTGGTATTCACTGTATTACTTGTATTCAGTTTATTTCAGGATATAGCTAAGGTGTTAAAACTTATTTCCTTCAACCTAACCCCCATAACCTAACTGGGCCCTCATTTTGAATTGAGTTAAGTGGGAGTTGTTCAATATGACTATTACAGCATAAGGAAATAAAATTATGTACCGCTTCAGGCAATCTAGCAACAGTTCCTAATTTGGTGGTTAGGAACACAGATCACTTATTTTTATTTATTTTTTTTTTATTCTTTTATTTAAGGACACACTTTTAACATCTCAGGTTCATCAGCATCCCATTCAAGGCGTCAAACAATGGACAAATTTTGCTCAGAGGGCTCTTCTTTCAGGCTTGAGGTTCTTTTTCGTGCCATAAATGTATGACATGGGACCCACGGGTTTATTTCCCTTCCAAAGGAAGCCATACTTAGGATTTTTACGCCCGAAAAATATCCATTGATCCTGGCCAGGTTTGAATTCGCGACTTTGGATTTAGAAGGCAAGTATGGTTACCACTACACCACCAAGACCAACACAGATCACTTGAACAGTGTAGGAAAGGAAAAAGGAGGCCTTGCAAATACAATAACATTTCTCTTACCTCTACGAGATAGAATTTTACAATAGTATCTTCCTCTTTTTTGATGCAATTGCTGCCTAAACCTTTCTGATAAACTTGAAAACATTAGATTCTAAAATACTGGTACTTTTTCCCCATTGAAAAATAATCAATGGCATTAATCCTTAAAGAGGCTTATTTCTGTTTAGCATATTTTTACCTATCCTGTATTTACTCACAGACTTATGAAGATTACTTTTCACATCATGCATCTTTGTAAAATGTGTTTTTTTCATAAACACGTCAAAGTCATTGCACCTTAAAGCCTTTCTTCTGTATGGCATTAAAATTTCCAAATATGGAATTTCAACATTACAGCCCATTTTTGGCTACTATTTTCCAACTGACAATTTTATTGTTAAACTTTTGACAGAAAGGTGATGTTAACACAAGGTTTAATATTAAATGTTCAACTTTAGCTTAGCTGATGATAACGAAATGTTCTCGAAACCGGTTCTATATATTATGACAAGTAATTTTTTTTTTTGAGTGATTTATTTATGGACGCTCTGTAACATCTCAGGTCATCAGCGTCCAATTCAACTCAGGGCGTGAAACGGCCGACTAATTTTGCTCAGAGGCCTCTCTTTCAGGCTTGAGGTTCTTTTTCGTGCCGCAAATGTGCAACACGGGACCCACGGCTTTATCTTCCTTCCGAAGGAAGCCATACTTACAATTTTTATGCCCGAAAAAATCCATCAGTCCTGGCCGGGTTCGAACCCGCGATCTTGGGTTTAGGTGGCAAGTATGGTAACCACTTGGACCGACATGACAAGTAAGTGAAGCATTAAGAGTGTGCAGTTCAACTAAATCATACAGTAATATCAATTAAAAGTTTAATACGTTGTTAAAAGTTAACATTGATTGGTGAAACAGAATTTTTATTAATATGAATGTTATCAGAGCTTGTTAAATTTTAGCATCTGCTGATGTAACTGGACCTCAAAGTGATCTGCAACCTACGTCTTTTCTAGAGATTTGCAGAGTCCCTTAAAAGTTTCCGTAAAAATTTTGCTAAATTTTAAGCAAAATATCAGTCTTAGAATATTAAATATAAATATCACTAAACAGGCATATGTACAGTACAAGTAATTTAACAACTATGATGAAAAAATGCAACAAAGTGCACTGTTAAGTAGAACACACTTCAATATAGTTTAAAGTTGCTATTAAGATGTTTAGTCCTTTTTCTAAACACCCCAGATCTAATCAAAGATGTATTAACTTACATTTCTGGTAGTATGAAACTAGCGCCTTGGAAATAGCCTGTCTGATGGCATATATCTGTGCCACATGCCCACCACCCTTCACTCTCACTCTGATGTCAACACCAGAAAATCTTTCCTATAACAAAAACATAAGCTATAATTAGTCATATTATTATTAATGCATTATTTTGCATTCATCTAAGTACAAAATAAACCTCAGAATTTGACATATTATTTCATTATAATCAATTTCGGGATATACGTCTTCATTGGTTTCTTATAAGTCTTAAGCTATTTCAGAAAATATATAGAAAACTTGTATTAAGAAGGAAAACAAGCATGCGGAAATATGTTTAATAGTAATAAATAGCAAAGTTACTTTCTTCATATGCTAATTTTTTGTGGGTGTGCAATGGGTACACACGTGTTTGGAGTATGATTTTGATAAAGATACCATATTTTTACATTATGGTGGTTATGTCATCTAACCTCAAAATGCTTAGAAAACCACACTGGTTTTTTAATCCAAATGACCTAATTGAGAGCACTCTCATACAAATATATCAACCATATCTCCTCTTCAGCACTTATGAGATGCTTATGCATGCATTGCCAGGTCAGCAATGTAGTATCATGGTTGGTCATGCGGCATCTGACATTGTTATATAGCTTTCTGCTCATGAAAAACTTCAAATTAATTTTCAGTTATTTATAAATGTTTAGTAGATTACATTCAATTTATTTTATTTACTTTAAAGATTATAATTAGCAATTAACATTAAGCATTGAGAAAGTAAAGAGATCTGAGTACTAATGGTAATAACAACTATGACAAAACTACATTAGTATCAAATTTCACCATATATTTCAGACAATACATCGTCTTAAGAAGGGAAACTAAATTCTGAAGGGGAAAAAAATTAAGTAATATATATATTTTATGCCTTTTTCGTAAGACGAAAATTTGTTAGAGAAAAAGATGCATCTTCTGGTTTAATAATATGATGGCAATAAACAGAGCAAGAAAAACAAAACTATGAAACAACTTGTGAAAATATTCACACAATCACAATGACAAGATATTAGCCTTCATAGGAAATTTTAACATTCCCATAACCAACCCAGTTCTAATAAAAACTAGTTTTGGAACAAATATAAACAACAAACAATTAGCTGAGGCATCTGGACATGAAATGTTCAGGCAACCCCCTTATACCTGTGGTTTTTAACTGCATTAAATTAGTGTAAGCTAAACTGAACTTCATATAAGGAAGCATATGACACCATTTTAAATGCTAGGATTTTTACGTGAAGGTGAAGAGTCTTGGAGCAAAACATGAAAAGCACACAACAACGTAGGTGATTATTATGCTTGATCAATGGAGGAAGATGACAAATTTGTTACTCTTGTATCTGTGGACATGCAGATGAATCCAATGAAGCGATTGAAGGTAAAGATGTATTTTTGCAATTTTTTATGGGGAAATCGCTCAAATTTTGTTCCACTTAAGACATGTTACAAAGGCCTCATTATCAGCATTGTTACACTGTCAGCTTCCCAGTGTGGGACTGAGATGTAGCTCTGCCGACTTTATGAATTTTGTGATGAGATTACTGTTGTTTGGAAGATGAAAATGAACTAAGTTTTTGTTTATGCATATACTCTCCCATACTACAAATTCTGTTGGTTTTTCAAGAGCTTTTAAGAGTTTCGGTTCATTTAGTATCCCATGGCTTTACTTCCCTTCTGAAGGAAGCCATACTTAGGATTTTTACACCCGAAAAAATCCATCGATCCTGGCCGGGTTTGAACCCGTGACCTTGGGTTTAGAAGGCAAGTATGGTTACCACTACACCACCAGGACCAATTGTTGTGGATGTGAGGTCATTTGTTTGTTATTATCTGAAACAGTGGCAAGATACTGATATCTAAATTCAAAGCCTTTCAGTTGGACAGGCATTCAGGGAACAAGCATTATCCATCCTGAAATAAAGCACACTAATCAATAAACAAAGCCAAATAATGGAACAAAAGTGTAATAAAAACATTTACCTTTCCTAGTAGGAGAACAGGTTCCTGAAGTTTGTACTGGAGCACACGTGGCTCCACCATTTCTAAGGGTCGTCCATTAACTCTCAAATTTCCACTGCCTCTTCTACAGTATGCAACTGCAGTGGCACTTTTCTGTAACACAAACAGCATATTATCCATTTTTCACATTACTGCTCACAATTGTGAGTGAACAAATTTATATGAATTTTGCGACAGCTACAGGAAAACATGCATCATAAATTTTGTATGATCCACAACCTCTTGGTTAGGTTTAAGCATGCATGTAATCCTTACAATGTTAAAATATAACTCCCAAATTAGATAATTTTCACACAGGCCATAATAAAACCAATATATCACTAGGTTAGGTGTTAGCTTATTTATTGAAATGTTATATGCCACTCACTTTTAAACTTCTCTTCTTTATATTAGAGCAGGTTTACACTTAATATAACAGGAGAATGGGTTAAGACATTACAATAGGATGTAATAACAGGAAGGCATGATGTGAACAATTTGTAGTCTGTGGTGTCATGAGCCACTTGTAGAAGTACTTTATTAATATAGCAAAATTTATACCACATGATTGATTATGGTGGTTTAAGGGCACATAACATCAAAGGTCATTAGGGCACAAGTACAGTAAAAAATTGTCCAAGAAAAACACTGAGCTATTGTTAACATTTTAAAAATAGAACTATTAAAACTAGAATGCTAAAATGCCATTTGCAACACAATATGGAAAAAAGTGCAAAAATAATACATTAAATTCTCATCAGAAAAAGTCATAATCAGAATTGTCTAAAAAATTAGTTACACTTTGCTCCACATGCCACAAAGACAAATAAAAAGCACAAAATGTGGCTATAATGCTGGCAAGCTGGAGCAAGTATACTCTTAAAAAAACTGCCATGGGTGGTCAAGGTCATTATAGCATACACCCACGAGTAGGAGGTCTGAGGTTCTATTCCTATCAGGATAATCCTCCCTGATTGTCCGAGTTTCTTAGTCTCATAAATGGCAAACGTTGGGCAGGTATCCTAAAGATATACCTGGAACCCTTCCTTCCTTATATCAGAGTTTATGTTCGAGTAAGGAGAAGTCAAAAGAGATGTGATTTATGACCAAGTATCTAAACAATAACAACACTAATAAACTTACCCGTAGCTGCGTGCAAATGCTAAATGAGCGCAGCAATATTAACCAGGATTCCACAAAATTAACTATTGTGGCATTTTTGTAATTTGATTTATTCTGCTTCACTGTAAGGTGTAGGTGCAAAAGAAACAAGTGCTTTATCTCACAGGCATTTTCCTTGTATTGAAGAAAATTCCTCTGGAGAAATGCATTCAAGCATGCCAACATATTTGCACCAACAATGGAATATATTTAAAGTGTCTAGAAATGTCAATTAAATTTTTGTCTTCAATTAAACATATTCTAAATTTCCTTTAGGTTTGAAAGAAACTAAAAATTGACAGCTCAGCAAGCTACCACCCTACAACAACCAGAAATCAAGGGTATCAACAGCTCCTATATGAGCCATCTACAATATCACAAAAGAGTAGGAATACCAAATAGCAACCCACAATTATCTGCATATAGCGCTTGTGTGTTTTTATGAGTTTGTAGCTATTCGTCACAATTGTGGCATCAATGCTGCAGATAAACACAATATAGCAGTATCCCATTTGGCCCAAATCCATCAACCTCCAATGAATGAACTTAGCACTTTCGTGTTTTTATAAAAAGGTATGCAGCTATCCACTGCAATCACAGTATTAAGTTGTTACGATATAGTGCTTGCTTAATCTTCTGTTTCCATTATAATATGGAATCCAATTCCACATAATGAAAATAACTTTTGTTTTGACTCTGATGGTTATCTACATGCAATTCGCATACCACTTAATGGCAGCTCTGAGAAACAAAACAAATAGGGCAATCTATTCTCACACATTAACAAATAAATACAACAATCGGCAAAAATGGTATCTCTATAATCAATTTATACACACCCACACACTAATCTAGAGTATATCCTAGAAACCAAAGGACCAAGTGGACCTATGGCCTGCACCCACCTCACACTCAAATGAATACAACTCGACAAAAATGGATTTTCATATATATGCACACAACCTGTTGTGAATCCTGTAATCGAAGAACCCCATAAATACTACTTTGATAATATCTCCATCTATTCTCTTGTTATAATACACAAGTTTAACACTGATCCATATACATGGAAGGAAACTGGGATGCGAATATTAAAATTTTAACAAAATGACTTGGTTACATTCGCTTGATATGCAAGGTTAACCTTTCTCAAAAATTTAAAAAATTCAATTGTAGCTATGAGAGCGGGAAAGAGAAGTTTTCATAAAAACTAACTTTAATGAAAGTATGAAAACGCATCACAACTTTACCGAGTTTAACGTAGCAATTGAACAGTGATTTACAGATACCACCCTTCATAACCTAGCCATCTTCTGCCCTCACTTTATTAATCCCGCCCTTGCATTTTCACAATGTTCCATATTAACTTAAATCCTTAACTAGAGCTCTTTGAGCACCATGATTTTCACTTTCTATCTCAATTTCATTTACTGAACATTTTTCCTTAGTACATGCCATGTGTTCCAAGCATTTCATACCATAATCCTCTTACCTTTCTTCCAAAAACTTGTACGGATTGTATCGGTTCCTTCGTAGGCTGAAAAAAAAAATAAATGCAGATTATAAGTGATACAAACTAGAGTACGTAATTTTTTAATAAAGCTTCTCCGTAAACATTACATTATTTTTCTTACCTTCTGCATTTTAGCGACTCAACTTCAGAAAGGAAGTGTTGACGCAAACGTCACATCCGGGATTAGTTGGGAAAAGAATTCCAGAGTGCACTGTTTTACACAACTGTAGTCAATGCAGTTACTATATAAATATTATTGGGATTAACCATGTAAATTTTTGTTTTTTCAGTTTACAATTTACATATAAAGACGAACATTTTACAAGAACTGTCACATGAGAAAAGGCAATATTTTATGATCGTTTAATATTAAATGACCGCTCGTATTGGCATTTGCTCACAAGAGAACTCAATCTCAGCTTCTGCGATTATCTACTGAACATAGTAAGGAAAAGATACATTTTTTGAATCCCAGAGACGAAATAAATTTGCTGTGCGTAGGCACCAACAAACGATAAACCAATGCAACGACGGATCTTGAACCTTGTACAGCATTGCCATCTATCAACTAAGTTGGAACTTATGGGCTTGCCACCAGGAGCGCTGACACACGCATTGGTCACCCCGAAGTGTAATTTCCACAACAATGTGTCACAGTCGCTAATCAACCCGCGTAGTTGAAAGTGTAAGGAGAGCGGTAGTACATGAGACGTGCCGGCTTTGTACCTTGTTAGTGCGCTCGCGAACCTTGGCATAGGTTTTTTTTTTCATCGTATGTGAAGTGATAAAAAGTGTTGCTCTAAAAATATTATTTATTAATTGTTTACGTTAATAATCTTAGAAAAACTGAACGCAACTGTTTACAATTTGATTTTCCTGCGCATGGAATCATATGTAAGTAAAGCATTTTGTCGTATCTTTTATCTCAATCATTAAATGCAGCATTGTCTTTTAACTTTGTACAGACATAGGGAAGATTTTTGATGTGTTGCTCTAGTTGAACAGAATGTAAAAGAAACGAAAACATCCAGTTTATAGTTTATAATTAATAGACAGAAATGAAAATGTGACAGGATAACGCCTTCTAGCAAATATGAGGATTCGGAAATGTTAGCACTAATTTGTCATTGAGTTTCTGTGGTTTTACAAAAGTATTTAATATTATGTTCACTTTTCCATACCGTGGTATCGGTTCATAGGTACTTATATAGTGCCTCCAATTTTATCGGCAATTATATGAATAAAATATAAGAATGCGGCAACAAGATAACAGCCCAATTAAGATTAACACAGATTATAATATAATGATCTTATTTTTGTTGAAATTTCCTATTATTACCTTTTGAAAATACTCAAAAGAATATATTTTAGTGGAACATAATTTTGAAAGAATATAATATAAGCGGGGGAAAAAAATATCAAGTGAATGTAATATTTGTAAGTAGGCAAAAAAAAAAAAAAAAAGAGTAATTAATTAAATTAAATAGCAGAATGCACAAACTTGATAGATTTATGGAAATATAATTATACATAAATATAACATTTTCTGTAGTAATAGAGACGCTTTGCAAGAAATTTGGAGAAAATATTGTACGATGTGGGAAATTTATTGTGAGAGAAGTAGACAAGCTGGAAGCAGCACAAATGTATTTTTACGGGATTGTCAGCAGAGAGGTTTTTAGACGTATATTGTATTTTAAAAAGGAAAATCAAATAGAAAAATAAACACTGTTATCCTCTTGCCTTAAAGCTCTGAGTGCTTATTTTTCTTCGCTATAATAATCAACTCTCATGGATTAAACCTTTCTGACTGTTCTCACGAAAAACTAGGAGCATTGTATGGATCTATTGAGAATTCCTTGTTCTACGACAGATCTTCATCCAGTTCGTCTTTATTTTTAGGTGATACTCCTTCATTAAATTAATTCGATGATCATTTAATTTTCATATTACATAACCTGTGCTAATTAAGAAATACTTGGCTACCCTAAAAACATTTCTGAACTGAAAAACATTTTCACTTTATCGACATTATATCCATTTTTAATTTATTTATTCTAAAGTTAATATTCTTGCAGCAGTGTTAGCAACATTAGGTCTTGGTGTTGCTTCTTTCATTCTTTGAACATCATCTTAATTTTGCTGGTGATGTTTCGTCTTGTACTCTTACACAAATGACTCTGGATTTCGGATCGTATAGCAATATGTCTATTCGCGTTTTGTCACCTTACAGAAGTTCGAACTTTCACCTCCATTGAATTTTTGAAGAATAAATTTATATCAGTGAAAGTAGTTGCATTGCGGAGGCAGTTGACAGAATGTGATGCAACGAAAATGAAGAATATTAATACACAATCGTTTGTGCTGCCACTGCTGTTTGTGACAGACCAATTTTAAATTTACGATATTAGTTCTGAACCCTTACAAGTCAAGGGATATTTCCACACTGTGTCAGGCTTAAAACTTGTTTTAATTTGCTCGAAAGTAGCGTCTAAAGACAGAATTCAACATTGCATTGAGCGAAACTATCTCGTAGACCGATGTAGAATTCAGTAGTTCTATGCACAAAATTATGTAACATCGCCGCTGGTAGTTCTTGCATTTTGTAATTAATGATTTCTGTCCATTACTTGTGTATGTATCTTTTATTTTCTATGTGTATATAAGCTATATATATATATATATATATATATATTTTTTTTTTTTCGAGTAGTGTTAACGCCCGTTTTTACTACTAAGGCACCACAGGCGGTGGACACTGATGATACATGAGATGAAATGATAAACTGGGAAAGGATTTTTTTTTTAAGGAAGGAAGCGTTCCAGGCCTAAGTGTAGGTACCTCCCCGGTATTTGCCAGTTATGAAGACTGAGGAAAACCTGGAAAAAACCCCAGTCAGGGAGGACGGTCCTGGCGGGATTCGAACCGCAGACCTCCCGCTCACGAGTCCGTGCCTTACGACCTCGGTCACTCGTGACGGTATATATATTCCTTTTATTACATATTAGAATAAACTTTTTTGTCATTACGACCCAAAGTATGTTCGTATTAACTTAATTAAAGGCCTTTTCAATGTCCACAAATGCCTCACAGGAGGGAAGACTGGTAAGTTTCTACCCCATAAGAAAAGTATGTCAGAAATTTGTAAACACCAATGTATTTTCTAACATAGTTTTCCTATTCACCAATATACTTGCAGGCACTATCAATCAACATGCGTAACAACAATAAAACCGGCACTTAAAGTCCAATTACGTATGCACGGCATCCATTACATAATCACTCCGTACTTTCAGGCCCTTTTTTTAAGTTTGGGAACAGAAATAAGTCTGACGGAGCCAAATCCGGTGAACATGGTGGATGGCAGATTAGTTCGAACCCGCAGTCGCGCGATTTCCAGCGTTGTAAAGTTTGTGAGTGCTGGTGCGTTGTCTTACCGCAAGAGAACCATGCCGGTATTTTACGGGGTTCTTTTTCTTCAGTTCCTGTGACAACGTGGTGGTAGGGTGGAATAATTTAAGTTTATTTAAGAACGTTCTTAAAAATGTTCAGGGCGATAAATTTTGCTCAGAGGTCTCTTCTTTCAAACTTGAGGCTCTTTTACTTAACTCCAAAGGAAGCTATACGTAGAATCGACAGTGGCCTGGGGTCTACAAAGACCACCAGGACCGACAGAGTGAAATACTCGTAGTATTCGCACGTTGATCCCAGCATCCTCCATAGTGACTTAGGAATTCCCCTTTCCGACGGGGAAGGCGGGGTGCCTTGACTGCTCATTGTCTAGACAACACAGCTCTTCAGTATTTAAGAGCTCCCGCATGCACAACACTGTCATGTGCCCGCTCTTGGGAAACGTTTATCGGCGATTCTGTATGATAATGTTTTGCCTGCCTCCCACTTCTCACACCGAAAGAGGTGACTCAGGCGGTAGCATTCGGCACTCCTAAGTCCTAACTTTGGGTATTTTTTTGTCGTTTTCCTGGTCACTTATACGAATATTTACTTTCCACGAATTTTCCGCTTTCCCATTGCATTCCACTGGTTCTATTACAGGGTCGAAAGTGTCAGGGTGTAGCTTTACCAGGGCAAAGCTTTCTAGCCCATGTCTAGTACGGAAGCAGATCTGAGAGGCTGGAAAACTGAGGAGGGAGGCTCCACCAGCGTCCGAGTGTTAGGAACCTCCCTCTCCTCATCCCTTCCTCTCGTAGGTACCCCCAGCCAGCTGTGTACAAGGCTCAAACACCAGTTTCTTCCTCCGTCCCAGGTCATCCTTCCCACTTCTCGGGGCATTTTAGCCATTACATCGAATACTAATGAACTACATCGAAATAAGTTCAGAGAGTGTGGAGGTGTCTTAGACAAGGTAATTTGAGATAGAAAACATATGGCCTGTCTCTTCAAATTTCCAAGCGGAAATATGCCACAGACTAATGAACATGCATCTCGAAAGTATAACACATGATAATGGAGGGAGGGAGGTAGGTTTCTGAACGTAACATTCTGGCGCAAAGGTTTTAACTTTCGAGTAAGAGGTTGTCTTTGTTTTCGAGTTCGAGTCTCGTTCATCACTATTCCCCACTTTTCTCTCTCTCTCTCTCTCTCTCTCTCTCTCTCTCTCTCTCTCTCTCTCTCTCTCTCTCTCTCTGTCTAGGATCTAATAATACAGCTTTTAGCGTACGTTCAAAGTTGATGTTTCAGTGTATACACTTAAAACATAAATTACAATACTTGTAGTTGTTATTGTACTTACCAATCAGAACCGTGTTCTGCATATGTTAGGCATCGTGTTGGTAGTAAAATTATTAGCCATTGTATGTTGGTAATACATTCATTGTTGAGAAACAGAATAAAACTTGAAATCATTAAGTAAATTTACTGCCTCGAGTGACCGAGGTCGTTAAAGCGTGAACTTGTGAACGGGAGGTCTGGGTTTCGACCGTCCTCCTTGACTGAGGTTTTTTCCAGGTTTTCTTTGTTTTCATAAGTGGCAAATGCTGGGGAGGTACCCTAAACTTAGTTCTGTAACGTTTTCTTCCTTAAAAATCCTTTCCTAATATATCATTTCATCTCATTTATCATCAGTGTTCACCGACTGTGGTGCCTCAGTAGTAAAAACGGGCGTTAAACACCATTAAAACAATTTAGTAAATTCCACTCACGTTCTTTATTATGCATATCGCAGCACTTCATATTAAATAAATAAATAAAAAAAAATAACGGGCTGGCAAGAATTGAACCCGGGCCTTGTGGAACATCAGTTTTAGCGTTTTGTATTACACCACAAAAGCAGTTAAAGAGCTTGCTTTGCAGTAGGCTACATAATGCAAGAAGGCGGTTAATAGATTATCAGTGTCGCACTGTCAAATGATTAATTCGAGATTTGAGGAATGTTTATGGCACTACATTTTTAAAACGCTGATAATGAAATGCGGAAAACCGATATTTCTATGCTCGCAAGGCAGTTTTAAAAACATTATACACCAAAATTTCATCCAGCTTGGATTTAACGCCGATTTATCAGCAGAAGATGTCAAAATGTGTAACACCATAAAAATGCGTTATGTTTAGTTGTGGACCATACATTGCCTATCTCAAATTGCTAAAATATGACATCCCTACACTCTCTGAAATTATTTTTATATATTTCATTAACACTCTGTAGTCGGTCCTGGTGGTGTAGTGGTGTAGTGGTAACCTTCTAACCCAAGATAGCGGGTTCAAACTCGGTCAGGATCAATGGATTTTTTCGGGCGTAAAAAACCTACGTATGGCTTCCTTCGGAAGGGAAGTAAGACCGTGGGTCCCGTGTCGTACATTTACGGCACGAAAAAGAACCTCTAGCCTGAAAGAAGAGGGCTCTGAGCAAAATCTGTCGGCCGTTTCACGCCCTGAATAGAATGGGACGCCGATGGCCTGAGATGTTAAAGAGCGTCCTTAAATAAAAACGAATAAAAAAAATAAAAACCTTTTGTCAACGAAACTCGGCATATAACGATCAGTTAAGAAACGATTCATCAAATTTGTTAACCTGCTAATTTGAACCATTACGAATGGGGGTTAACCTAAAGCGATGCATGTATATATGGAAATGAAAAGTTTACATTTTATTATTTTTTTTTTAATTAACTGGGTTGAAGACTTTTTTAATAAAAGTTAAATTTAATTTTTGAGCAATAGATACAATTGTGATAATTTTATCACCACTTATCTGCAATACAGAAATTAATGCCATGGATATGTATTGCACTGATTATCTCATTATATATGTAATATAAACCAATAACTAAAGAAGCAGAAACAGAATAAAATACTCACATATTCACAGAATTGTGTTCTTCAATGGCAGGAAGACAAGTATTCTCTAGCGGCCGCAATTTTTGTTTTTTCTCAACGAAACTTGGTATATGACATTGAAATAAATAAGAAAAATTGTTTCTGAAAATCAGCGAAATCGGACTATTGGGAGTGGGAGGCTACTAAAACCGAATTTTGAAAGCGCCATAGCGACACCAATGTAATAATTATTTCTTGGTAGTAAACACGCCAGTCGCTGCTTCCTCCCAATTTATGTGTTAACTTCGCTGCTCTAGAGGTCTGTAACTACCTTCACAAAGTCGACTTGCTGAGCAATTCGTTCGGTTTAAGCATTTTAAAAACTTTCTACTCTGTTTTCTATGGGTTGTACACGGTTTTCATCGCACTCTACTTATGTACATACACAGGAAGACTGTAAATCACTTCTACTCCCTTACACAGAGTAGCCGTACGTTCTTGAAATATCGTATCTAAAGATTTAACTGCGACGTTTACAAGAAAATAATTTGTCTAGTATAAATAACATTTTATCAAACATGTTATGTATTTTAAGAGAGTTTAATGCAAGGGAACACATAAATTCTGCTGATTTGTGGACTTTGGCCAAGGAAAAAAAACTGATTGATTTATCTCGCCGACAACAATCGCTTTATAATTTATTACAAATAACATGATACGCAATTTAAATGTTAAATACTCTGTGGTATGCAAATAGTTTTATATATTCTATGCTAGATAAAATCGACAAAATAAATCAATTAAAAGGTACTCAAATCGCAAATAGGGTACGACACGGAGAAGTAAGTCAAAATACGGAGATTGGCAACCCAAACTACAAGAGGAGTCGATCAGTGCGGCGCGGTACAAATCGGTATGAAGACATGTTGGTAAGCACTAACAAACTGAATTTTTGCACGATTTTGACCAAAGTTCACCTTAACGAGCTGTAAGGAACATCTCCCTCTCTTTCATCACTGCATCATAATCAGATAAACGTTTAAACACAAATGTTAGTACTGGTTATCATTTAGAAACAGTTGAAATATAATAACGTAAAATAGCTTCCATATATTACGTTTTCTGCAAATGCATACATTGCAGATATATAATTGTAATAGTAAAATGTTTTATTTTAACATCTGTTTTCATTGTTGTAATGCATTTTCTTGCCGTTGCGGCGTTGCGCGATTTCTTGTTCATTAATTAATACGCAGTTAAAATAAATAAAAATTGAGTGACAAATTCTGAAATAGTGCACAATTCGGGAAGGTTGATTGCCCAACTTACAAGAAATTTAAAGATAAATTGCAAAAGGACACGTTTCAGGCCAAAATTTAGAGCATCTTTTCTATATTTGCCATTTATAAGAAGGATTGAGTAAAAGTTTGAAAAAAAAAAAATATGTCAAGTGGCGAGATTCGAAACTCATGCTTGTAGTTATAAACAGCAATGCTGCAACTTGGTCTAGAATAACTGAATATTCGTTTTTCAGGCATTTGCCCCCCGGTTTTAAAGGACATCTGGACGAAATGTTGCTCAGATCTGCTACAGGGCTTAGGATTGTATAGAAAAGACGTAATAGCAGCAATGAATCACATGCATAATGCTTTATCATATTGCATTATTCTTTTTGTTTACTTACGTACTTAATTTACTACTAGTAAGCATTAACGACGTAAACTAGTTTTTTTCTTTTAATGGAGCTGTGAGAACACATTTCATTATAATTAAATCACCTCAACCTACACTAATCATTAAAAACAGAAATCCCAGGCCCATCTTCCCACTCTAGCGCTTATCTGAAGAACCATAAAACCTCTGCCGTAATTGACATCGTTAAGGAGGTGGCTTGCCAACACAAGTCGGTCTTAATGCGAGTCCTAATCTTATTTATTGAATCTTCAGTGTCATGTTTTCTAGTTTAGAAGGCAATGATGAATTTCGATGGCCCGCGGAGTTTTCCAGCCTCGTAACTCTTCTACATTGATCGTATTTTGATCTGTTGTCCACCCATAAGCTTTACTAAGGACCGTGTTTAAGAAGAATACACATGGGTGTGTATGCACATATGTACACGAGACCGGATATGAACGTGGACCCGCTCTGAGGCAAACAAGCGACCCCTATGTTTCACAGGCAACGACCTGTAAAACAGGCTTGACTCAGTTCATTTTAAAAACCATTCTAGGTATGAACCATGAGGTGCAATTAATAATCGTTAGCTTAACATGTATCTCAAAACAAAAGCTTATAGTCTACAACTACTACAGTTTTTTGTTTTGCACCTTGTCCAACCTTACTCAGAAAAATCTTTTCAAGTGCCGAATCCTGTTTCTTGAGTTATTATATTTTTCCACCCTTTCTTTTAATGAACGTTGATAAATCGTGTAAAAAGCTTTCTTTACTTCCTATTAAAGCTCCTCAAATGTCGCTCATTGAGGCAGAAATAACCGAAACATTGTGGTATTAGTTAAAGGGAAATCCTCCGCATTCACTTAAAATGACAATTGTGTTTTCAATTAATATTCTCAATATGCCTTAAGTGCACGAAAGTACTGTAAACAAATTAAAAAGCGTTGTGTCTCAGTTTGTCGACCAGATGACCGAGCCAAGACAAACTACGAGACCAGACCCCAATGCGTCCTACAGCAGTATTATGTTTACAAGATGACATGTATGTATCGTTAGAAAATATTTCGATGTTTTTTAAGAATATGAAATGATCTGTCATATGTAAACCAAATATAAAATAATATGATTTATAAACTTATAAATCTTTATAAAATACACCAACTTCCAAATGACACCTTAAAACTAATCCACTTACACGGAACGTCATATCGTATATTGTAATGAAAAGGGCATAATCCTCCTTGACGATAGTTATAAACGGGTGTGCCAGACTTGACTTAACCTCACTTATAAATGAGTCAAAACTTAACATCCTGCTCACACCACTCATTAAAACTCCAATCATATCACTCCCAACCTTGCTTCGTATGTTCTTCCGGATCTTTCCTTTCATTGCTAAACACTGTCACATACGATGGTAGATTAGGGAAAATTGCACAGGGAAGAGGTCCTCCTTAATCACAAATTTTGGTACGATACATTTAATACATACTACAGTTTCATCATTAGCTTCAAATTTTGCACGATGTATACTTTTTATCCACTCTTCCTTTAATTACTGCTATTATGCGGAACATTGTCATAAGACATACATGGGCAACTCATGTTGCACTAAGCACTTTCTATTATACAAGTTTCTGGTGTGATTTCGCTAAATCAATATTAACTTAATACCAAACTAAAAAACTAACGCGCTACTGTTGATTTACTTCCAACTGTGAGCTACTATAATAAACCACGTAAATGCAACGAACCAAATAAGCAAACCCATGTGTTTAATAGCAGCAACATGACTGACTCCACTACGGGTACACCTGTCGTTACATGACCTCGCTTGCAAACAAGTCGAAACATGCTATACCATTCTGCTAACACCATTCATTAAAATTCTCTCATTATCTCGATCCAAACCACGCTTCATATGTTCTTTCCTTTCATTGCTAACACCGTCACATACAATGGTAGAATAGGTAACATTGCACAGGAAAAATGTCCTCTCTAATTCCAAATTTTGGTATGAAACGTTTAATACACACTGTTTTCATTAACTTCAAAATTTGCACCATGTACACTCTTTATCCATTTCTCCTTTAATTACTGTTATTTAGGAAGTGTAAACATTGTATTATGCGGTGCACTGCCTTAATAAAGACAATATAAGAGCAACCCATGTTGTACTGAACACTTTCTATTAAACAATTTTTCGTGTGGTTTCACTAAATCAAATTAAAACAAAAGAAATAACACGCTACTGTTTATTTATTTCCACCTTATACGCTGTAATAAACGACGTAATTGCAACGAACCAAATTAACATATCTATGTAATTAACAGCACAGACCAAAATTTCTGCTTTTTGACTACTATCAATGCCTACATTGGGGTCTGTTAAAAATAGTCAATCTTGACCGAGCGGGGTGGCTCGGTGACATTTAGGAGGTCCCGGGTTCAAATCCTTGGGGCTGGCCATCCTGATTTTGAATTTTGCTGTTCCCCCTATTCGCTTAGGCTAATACTGGGATGGGTTTGTCAGTCCTTGTGGTGTAGTGGTAACCATACTTTCCTCTGAACCCAAGATTGCGGGTTCAATTCCGGTCAGGATCGATGGATTTTTTCGGGCGTAAAAATCCTAAGTATGGCTTCCTTCGGAATGGAAGTAAAGCCTGTGGGTCGCGTGTCGTACATTTACGGCACGAAAAAGAACTTCAAGCCTGAAAAAAGAGACCTCCGAGCAAAATTTATCGAGCGTTTCATGCCCTGAATTGAATGCTGATGACCTGAGATGTTAAAGAGCGTCCATAAACAAATAATAATAATAATAATAATAATAATAATAATAGTGCAGTGAAATGGTAGTGAATGGCAGACTATAGTCGCTATATTTTCTTCAGTCTTTGAGATCAACTGTTTAGCATGTATTGTTTTACCGCACTACTTTTATTTAGCCGCGACATGCCCAGCCGCCGAGAATCAAAACACCGTGCTTTCGGTATAGTTTTTACGTGAAAGCCCGGTATTATTGCTTGCATTTTTCTATGGAAGATCGCGAGTTTTGATAACAAATCGTCTTTGAAAAATGTGCTGCTGCAATCTGTGGGTCATTCCGAGAACTTTCCAAATGATCTTCGTACTCCAAGAATTACAACAGCTAGAGACTTGAGTGATATGAACTTCTGTAATTGAATTTTAATAGAATATAGCTTATTCACTGTTATTCTCCAAAAATAATATATATATATATATATATATATATATATATACCTATTCCAGGAATAAATTATAAAAAATTGTCTTTAATTACCAAAAAATTACTGCATGTCATTGTTGTAGTTAGGAAATCTTTTAAGGAAAGATTGCCTTGCATCTTCTAATCCAGCAATAGCCATTTAACATCGAGGGAAAGTATCCCCAACTTGACACGATATAAATTTAATTTAAGTGGATATTACGCGTCATCTGTTCCTTACATTCATATAGAGGTCAGTCTCGTGCGCGCCCCTCCTTGGAAATGTCTTCTTTCTCCTTGTCAGTAAAGTTTAAGAAGCCAAAGCAAAATGCCTCAGAGAAAACAAACACAGCAAGCAGAAACACGAGCTGTTTTTCTTCATTAAGACTGCCTACCTAACGCGTGGTGTAGATATTTGCCTACAGACTCTTAATTCCCCCTCACCACAGATAGTAAGGTGGGCCCCACGCTTATTAAAATGCGTTCTAACAACTCCTGGACGCAATAAAACAAGCGAACACCATCATCCGAAAGGAATTCTGTCACCAAATTTGTGATTGTGATTTCCAGTTTTAACGATTAGGGTTGGACTGTAAAAATTCGTTACTTTCCAGCTCAGGATTACATTTCTGACGGCAAATAAAATATACATATACAGCCATCAAGTCAGCTCGACTCTTTTCAGCCGTTCCTTCCCCTCTACCGAGTGACGATCAGGAATTCGAGTAGTCGCTCGTCCTCCGTGATCCGACTGAACAATGTACAGCCAACCGAGTATACAGCTCCCTCTTGAACATTCCCAGCCACCAAGCCGCTCTCTCGCTAACTGAACCCACGCAATTTAATAGCTTAATTATTTGCAAGAGCGTTCAGGTAACAGCTAAGTTAAACATAATAAATTCTGCAGGACCTGCATGCTGCTGTAGCTAATAGCAATGCTTTCTTTTAGGGCTATTCGTAAAACATCTTCAATCTGAGTATTTTTAAATTTTAGGCATTGATAATAAAAAAAAAATAAAATAATAATAATAATAATAATAACACACATTCGGTGCACAAACACTACCGTAATATTTATTAGTTTTAAATTAAATACAAGGGTAGATACATAAGTTTCCGAACTACCATTTTCTAGATATGATAAAGACAAAAACTATATTTCACTTTTCAATATAGTTACACTTTGTTGCAATACACTTCTCACATCAATGAGAAGTGAACATTTCAACCCCCCCCCCAAAAATAGTCAGAAGTCTTATCTGCAAAATGGGTGTAAACAGATTCCATCACTCCGCCACACTTAAATTTCCTTCCTCGAAGGTCCTTCTTGAGTTTTGAGAAGAGGAAATAGTAACTGGGAGCTGGATCTGAACTGTATGGTGCATGGTCGATCTCCTTGAAACCACATTTATTCACAGCTTCCTTTACAATAAGAGCTTGTGCACAGGTGTATTGTGGTGAATAAGGCGCACACAACCACTCAGTTTCCCTCGCCTTTTCTCTTTGATAGAAGCGCGTAGTCTGTGCAGTGGGCCAGCATAGTACTCCCCATTTACTGTGGTGTTCCTCTCCTTGAAGCCAATGAAGAGTATTCCTTCACAGTCCCAAAAGATTGTGGCCATGATTTTCTTGGTTGATTGAGTTACCTTGGCCTTTAGAGGCGGTGCTTTGCAAGGTTTACGCCACTCCATTGATTCCCTTTTGGACAAAGGATCATAGTAGAGGATCATAGTTTCATCTCCTGTAGCAATGGTTTGCAGAACTTCTCTCTCGTTGCCACGGCAGAGCTCCAAAATTCCTAACAACAGATGACTCGTTGCTGCTTTTGGACTGAGAAAAGAAGGCTAGGCACCCATCTTGCACTAACGTTATTCATGTTGAAATGTTCATAAATAATTCGGAGGACTGTTGTTTTACAAAGGCCCTACCTTGCTGCTCTTTTTGTAACTTTGAGCCGCCGGTCTTCCATAATTTCTCCTTCCACAAAAGCGATGTTTTCAGGAGTGAGCACTCCAAGGGCCGACCTGCACGTTCTTCGTCTTCAGTGCTTTCTCGACCTATTCGAAAAAGTTTGGCCCATTCTTTTACGATAGAATATGAGGGGGATGCTTCCCCATGTACACCGTCCAATCGCTATTTAATTTCATTTGGAGTAAGGCCTTCTTTTGTGAAAAACTTAATAACAGCTCGATACTCAATTTTGAACATGTCACAACCTTGTGCATACAGCTCTTCTTTATGTAACTATATCTGAATAACTGAACACAGCGGAGCGGAAGCTACAGCTGTTTGTTTGATTTAATTTATTTACGGACACTCTTTAACATCTCGTGCCTCCACTGCTTTGACAACAGTTACCGAGGTTAAGGCGTTAGGATCTCGAACGGTCAACATTGAAGTTTTAGATGGTGCAGTAATAAGGATTTCCATCTGGAAAATCTCACTTGAGTGAAGGGTAACCAGCCTATCCATTGTTAGACAATAATGTGTACAAAAATGTAACTGACGCAGCTGGCAACAATGAACCTTAAGCTATCAAAATATACATAAGTGCAAGTTTAAACTTTTATAGTCACTGTCGTACAGTCTGATTAGTTCAGTCCTGTGTCAATAGCTGGTGAAAAATCATGAATATTTCTAAAGATAGCTTTACATTCTACATTTTTTACTCTCTGTAAGCTAGGTGAAAGAGCGGAGACTTGGTAAGCTGTTCATGGTGATCAAGTGTGTTCATTTGAAATCCTTGCAAGATGGATTCGATCATTTGAAGAAGGACGAGAGACTTTGAAAGACAACCCTCGCTCTGTCCGGCTCCGGGAAGCTGTGAATGAAAGAACAGTTCAAAGAAAGAGGAACTTTGTGGGAGGAAAAATGTCTACATATTACTGTTGAAATGCTAAGTACGGAAGCGGGTATTAGTGTTGACAACATTGACTGTATACTCCATGAACATTTAAAGCTGCGAAAAATCTGTGCAATATGAATTTCACACTCCCTAATCAAGAAGGGAAGAACAGGAGAAAGGAGTATGCATGGAAACTGCTGCGCATGTTTCCACCAAATGGTCCTAAACGTTTGACTGGTGATGAAAGTCAGTTTTATTACTGTACCACCCAAATAAAGCTCCAAACAAGACCAGTTGTACTTCAAGCTTTTCGTTCTCGGAAGCGAATGTTCGCTGCTTTCTTTAATTATGAAGGACTCTTATGGCTAACTGTATGCCAGAAGGAATGAAAATAAATGGAGAGTACTATGGGACTTATATGCTGTTGCTTTTACACGATAGTACGTCTCCCCACAGAACAAATTTGAGGAAAATGGAAGTCACCCAAGTCCAGTTGCTTGAACATCCACCCTACAGCCGCGACACCGTGAGACTTTTTGTTGTTTCCTCAAGTGAAATCTTGTATTGCTGGAAAAGCTTTTAAACGAGTGCAGGAACTTGCTCAAGCTACAAATTCAGCTCTGTTGTCAGTATTTCGGTCCGAGTACCGTAGTACTTTTGACAAGTGGTTGCATCGTCTAACACTGTGTATGGAGAGAGATGGAGAGTACTTGGAAGGATTGTGAGGATAAGTTTTTGAATTCAGTTCTTAGTTTGGACTTTATAAATTTTTAATGCCCGTAGTAACTTTGTTTTCATAATCTCCCCATTCCATGGTTACAAATCAAGTAACGTGTTCTTTCTGCTGTACCTGAACTCAATAATGTGCGTGATAGTGTCTGGCAGCAAAACTGTTAACTGATCGCCAAAACACATGGTACAGTTCCTTTCAAACGTATATTGCAGATTTTGTTTAGTTCAACAGGTTGGGCTGCGTATTTGTCTAAAAGACGTTTATCCTCCCTCTCAAACGTGTATGTTTGTGGTCTCACAATAGTATCTATCATATTAATGTTCTGATATAATGTCAACGAGATTCATAATACCTGCAAGTGTAAATGTAATCGCGAAGTTTCCAGCCACTGCGATGTTCATTGTTACAGCTACCTTTATCAACAGGGAGTTTTAATCTCTGGTGAAGATTTTGGATTCTTTTGTCAGCAGGTCATTTTTTCTGCTAATTTAGTAAATTTGGAAATGCCAACTTCTCTTTATCATTAGCAGCTATTAACACTGGATGGTATAACATTAAAGTTGAACTTTTCACTTTCTTTAAAACTTTCATTCACTTCGCATGTTGAGCTTGTAATTTTCTTGGAGCTTTTTTGGTGTAAAAACTGATATCAAAGATTCCGCCGCAATGCAAATTTGCCAGCTTTTTATTTTCGTAACAATAAATATTCAAACTTGGCGGCATTGTAGACGTAGTTATTTGCTGGTTTTTTTATGGTAATGCATTTTGAAATCTAAGTAAACTCAAAATCATTTTCACATATCTTGTTTTTCCTTTAAATTTGCAAGGCTCTGGTAGAAAAGAAGTATGAGGCAGAGTCGTAAAGTTCCTTGTTGACACACGGCTCACGACTCATTCCGAAAAATTCAACACTCGTGCCAAAAGGTTCCTTACGACCTTGTGTCATAAATAACCACTATGGTCATTGAATTACAATTTAGATTATTAATCACAGACATAGCAGACAGTTATCAGCAATCCTATAGTGCGCTTATCCCCTCCCCCCAGGCAAAGTCAGATTTAAAGCACGAATTAGATATGACGGTAAAATCATTAGTCATAGCAACTATTTTTTCTTCCTCGCGAACAAGGGACAACACATAAAATCTAAGATACAATAGAAAGTGTATGGCATTTACTGCCGAATGGTACCACCACCTCAGGCTGGATGTAGGTGGCCCTCGTAGGGAAGAAGCAAAACACAGACAACCGGTCAACATTGGTTTATTATGACATGAGCAAAAGTTACACATGGCTACTTACATAGGGCTGTTTCAAGTAATCCACGGTGTTTAGCAGCCTACGTCTCCAAGTACATCGACAGTTCCTTGCTAGAGATGTGAAAGGCGCTGAATATCATCTGCTGCATGTGAGTTGCTAACGTGAGCCACCTGGCGTCCAAATGTCCGCTATGTTAGCAAAACGTTTCCCATGCAATGTCTGCTTCATAGGAACTGAGATCGGGGAATGTGGCGGCTGTGGAAGAACTTACCATCCCACAGCTGTAAAAGTCACTTGACACTGTCATAGAAATAAAATCATAAACAAAAATAACCCTCTATAAAACTCATAACGAAAAATGGAATTTCCTTTTTTGTTGCAACGATGATTATTTTCAACCAATCATAAGGATATTGGAACATTATACTTCATCTGTGTGAGTTGTCGTATTATCGTGGAGAGTAATGGCGTTGTTGAAAAGTTGTGGCCGTTTTGTGCGTACAGTTCTGAGCAATTGTGACACCAAAAAGATCTGCAATACTGCACACTCACACTAGCACACCTTGACTGTCATACACCAGAATGACCAGGACTTTTGTTGGTGAATGAATTTGGCGAAACTTGCGTTTGCGTGGTAACTCAGAGCCATTCACTGAACTGTCGCTTAGTTCTGGTGACATGTCCTTGTTCACGTTTCATTAATTGCAATGATGCGATTCAACATGGCATCCTTTCTTCCTGAAACCTCGCCAGATTCGTGTGGCATATTTAATAGCATGTTCACTTCTGTATCTTACTCAATTGATGTGTCACCCACTTTGCACACGTTTTCCGCATGTTCAGGTCCTCCCGTAAAATGTAGTGCATTGTTTTTGACGGAACTCCTGTTTCTTTTCTGATTCCACAAGTGTTCAACACCTATCATCGCATAAGCATTGTTCCACCACCATCACCGTACATCCTTGTTCGCGGTAACAGGACGCCCACTGCACGGCAGACAGACAGCCCTGTTTGAAGATCTCTGTCCACCTTGCCTCTGTTCGGTAGGATAGAGTACGTACACCCTGTGCTTCCCGTAGTTCTGTTGGCATTCTCATGTATTCCTGCCGCAGAGAAATACCATTTTCACATATTCACGTTGTTCACTCTTCGTGGCCTCCATTCCTGAATAGTGAAGCTCAGCAAGGGAACTTCGGTGGGTGCTGAGACACGCAGCTCTGCTCACATACACCATCTGGTGGCTTCGTTCCAAATACTTTCAGTCGTTTATCTTAAATTTGTCTTGTTTGTGAGGAGAAAAAAATAGTTTCCAAGATTTATAACTTATCCCTCTTATGTTAAGTTTTCTTTGAGGTTTTATGCGATATAAAATGTTCTGTGGCATGTTTTCACATCATTTTGGTTTTCTGGAAGAAGCGAATACAGTGCAGTTGTGCTTAATGAAGACCTAAATTCTGAAGGTAAATACTACACGTTTTGTTGTGGATCTTGTAAGAACGATTTCATGTTTCCATACTGTTCATTGGTTGGTTCTCGATGCTACAGTTTAAGAAATACATTAATTTGTTGAGTCAGAGAGCGCCAGTAGGAACTAACATGCTGCAAAAAGTGTGAGACTCTTTGCAATATATTTTTAATATACTTTTAAAGCACCCAGGAGTGGCTTGAGGCCAATGTCCTGATTTTATTTTGACCTCAGATTTGGTTTCTGCAAGTCTGGGAACCGCCACGGGTGGCCGAGGTCGTTAAGACACGGACTTGTGAGCGGGAGGTCTGGGTTCGAATACCGCCAGGACCGTCCTTCCTGACTGAGGTTTTTTCCAGGTTTTCCTTAGTCCTCATAAATGGCAAATGCCGGGGAGGTACCCTAAACTTAGGCCTGGAACGATTCCTTCCTTAAAAATATATCCTTTCCTAACATATATTATTTCATTTCGTGCATAATCAGTGTCCATCGCCTGTGGTGCCTCTGTAGCAAAAATGGGCGTTAAACACAATTCATTCATTCATTTGCAAGTCTGGGCTAAATTATGATCCAAGATTCAGGAGATGCTTGCAAGAAGACACATCCAAATATTGAAAGTTTGAAGCGCTCTTTTCAGAAGGCCGCGGCAGATTTCCTGATGGATGAGTGACCACAAAGACTCAAGGACTGTGTGCGTGTCCATTTTTAATAATTATATGTGATTTTGATTTGTGCATTTAACTAACATTAGAATATTAAAATACCTTAAAACATCTTGTGTAAATGTATTGAACACTTTGTTGCAGTATTTATGGTAAGTCTAGGTAGAGGTGCAGCAAACAGAAAAACTCTGATGTTACATGTGAACCTTCTTGGTGTAAGTTTTGAAAGCTCCCTCCGGAACAGTAGCCGCCTTAAATTTAATTCTAATTTACTTACCTGAACAAATACACGTTATAAATTCATATCATCTTTCATTTTCTGGTAGCTCATTGTTGTGTGTATACGTTCAAGAATAAATACTGTTAACAGCGCTCTAATTCTTAGTGGACTGCATGACCCCGGGAGTCCATAGTTTGTGAACAGCTGCTGTAAACAGTAACGAAAGGTTATTAAATCAGCGACTATGGTTAATGGAAATGAGGTATGGATCCCGCATTGTTGCTAGCTGGAGCGCACCAAAGTAGGCTGACATTTTCTTTTGGGAAGATAAAGAATTTTGCATTTTCATTGTATTTTCCTCTTTGACCGTAATGCCGTAATAGTGAGGGGAAAGCTGTAAGATTTACGGACAAGTCTCGTAAAAAGAAACCCGGTTTTAATTTGTGTCAAAAGTTACGATGATTCAGTATGTGTGTAGGTTTTCACTTTTACTACGCCTGCTTGCAGTATCACCGACTTCTGCGATGATACAGATAGCGAAGTAGGAAGACCTCACACAGTTTGCATCCCGCACTCACAAGATATATTGCACACGCAGCTTCACACCCTTGCCAGAGGCAGGACTTGAACTCACGTCCCGTTGAATTATACAAATCTAATGTCACTGGCCTCTTGACTACTGCAGGTCTCTCTTCCTTTCCGCTCACTTCTCTATTTGTTTTGTTTCTTTTAGACATCGTTGTGTCGAGATTTTCCAGTGGTTTTCGACAGTTTTGTAAAGCACGATAAATAGCACCGGGCTATGTATCTCAATCTTTTAACATTTTCTCGGAATTTCCCGTTTGTCACTTAGTTCCACTAAAAACTGAAATGTCACGGTTCTGTGGATATTGCTCGTTCATTTCCTTACCTTAACCTTACGACTGTGAGGAACCATTTCAAAAGCTTATAGACTGATATATTAAAATACACTTAAACTTTCTAAACATGCCAATCAGCTGAAGACACTCTCACGAGGGCTAGTCTATAAAGACCGAGAGTCATTTCTTCCTTACAAAGTACACTAGGCAGAGTTGAAATGGTCTTTTTCAAAGTAATCCCCTTTTGAGTTGTATGTACTTGGATCAACGTGTCTGCCAGTCCTGGAAGACGTGATGGAAACTGTTTTTGACATCGTCTTCAGAACCGCCTGCGACTTCTTCACGGCAGCCGCTGATGAACCAAAACGCTGGCTAGTTTTTAAAATAGCATGAAGCTATGTGCAGTCTGTATGGAGAGTGGGGCACACATTCAATGTTTTATCTGTCCAAAGATGAGTGCATTGTCACGGTGAAGGCGCTAACCAGATGCATGCAGCTCAGGGCGTACTCAAAACAGTCCCCATCGACTTGTTTGCGGGGAGACTTCATGTTGATAAACATTCCGCGACATCCGAAGAACGAAATCACCGTAACTTTTACTGCCGAGCGAACAACCTTGATCTTTTTTGGTGTCGGAGAACCAGGTGATTTTCAGATGAGCTCTACTTTCTGGATCGTAATGGTGAAGCCAGGTCTCACTACATGTAATGAGGAATTTAGGTATACCTCGCCATGTTCCGCTACTAGACGCTGAAGCTCCCGACACAGTCCACTCGCATCATCTTCTGTTCTGGTGTCAGTACTCATTTCACACAGACGTGTCTTGTGTGTATGACGAACACACTACGATGGAAAATCTAACATATCTGTCAGTCTATTCAACAATGATGGCGGCTATGTTATTCGTGATCTCGTTGATCGCCTACTTTGTTGTTGAAAGATGGCCCTCTTTAAACCCTAGTGTCATTATTTCCATGTCACATCCCAGGACCTATAGCAAACGCTTTACTACATTATAGTAATCAATATTATATCTGATTGGACAAGGGGCGAGCTTAAATACTTGTATCAGAATGTATCTTATTGATTTCTTATTAAAACTAGAAAATACCGGGAAAATAATGACCTTTATCCGACATCAAATCAGAACATCATGTACATTCCTTAAAACTGGCGTTAAGGCGGCCTATTGGAGCTAAGCGTCCTATAAACTGAAAGTTCCCGACTGCTGCGCGTAACCACACCAAACCCCTAATTATGCATATATGCGCATGCGCAAACTCATTACTCCAACTCTAAACATATGATACTAGCGTGAAACCAACAATTGCGCCGCCTGGACTTCGTGCCTGTTAAACGATGTGTAAAATATATAGTTAACCCGTCCCCACATATACCAAAATGTTGCAACCATTCCACTCCGAAAAGAAAGAAAGGGAGGGGGGGGGAACACTGTCAACTGGAACACCATAGTTAGCCTGTATGTATTATTTAATTTAATATTTTTAGTATTTTAAACAACAAGAAGGGAGCATCATTTCATATTATCTGTCCTTATATTCTGTTACATACTCCTTACGTCTCTATCGCTTGGATTTCCTTGTTCATTTTAAGTGCTGCGGTATCACTTAACACACGGTTTGTTTTGCTCTCTCTGCAAGCTGACGTGACCTCTTCTTGCAGGCTACAGAGTAAACAAAGGTGCACTGTAGATAATCACACCTTTGTTCAAGACGTCGCAAGTCGTGACCCCAACTTTCGCTCGAACTAGACCTTGGGTTTAGTTTCGTAACCAAGGACTGCACTGCTTTCGGTGTACCGCAGGAATTTTCCCGTCTCGTAAAATTCATACAAGTGCAATGAATGAATAGTGTTTAACGTCCGTTTTTGCTACAGAGGCACCATAGGCGGTGGACACTGATGATACATGAGATGTAATGATATATTGGGAAAGGTTTTTTTTTTAAGGAAGGAATCGTTCCAGGCGTAAGTTTAGGGTACTTCCCCGGCATTTGCCATTTATGAGGACTGAGGAAAACCTGGAAAAAATCTCAGTCAGGGAGGACGGTCCTGGCGGGATTCGAACTCAGACCTCCCGCTCACGAGTCCGTGTCTTAACGACCTCGCCCACCCATGGCGGTTCCCATAGGACGTCGCTACGTTATTCTGCTGGAAACGAAGTAAAGTGGATATGGTATTTGTGCATCAGGGGAATCCTTAAACCTGCGATGAATAGAATGCATTAATGATGAGCTCAGAGACCTTGGCGCCTTTGTTATCTTACCGCCACGGGTGGCCGAGATCGTTAAGGCGCGGACTCGTGAGCGGGAGGTCTGGGATTGAATCCCTTCAGGACTGTCCTTCTTGACTGAGGTTTTTTCCAGGTTTTCCTATGTCCTCATAAATGGCAAATACCGGGAAGGTACCCTAAACTAAGGCCTGGAACGTTTCCTAAATAAATCCTTTCCCAATTTATCATTTCATATCATGTAACACCAGTGTTCACCGCCTGTGTTGCCTCAGTAGTAAAAACGGGCGTTAAACACTATTAAAAGAAGTTATCTTGCACTTATTTCTGAGCAGGGTGTGAGATACTTGCCCACCCTTATAGCAGAGTTCACAAATTATCTTGGTACATTACAAAGTTGAAGTAGCTGTTTTACTCAATCTAAAAATAATACATACTACCACTACTACTACAATTTTAAGAGGCATTTGGCCAACAGAATGTCGTTCCCATGGAACACCGTGTGCAGGTGTCTTTGCCTTCTCATTATTTGCTTTATAAGTACAGGGTGTCCACATAAACCCAGTAAGCATTCCTGTCTCACCAATCATTCACGTAAAAGCTATGTGTCATGTCGGTCCTGGTGGTGTAGTGGTAACCATACTTGCCTTCTAAACCCAAGATAGCGCGTTCAAACCCGGTCAGGATCGATGGATTTTTTCGGGCATAAAAATGCTAAGTATGGCTTCCTTCGGAAGGGAAGTAAAGCCGTGGGTCCCGTGTCGTACATTTACGGCAAGTAAAGGAACCTCAAGCTTGAAAGAAGAGGCAAAATTTACTGGCAGCTGCACGCCCTGAATTGAGTGGGACGCTGATGACCTGAGATGTTAAAGAGCGTCCGTAGATAAAACAAATCAATAAGTGTGTGTCACTATTATATTACGTTCTACTTAAATATTGCAAGACTTGGGGTTTATGTCAAGTACTAGGAGCGCCCTCACCCGACACCTGCACTCGTATGACAATGTTCTAATTAACACGTTGTGATTCTTGATCTTAATTGTAATGGCCTATCTCACGAGGGTTGTTAGTTACTTTGCCTTTCAGAGCTCCTCATAAATAAAATTCACAGGATTTAAGTCCGCGATCGCGGAGACCACAGGTTGTTGCTGAGAAGCCTGTTTTCGGGAAACACTTCGCTGATATGGGCCATACTCTGGTTGGATGTGTGAGATGGCACCGTCCTTTACGTTTTCTGACCTTTCTGTATTGAACGACTCAAAGATCTGCAGACATCTTCCGTGTTGATCGTCTTATTGAGAAAAAAAAAACAAACAAACAAACAAATGAGGCTGATAAAGCTCATTCTTCACACTGCACATCACGCGCTTATCTTCGCTGAGTGAAGCGGTTCTGCAATTCTGTGAGATAACATAAGCATGCTCCTGTCATAAAGAAGATAAAAACCAGCTGCATAAGTAACTCGTTTGTCTGGTTCTTTCAATTCATGCACTACGCTCACACGAAATGCTCGGAATTTGAGCTCTTTAGCACACGGTGCATGTTGTGCGAAGTACACCAATTTGCTAAGACCATCTCCTTGTCGATTTTTTGGTGGCTGCTCATTATGTCCATGCGAATTATGCCAAATACCGCTGGGGTCTTCGCTCTTCACATTCGCAAACGAATGCTGTAGTCCTCCATTTCATATACACATCTTGAATTGTGCTAGTTGTGGGGGCTTGATACCAGAATATTTCTCCTCAAACATCTTTAAATCTGCTTAATGGAGCCTGTCTTTATTTAAATTTCACAATATTAATTCGGTATTCAACTAGAAACTGCATAATTTCTCTCACAACACTTCCACAATATCCACGACAATTGCAGTTGAACTCAACTGTCGAACTCCAACAATTACGCAAACGGAGCGCAGTGTAGCCAAATATGAACGCGTAAATATTAGCGCCAGAATGACAGTGGGGCCAACATCTATTTATGGACGCAGTTAGGCATGCCGGTTTTATGTGGAACACCCTGGGTTTTACAATACAATTATTACTCTTTCCATGGGAATTCTCATTTTTTCATTTTTAAAAGTTTTTTTACCAGTAGAAACGACAGTAGTTTTAAATGCCGAAGTGCTCCTTCTCTTTAACGTGAATTGATATTTGCTGCATTTTTTGTACGTGGGCTGTCCATTACTCTAAGGAAATACCAAAGACATTCATTTTCCTCAAGGTTTTTTATGGCTTGATCCGATTTTCTTGCCCTGTATGCACTGACACAGGTAGCCGAGATCGTTAATACATGAACCCATGAGGCGTGAGGATCGATTCCCGTCAGAACCGCTCTCCCTGCCCCCCCCCCCCCCCCAGTTTTCCTCATAAATTAACTTAAAGTAATCTACCACCACTGACTTATTAACTAACAAGGCCAGCTGCTGGCAACATCAAGGGAAGAATTCGCCTTCTCTCCCCCTTACACTCTCCTACGCTTGAACTTCATTTCCATTCAAAAGTAATTTTCCTAAATCCTACTAATTAGTGTTTTCCCAGTCGTACTCTCCTAGAAAATGTCACTAAATTCTCTCAAGGTTAGGAAAAACTCTGGAAAAAAACCTTACCCAGACAGTTTGACCTAACCGGGTCGAACCCAGTAGTCTCAAACGCTATAGACCTCGGTCTCTTTTTAAAAAGTGTATGATGTGAAATATCCATAAGCTCCAGTAACAGTTTTAAACGTTAGTGTAGACTGTCGACTTCAGTAGAGCTCTCTTGAGAAGCAAACTGTTTTTAAGTTGAGGGTTTTAGCATTCTCTCGTTTAAACCTCCTTTTTAACTGCAGCATATAAAGTGCAGGGGCGGGGATATTGCACAAAACGTGGAGTTTGCATGTGAATTCAAGCTGTAAACCGCGGAATAAGCAGAAGGAATGCATCCTCTGCAAGTGGCAAGTCAGCCCAGTGACCTTGCTGAACTTCAGTGCGAGTCTTGATTAGCCTACTGACCTGTTCGTAGAGCCTTACTAATACAATTTGTCTCAACCAGGTGACACGTGGTTTACTTAACCCATCCAAGACTGCCAGAGAGCCAAACAAAAGCAGCAGAGTCGGCGTATTCCGTGTAACAACGTAAACGCTTAAGTGCAATTTGTTTGTTGATGCCGGGATTGGAAAGTAAAGATGATTGAGGATAAGTAACGCCCCTTCAGTCACGAAAACTTCGTTCTTAGGGTCCCAAAATTGTTGTGGCCGGATTTCAACACAGCTCCTTGTTTGCTGCAGTCATTGCAGGTTAAAACTACAGAGTTCTGAAAGAGCAGAAAAAACGGGTAAATTTTATGAATTAAATATCTCTTATCAATAATTAATCGTAATATTTACACGCATAATTTCTCGCGCTAAAATGTAAATTTACAATATTTCGTTAGCTTAATGCGATGTGCACGTGACACTAGTTTCATTGTTGTCATTTTCGGTTTCCGCTTGTGAGAGTTGCGCAAGTTGAGACATATTCGATTCCGCCTAAAGCAAAATGGAGGTGACCGCGAAACAGTGTACAGCTCTGAAATTCTGCTTTCGTCTCACAACTCAACAAATCTTCAGCTGAGGTCTATGGAGAGTTTGTTCTTCCCAGTAGCACAGCTTGAAGATGCTTTAAAATGTTAGGCAATCAATTTCAAAGGAAGGTGAACCTGGCGCTCCCCATGCATCAAAGATAACACCCCGCACTATTACTGAACCTCCTCCAAATGGCACCCATGACAAAGAGAAACAAGCACCATAAGGCTTCCCAGATCTTCTACACACCCTTTCTCTTCCATCTGGAGCGCTAAGGTTGAATTTGGACTTTTCAACGTAAAGAACTTGACTCCATTGTTCAATCCACGTAATCTTAGGCAAATTGAAGACGGTCTCTTGAGTTAATTCTGGTCCTATGGCAGGCATCCTTGAGTTCATATTTGCTTCCCTAGCCTCAACTGCAATCAAATCACGAGCTCTCAAAATGTCCAAGTTAAAAAACGCCCATCTTTAACGGATGTCGCCTGGGCGCCCAAATGAACAAAGTCTGTCAGAGGTATTATAATTTTTCCCGAAACCGTCTCACAGCTTGCAGAACCCTTTTGGATGTTATTCCTAAACCCCCACTACATAACGATCGCCCACCATCAATTAACGCAAACAAGAGGTATTAACGCATCTTTTACAGTATCTAACCTTCCGAATTTATAGAGAATACTCGGTATGTGATCACAATTATGGTTTGTTGTAAAATGGCAAGAACATTGCAATGGTGGAAGTGAAAAACTTCACAGAGGGACGCCACACAATACGGCAAAGCAAACAAAATGCATGAGCCAAACGTTTTGATATTCTCGTTCAAGAATAAAAATGAGAAAAGTCCATCACACAGGAAATGCTTAAACTAAGCGAATTCCTAAGCAAGTTGAATTTACAGAGCGCTAGAGCAGAAAATATATTTTTTAAAAAAAAGTAACGCTAACTGAAGATATACTTTTAATAAAATAACTCAAGGCTTAAAAGTATATGCTTTTCCCGTTAATTATTATTTTATTTACATATTACACTATTAGCTTAACGTTTCCAATTGCACTTAGCTGTATAACAACTAAAACGGAATGTGATTAACATTTAAGCTATAGACGATTGCTTGTTTTTCTGTGTTGTGTTCTCTCCGCCTACATTTATTGTACACTTTACACTACCAAGGCTGATAAGAGTATGCACATTACCGCTTAAGATTTGTACGTCGTTCCAGCATTCCCTAGAATTCCACTGTTTCCGCTGCCGTTCGGTACTAATGCCCCAGGACAGCCGCTGTCTGTAAGGTTAAATTCGATTATTAGTTCATGCGCAAGCGCAAACTATTCTCCTCATACTATTTCATATGACACGAGTTTTATCGCATGTCGCCAATGTCTAATACAACAACAACCCTCCCGTTTGGTACATCTCCCACAGGTTCACCTAATCGACGTCCTGGGCGATTATAAAAATTAGATTTTCAGGAATACTCACTCCCACTCCTAACGACTCAATTGCCCTGATTTTCAGAAACCATTTTTCTTTATTTACTTAAATAGCTGCAAAAACAAAAGTTGCGGTCGTTAGAACGTTAACAGTGACACATATACATTTTGTAGTATCGATGCAGATTTGAAGAAATGTTTCACAAATATTTTCAATAACTGAAATAGGTACATTGTAATGAAAATGCTTAAGATAAAATCGCACATTTCAATAAGATTAATATTCTATGTTAGTTTTGCCTGGCAATGTGGTTTTAAGATTATCGTAACAAGGGTTATTGGTGAACTGATTTTTTACTACGCTCCGGCTAAAGCATTAATAAAATGTTTCTAAAAAGAAATAGAATGCACTATATACAGGGAACAGCCGTGATTGCGTTTTCTCTCAATTCCACCGAAACAGAATGAGGCCCTGAAAAGGCTTATGTTCCGAAATAAAATGACTTCGTTATTGCATACGGATTTTCTTTGTTTTACTTTGTGGCCCGAACCAGTTGATTTGGGTCGCTGCAGGAGATCCGAGTCGGAACATAATTATGTCTAGAACCCAGCGGGGCCACCAGACACGGATCGGAACCACATTAAAACATCGATAAATTCACCAATAGTTAACTTCTCTGCTATATTCACAGATGGGCAGCTTTTAGCTTCACGGAGAATTTAGTTGCCAAGGAAATGCGATGGAATGCTATGCAGTGGCGGCTCGTGTGCCCAGTATAGATGGTGTAAAACATTCTCAAGCGAATACGTAAGTGTTTAAAACCAAAGGCCATTTGAAGGAGTAACTTCCTTCCGGTCACTTTTCACAATCCTAACTAAAAATCAATAGGGTGTCTCATAATTAAGATCTTTTTCTTTTTCTTAATATTTCTAAAGGCTTAATGAAATTATCAAGGAGGCATTGGTTGAAATAAGTATTGCTACCACTGTGTCAGCTATATGTATAAATTATAGTGTTAAAGAGAACATAGTGCTAATAACCAAAACGAAATTGTTGAGACAGAACAGCAGGGTACATGGGAAAACGTTTTACAACTAGCCTACCCATTGTCGGACAATAATGTCCAAAAAGAATTTAACTAACGCAGCTGGCAACAATGGACCTTAAGCTATCAAAATATGCATAAGTGCAAGCTTAATCTTGCATAGTCACTGTCGTACAGTCTGTTGAGTTCAGTCCTGTGTCATCTAGGTGAAAGAGCGAAAAAAAATCCACAAGGAATGATAGCTGTTCATGGTGATCAGGTGTGTTCATTTGATATCATTGCAAGATGGATTCGATCATTTGAAGAAGGGCGAGAGACTTTGAAAGACAACCCTCGCTCTGTCCGGCTCCGGGAACTATGAATGAGACAACATTTCAAAGAGTGAGGAGGAACTTGGTGGAGGAAAATCACATATTACTGTTGAAATACTAAGTATGGAAGTGGGTATCAATGTTGGCAGCATTGACGGTATACTCCCTAAAGATTTAAAGCTGCGAAAAACCTTTGTAAACTGGGTACCATATTCTCTAACCAATGAAGAGAAGAAGAGGAGAAATGAATGTGGAAGGAAACAGCTGAACATGTTTCCACCAAATGGTCCTAAACGTTTGACTGTACATGAAAGTTGGTTTTATTATACACCACCTCAAATAAAGCTCAGAACTGCGTGTGGGTAAATGAGAAGGACCCACGATTTTCTTTCTCGGAAGCGAATGTTCACTGTTTTCTTCAACTATAAAGAATCATTCATTAGTGGTCGACTGTGTATCAGAAAGAATGATAATGAATGGAGAATACTATGACACTTATATTTTGGAGCCTTTATTTGAATAGCTGAGGCTGCGGGTCCAAAGACAGGAACTTCATTGATCCACCTTTGGACAATATTATTATTTATTTTGGTATTAGCTGTGATATAACACTAGTGGGGCTACAGAAGACAGTTGATAGACTTAGTACATTCATTAGGAAGTGGGTAATAAGATTAAACGTTATGAAATCGAAAATAATTGTGTTTACGAAAGGAAGCAAATTAACAAAAGATGAAATTTTGTGTTTATACTGAGAGCAGCTGGAGATGGTGAACATTTTGAAAGTGAGACTGTTGTAACGAAGGTTGGGAATTACACGGAAAGAAGATGATGATACCAAAAATACCGGTAAAGTCGTTAGAAAGAGTATATGAAGTGAAAATGTTGTATAGGTTAGAAGTATGGGGATTCTCAAAAGCTTTAGAAGGAATTAAGGTAATTCATACGAAGTTTTGTAAAGAGTTTTTAGGTTTACCAAAAACATCGCCAAGAGGAGCGGAATTAGGTAGAACAGGAATGGTAGTGGAAATATTGGTAATAGGGATGGGTATCTAAAAGAATTTTTATGAATTATCAAAAACAGTTATGCATAATGATAATTGGGGGAAGCAATTGAACAAATATCACAATTTATTGGTATGGGGAATGTATGGGAGAGGGGAGAAAATAATTTAATAGCATTTTGGAGGAAAGTAACGAGTAGGATAGAAGACATAGACAGGCAAGAGATATGGTGAAGGTTTGAGAATAAAAGTTCCTTGAAATTGTACAAGATTGGGTTAGGGAAAAGTATGTAGATGGTTGTGATAAAGAAGGGCATGTGGCGATATGATGGGCAGGGACATTATATCTTGAACAAAAAGGAAGTATGTGTTATGTGGGAAATAGAAGGGGTATGCTATTGTTTGTTGCACTGTAGGGAAGCTATGTGGAGAGGTCATTTGTGTTGCAAAATGGGATAAAATGGAAATATATTGTAGCTGTAAAAATGAGGGAGGGAAAAAGTAAATTTATGGGATTTAGGAAGAAAATGACAGAAATGCATTAGGCAAGTTTAGAAAGAAAACCGAAGGATTTATGCGAAAAATGAGACTCAAATATGAGGGATAAGTCATAGCAACTATTTTTTCCCTCCTCGTGAGCAATAGACAAAACTCTTAGGATATACGATTGAAAGTGTATGGAATGTACTTTAGAATGAAATTACCAGATGGTTTATGTGAGCAGAGCTGCATGTCTCAGCACGCCCCAAAGTTCAGTTGGTGAGCGATGGTGATCAGGAACGAAGAGTGAACAACGTGTGTATGTATGTACGTACCTACCAAACGGCCAGAACGTTTGAATAGCACCATTACTCTCCACGATAACGCGACAGTGTCAAGTGTCCTACAGCGGTGGGGATGGGGAGTTCTTCCATACCCGCCATATTCGCCCGATCTCATCCCCAAAGTGAAGCAGCCAAACAAAGTGACAAGAGAAAGATCACAGTCACAATTGTGTACTGCAGGGTGATTCTGTTAGTTGACTGCATAAACTACAAGCAGCAATTAAAGAAAAGAGACTGAGCCATTGTTCACCTACTAGTAGTGCACAGATTGCAAAGAATTCTGTGAAGAGCTGTGTATCAGATAATTGGACCCTATAACCCAGATCTACGTAAGAAAATTGAATGATGAAAATTAGTGACGAAAACTGTTTTACAAAATTAGCAGCACCAATCATAAATACCAGTGACTTGTTTATTAGTACACCACCAAAAAATTGCCTCTAATTAAAAACTAATCGAAACTGACTTTATGGTTATATGAGTTTGGCTTGTTTTTAACTTCTCCATCAATTCCTTACAAATTTCCTAAATGCTAATTAACTGTTTTTCTTGACAAAACGTGTTTATATTTAATTTGAAGTATCCATGTACCATAAAACTATTTATTACGTAAGACCCAATTCCCTAAGCAATTTACCTGGGTGGTGTTGGGGTTTAGGGTGAACCAAAGGTCCATTAAGAGTTGTAAAACTTCTTTCGGGAAAAGAAGGGCATCAAAATGGGGAGAAAGTATGTGAAAGCAGTAATAATAGTGCTAGAGTATGATACTATTATAAAATATCACGTAACCACCTTTGGGCGGCAATGATAAGTAAATAGAGAAGGCGGTGGTTGTTTCTTGACTTTCAGAAAATGCATTCGAGTACAGTCATCGGCAAAAATAAGTCACTATCTGCCTTGTCTAGCTTCTTTGTCTCTACAATAACAGTTTTCAACTCTATCGCTGCATTAGCCGACAATGTGCACTAGTTTAGGAAAGCTTCCAATTAACGCTGACTTTTTTAACCTGTTTGTTTATTGTCGCTTTGACTGCATTTATCTTATCGCTTCATTTGTAGATTATAAACTTGAACTGTAGGAATTAATGATGGTGCAAATAAGCTCGGTGTCCTTGGTGTCTTAAAACAATCCGGCAATCAAGTTTCAGGGTAAGAAAACACTCCGGAAAAAAAAATTACCCCGACAGCTTGACCTGACCGAGAATCGAGCCCAGGACGGATGGATGAGTGGTCTAGGGAGGAGGAGGCTTTCGGTACTTCCGAACTGCTCCTTTGTGCCTACATCCCAAATGGGGAATCTCCAAGTGAAAGAAATGAGATGAGGGAGACACTAGGCGGTGACTGCGCGGACGCAGATGGAATCCCTAACACATTTCCAGATCGAACACCCCGACGCTGTTGGACCCGCCCGTAATTTATACGCGCCCCTCGGAAGTTCCACTTCCATTTCAGACGCCGGGGTAGAAACCTTTCCAAAGCACAAACTACCATCGCACCGAGCCAGCCAACCTCGCCCTAGCACTTTTCATCTCTATAACAAAATGAAACAAAATGGGAAAACGGAAAATTCGTGAAATACGAACTTCCATCCCAGCATCCGCCCAAGTGACCAGGGGAAACCACATTAAAAAAAAAAAAAAAAAGTCAGGATGGCCGGTCCAGCGGGAATTGAACAACCCGGGACTTCCCGAATGCGAGTTCCAAGTGATATCTTTTGAGCTACCCCGCTTGATATCGAACCCAGGCTTCGGATTAGTAGTTGTAAATGCTACCAAAGCGGCGGTTAGTGAATTATTATTATTATTATTATTATTATTATTATTATTATTATTATTATTATTAAAACGAATTACGTAATGGTATTTAAAAGAACAATAGTTAAAATTTCATAATGTCACAAGTGGTTGCTTCCGCTGGGAAAGTTACGGTCATTTCATTTTTCGATATTCAATGAACGGTTTTCCAGCATGTCGTACCTACACACGCAACTGTAACTGGGCAACTACAGAGATGTCCTGAAAAGTCTGCAAAGGTATGTCGCACGTAAATGGTCACATTTTTATTCAACAAGCTGGACAATGGAGAGACGCACAACACAAAGGCTGTTCCTGAATATCTCACAAAAGTCAAGGTGAAGTGCATCCTCCATATAGTCCAGATTTAGCTGTGTGTGACTTTTTCCTTTTCTCTAAATTGAAAAACTTGTGAGAGGAATATTTCATCGTCAGAAACAGCAGTTAAGGCTGTATAGGTGATTCTGAAGGACCTGTCAAAAATGGTTTCCAGGATGTTTTCAAAGACTGGACAGGTGCATTGCATCGAACGGGGACTATTTTGAGAAAGATCATCAAAATTGTGAGGACGAATAAAGGTGTCTTGTCTAAAAATAAATAAATAAATAAATAAATTAATTTAAAAAATCCTTTATTGAACAGCCATTGTAGAACAAGCGAGGAACTTGACTGGCTGGCTGGCCTCTTCCAGACTTGAGAATATGCATAGCTTCAAAGTCCGACATCCTTTGCGCCTAGAATCGGGTCGCAGGTTGGAAGCTGCGATGTTTTGCTGACATTAAACTTCGTGAGAACGTGTTGCTACGCAGAACATGCTGTGGTGTGGGAATATCAGCAGGCATAACCCGTGTGTGTGTCATTATATCATCGATACTGCTTCAACGAAAGTTTGTTCTTTCTTGTTCGCAAATTAAAGAACGAAACTCTGTTTGTTTACGCACGTAAGAATGTATAGTTAGGGAGAAAAGCAGGTGTATGAACAAAAATGCAACATATCTTCTAAAAGCATTTGCTGAACTTTCATTTATCACTGGAAGATGCGCTTTATACAAATTCTACATGGAGAGTGTAGAAAACAATTAAACTTTTTATTTCCATGACGTAATAAATCTTACATGTGTACACAGTTTTAGTCCATGTGTTGCTGTATTACGTCTTTGCAGCTGTTGACATGACAAGAACTGTGTAGTGTAGGCTGTCGAAAGTAAACGGATTTGGAATTTATGCTAAATATACCGTGAAAATGGATCTTAATATTACACCATTTTTTCATGTCCAAAATTAAGTGAGTTATAATTAAATACATTACATAGTATTAAACAATTTCATTTTTTAATTATTCATCCTTAAATCTGTTTGTATAACAGCTCAGCCCTCCGACCTTTTAGCGAATTCCGAAGTAGCGTAGTTATTACTGTTATAACCATAAGAAGATTTTTTTTTTTAAAAAAAAAAATGTCCCCAAATCTACATATGTGTGGGGGGGGGGGGAGAACACTATCGGCCGCAAATTTTGTTTTTTCTCTACGAAACTCGGCAGGTAACCATAAATTAACAAACGATTTATCGAGTTCGTTAACCAGCAAAATTCGGCCATTGGGAGTGGGGGTAACCTAAAGAAAACATTTTAAAATCGCTCTAGTGGCCGCAATTTTTATTTTTCTCAACGAAACGCAATATGTACCATTAAAATAAAACAAGAATATTTGTTTCTGAAAATGAGCGAAATCAGGCCATAAGGAGTGGGGGTTTACCTGGAACGCAATTAAAAATCGCTCTTTTTTTTTGCAACAAAACTCTGTATGTACCATTTAAATAAAACAATAAAAATGGCTTCTGAAAATCAAGGAAATCGTACCATTAGGAGTGGGAGCATACCTGGAAACGGAAATTTAAAGAGCGGGGATTAACCTATAGCAAAAATTTAAAAATCGCTCTAGCGGCCGCAATTTATGATTTTTGTATATGCCAAAGATATAAAATTAGAAACTAGCTTCTGAAAATCACGAAATCAGACCATTAGAAGCGAGGTTTACCTGAAACCCAACATTTGAAAATCGTTCTAGCTGCACCAATATTTGTATTTTCGCAACGAAACTCTGTATACACAATTTAAATAAAATAAGAAAAATAGCTCTGAAAATCTGAGAATTCGTATCATTAGGAATGCCGGTATATCTGAAAACCGAAATTTAAAAAGCACTTTAACAGCACAAATTTCTCTGCTCTAGCGCTCTGTAATAACCTTTACAAGTTCGACTTGCTGAGCAATTCGCTTAGTTTACGCAGCTCCTGCGTGACGGACCCTCCCCCCCCTCCTTTGTGCAAATAAATCAGTACGTCAGTCACAGTTGAAATAAATGAATTACGGAACTTTTTGCCATAACTCTAATAAGACATCGCGCCGTTCTGCTGCTATGGGCATTTACGTATCTATAGAGGGGAATGGCTGTAAACAGTTCGCAGTCCTACCTAAAGAAAGGAGTTTAGGATTACGCTGTAAAACAAGCTATAGTAAACGGTGTTTAATGTTAAAATAAAATCATTTTATGACGATACAAACAAAAATAGCGAAATACAATATTTTAAAATGATATGGACTGCATCCCCGTCTTTCCGTCGAGCTTCAGGCTCTATAAAATCTCAGAAGAGAGTAGACATAATCAACTGGATTGAGACCAAGACTAGTCTATATAGTAATGAAATTTTCTTAAAGACCCCCTTCGTATCTCCCTGACAGTGACTAGAAAATTCACTACTACGCTTGCGCTGAAGCTGAACCTCGACAGTATTATTGTAATCGACTATTTACGCCACATTCAAAGCACTAGTTTAAATAAGGAAACATTTAAATTCGTCAATAAAAACTAAGACATAGAAGCCAGTTCACTAATTTTGGGTAAAATCAGTCTTACAATTTGAGTGCTGACTCATTAAGAAAATGGGACCTTTCCAAAGGGATCGTTTAAATACCTGCAAATGTGGTTATGGTGTAGCACAACTGTGTCATGAAATAAAATATGGTTGAACATCCTGTGAGTATGAGCATGGCGGCGATCCTTTATATTTGCGGCCGCTAGAGCGATTTTTAAATTTCGCTTTAACCCCCACTCGTTTTTCAAGTATACCTCCACTTCTAATGTCCTGATTGCCCTGATTTTTTTTTTGGGAACTACTTTTATCAATTTGTTTTAAAGAAATATATCGCGCGTAAAATTAATATTTTTATTTTATTATTTTATGATGATAGTCATAGTAGGAAGCACTAATCTATACTATGTTGAAAATGATGCCCCTCAGCGGTAATAGATTACCTACATTTGCGTGGGGAATACCTGTATTTCATCTAACTTTTCTTCCATTAAGAACACGGCGGTTAGGAACACGTTTTTGGTCATTTAGATATCTTGCCTTTCCAAACTTTTTAACGAGTTGGTGAACTGTTTCTTTATTTGGAACACAATTGTCAGGATATTTTCTTGTGAATGTATTTATGTATCGTAAATAAAACCCTGTTCTTATGTATTGACATAACTAACGAAGAACAATTAGCACGCAATTTACATAGAATAAAAGAACCGAATAACACGAACCCACATTAAGTAGCTGACAAAACATCCCTCAAATTATTGCAAGCCTCTACGTGCACATGCATCACATGGGCTTGACGACTGGCTTCTGCCAGTACGCAGCCACGCTCTAGCGGTCTGTAATTTAACTAGCCTCACTGAATCAGAGGAAAGAGGTATCTTTTACCATGGTGTAAATAATATTTTAACTAAAGAATTAGAGGTGAGAAAAATAACTGCAAGAATTACATAAGTAGGGTTGATAGTCAATTTGTAAGGAACATTCAGTAGATTTCGGGTGAGCAAACACTTTCTTGATGGATGCGTGGCAAGGGATGGTCCCTCACTGTCATTTTTAAATGCAAGTGCATACTAAGGAGTGTAAACCTGTTTCTCTCCATTCCCTAAGATATTCAGGTTCAGCCATCAGCAGCAAGATCAACTGCATGCACGAGGTGTTATTCTGATTTATTATTTGTACGAAAGAACCAGAATAACAGACCATTAGTATGCAGATTTAATTTTAAAATTAAAAGTGCAATAAAGGAGAAACGTCGAGGAAAGTTAAGGGGAGATGTATTTTTCTTCAGATCAGCTTTAAGTCACAAGTTTTGTGTTATGATAAAGCTTGAAATGCTGAAACATCCTGATTACTGCCCAAGTATGGCGTTCATCAACTTCTGGTCTGCTCAGAACTTCGAGGGAAGATGCTTTCAGCAGATTATGAAGTCTAGAAGACTGCACGGCAAAGGTTGGTCAACCCTTGTACCAAAAAGCTGTAGAAATGTCAGAGCATCGCTGAGAGAAGTGCATCAAACACAGCGCACCTCTGTTCACCGAATCTTCTGCTGGCCAAGACATGAAATACCGAAAGTGCAACATTAGCTCTCAACCTACCAGATAATATATCTCGTCAAACAACGCGTTTTGTTTTAGACTGCAACGAAACCAAAAATTGCTCATCAGAAATCAAGTATACGCGGAGGAAGCAATTAAAACCGACCTCCCCGGAGGTCCTTAGCTTACATTGTTATGATATGAGACGCTCGGGTGATCAGCATAATATCATCAAGTATTTATTGGTAATCGCTGGAGCAGGAAGGATGTCATTAGGAGTTCAGCAAGCATTATCCACAGGTGGGTGAAGACACCATGCAAGTTGAAGGAGATCTCTGGGCGATCGCATGTGACAGCGCGTTCCTAGTTGGACAATGCCCAACTTGCGAACACCTGTGGCCTAGTGTTCCGGGTTCAACATCCGGGGCACACAAGTAAGAGAGTATAAAATTGTGAAGAAACACTAAAAAGTTAATTTGCTACACATTTCTTAAATGTATAGGGAGTATATTAGTGTGTGTTTCATAACATCCGAAACATGACACATTCTACTGGAATTTGGATTCTTCATATTCGATTTTGTTAATTAATTGAGGTCTATTAATTTAACATTATTAGTTTATTTGTCTTGTCAGTTAGTTTTACAGCATAACTACATGCATATTATTGAGCCTGCCAGAATAAAATTAGAGCGAATAAGACTTTTTTTTTCCCGCCTTCTTACGCTGGCCATAGCATGGCATTGTCAATGGCGTGATGGTATCTTTAGAGCGCCTGTGGTGCCTCAGTAGTAAAATCAAGCGTTAAACACAATATTAATAAATAAAACAATTTGAACGTTTATATCAAGAAGCAAGGGTGGTACAAAGATAGTGCAATGTATTTCAACAAGGAGTCAGATAAGGTCATGGTCATGGTAAGAGTTGTTGATTTCTAACAACTCACACTTAACCCAGCTATTTATTCTTTCTTTACGAAAATGTTCAACACGTTAGACGGTGGACTCTGATAATGTACGATAGTCGCTATGAAAGTTTTGAGATGAGGAAAAGTGAATGTTGACCCACACGAGTAAAACGGTACCAGGTAGCAGCGTTCCAGAGTGTGAGGGTAAACAACCCCTCCGGTGCACAAGCAGCCACTCGTTACGATGGAGCCGGAGAGAGAAAATTTACTCACTATCATTTTTTATAATTTCAAGAGCAATTTAAAAGAGACTCAAAGCCTTCAGGCTGGCAACAGACTTTTGGGGATCTTGCTGCATCTAGGACAACAGTTTTTGCTGGTTTGCGCAATTTAAAGGGGGCCCGAACTTCACTGCAAGATGAGAGAAGTGACTGAGGAAAACATTGTTGCAGTGGACAAAATGGTCGCGAAAACAATTTCTAAATTGGAGCGCCAGCAGTATCAAAAATCCTGCACGACCATCTCCATGTCAGGAGGATTTCCTCCCGTTGGGTGTCCCACAATTTGACAGAGGCATAAAAACGCCCCTCGTCGAATGATGTTCAGTAATGCTGCTGAGATTCGACGGAGGGAGCCCAAGGAGTGTTTTTGACGTCATCACGGTGATGAAACGTGTTTATCCGGGGACCAAACGACAGTCGACAGTTTGGATGTTTCAGATGACGATCCACCAACGGAAATGAAGAGGGGCCGAAGTGTTGGGAAGCAAATGGTAGTCACAGTTCCTCTGTTACTGCTCAGTGGTATATCACAGCCTGCCTACCGAAAGATTTCAACAAGTTACGAGAACTGAGGGGAAGCTTGCTTCACCATGACAACGCCTACTACGACGTATGCTGGTTCTGCTAGTCCAGTCTCACGTGCACATTGCTTTGTAGATTTCTGCGGCGAGTGCTCAAAACGTTCCAAAACCATAGCCGAGGACGCGGGGCTTGTTGCTGTGCGAGGTCTCCCAGATCTGCCCTTGAAAAATCGCATACGATACCATGAGTCTCAAACTTGTCTCGAATGCGTGCAATTGTTACTCGCGTCGGCGGTTCTGTTTTGTACTCAAGTCTCCATTGTTTTTGAACTTCAACAACATTCTCGTTTTCCAATACCATTTCAAAATTGCTTTCCACTGTTCAAACGATAATCTTAACTCCGTTTTGTTGTAGCAACACTAGCATAACGTAATGTGAGTCACATCTGTTTACAGAACATCACACTACACATTACTGTTCAACTTTAAAATATATTAAATAGATATCTACTGTGAAAGTATGTGTACATTTTGTTGGCATCCTCGGTATAATCAAAAGTATGAGGATTAGTAAAGATAAGCAAAAAGTATGGCCTTATACACGCAGGTAAAGAGAATTATGTAGCAAGCTTTGAGGACTGACTGAACATATCATTGGCTTTAAACTTTAGTTGAGAATGTACCTAGTCAGTTTATGCTGACCAAAACTGCGTATGGATCCAGACTTTGAAATATGACGTTTTAATGAAAACATCCATCTGCGTGAAGTTGCTTGTCTGGTTTTCTTGGGAATAAGGAAGGAACGAGCCGCAAAGGGAAATTTTCTCCACGTAAACTCATGGTAAGTGTATTATTATGATAGCCAGCCTTAACCCCTTAACCTTTGTGGGAAATAGCTTTAGCGTGCCACGCAATGCATCTTCCTTTGCGCCGTGCCACATACAGCCAGGAATCCCGACACCCTTGAGCCGACAGTGATCAAGTTTATGTTCGTCGGCTGCGCTGTAGGAAAGGATATTCACCACCCATAGATGTGCTTTGTTTGTACTGGCTGCCATACTAACGATGCTGTTTTTCCAAAAATGGCGGGCTAGATGTTATGGCAATCTCTTTAGCATTTTCTCTCGTGTTTCCTCATTCCATGTCGTTCCTGAGTTCCTTCTTCCGGGTACTTCTGTTCTTTGATGTAGCTACCAGCGGTGATGTTGATAGTTCGAATAGAGCGATCTACTAACTGTAGAATATCTAAACTGAATCCACGACTTAGTTCCTTCATCTAAAATAATCCAAAGTCACAAGGGCTTAAATAAGGAGAGTGTGATGGATGATTGGTTTATTTACGGACGCTCTTTAACAGCACAGATCATCAGCATCCCATTCTATTCAGGGCGTGAAACGGCCGACAAATTTTGCTCAGAGACCTCTTCTTTCAGGCTTGAGGTTCTTTATCGTGCCGTAAATGTACGACACGGAACCCACGACTTTACTTCCCTTCCGAAGGAAATCATACTTAGGATTTTTACACCCGAAAAAATCGGTCCTGGCCGGGATGGAACCCGCGATCTTGAGTTTAGGAAGCAAGTATGGTTACCACTACACCGCCAGGACCGACCGTGTGAGGTAGATGGTGGAGTACTTCCCATCCTCATCAACGGAACAGAACAGCTGTAACTTGTGATGCATGTGCTCAAGCATAGTCAAGTAAAATGACGCGTGTCCTGCAGAAATGTCGTCTTCCCCCTCCCCTCAAAGCTGGTCCTTGATTGTGTTCCAAAATGAAAAAAACAATAATGTCCTGGCCAAGATTCTGGTTTCGTGAAGATCATGATGAATCTACAGCTGATGACTTCGATGTCAGGAGAAACAAACCGTCAGTCACTGTGCTAAAATGTTTCTTGATTTTCTGTGCAGTTTTCTGAAGTGACCATGTTCAGTAATTAACGCGACTACTTTCTTTATTCCTCTTCTGCACAAGCTTAGGAGAGATGAGGAAAGGACATTACTTGGACCTAGGACCAATTTACTAGCTTGTTTTGGTCCAGGAAGGTTTGCCACCTAAGTTGCTAGTCGGTCCTGGTGGTGTAGTGGTAACCATACTTGCCTTCTAAACCCAAGATCGCGGGTTCAAACCCGGCCAGGATGAATGATGGTTTTTTTTTTTTTTTTCTTTTCCGGGCGTAAAAATCCTAAGTATGGTTTCCTTAGGAAGGGAAGTAAAGCCGTGGGTCCCGTGTAGTACATTTGCGGCACGAAAAAGAACCTCAAGCCTGAAAGAAGAGGCCTCTGAGCAAAATTTGTCGGCCGTTTCACGCCCTGAATTGAATGGGACGCTGATGACCTGAGATGTTAAAGAACGTCCGTAAATAAATAAAATCAACCTAAGTTGCTTGGTGTTTTCCCCAATCCATGTGTTTACTGCGGTCTTAGTAAGGCATGCAGATTCCAACCATGAGTTCACGGCCGACATGGTGTATTTCAGTACTCTTTTTGTCAGCTGATCTGCTTTTTCGTTTGCATTATCGCTCCGAATGCCCCGGCACCCACTGCGGCTCAAGCTTGTTGCAAGATGCCAGGGCAGACAGGTCATTTGGACATTCCCATATCAGTTTAGATTTTACTTGGTTGGGAGAGAGTGCACTTTGGCTATCTGTAAGGATAGAATTCATTAATATGGTACCATTTCTCAAGCGTTCTTCAAGCACAGTTCATTATAGCACATACTTCTGCCTTAAAAACTGTGCAGTATTTCCATAGGGCATTTGTGCTTGCGTCCGATTATGTCCCTATAAACGATCCGCCGGTAAACCATACAAAGTACTTGCGTCCTTTTCCAGGCATTATTCTTTCCATCCAGTCATCTTAAAAGCCGATGAGTTACCTTAAATGCAGGGAGCGCGGGCATATAAGTGTTTGCGGTATGCAGTAAGACTAGCCTCCGCTTGTAGGACGCCAAGTAAAACCTTTGATCCCATGTCGTAGATTTACGGCACGTAAAAGAACCTCAAGCCTGAAAGAAGAGGATCTGAGTAAAAATTTGTCGGCCGTTTAACGCCCTGAATTGAATGGGGCGCTGATGACCTGAGATGTTAGAGCCCGTAAACAAACTAATAATAATAATAATAATAATAATAATAATAATAATAATAATAATAATAATAATAATAGCGCTAAGCCCATAGTTGCCACAACTTGCACATTTTTTACCATGAGGACAGTTTCTTCAGAAACACTTGAAGCGTGCTGTTCCAAAGGCGAGGGTTTCACTTTTCCGTTGGGATCAGCAGTTCGTGACTTCTCGCGGCTTTTGTTGAATCCGTTTTGGCGCCTGCCTCCGTGTAATTCAATCCACTTGCCCCATTGTGAAGCTTTACAAGAGTACAGGAAGCCATCTTGCCGCGGGGGACTTCCTCCTACCGTACAAGGTTTTTCTTTTTAGTTCACAGGATATGTACGTACTACATTACTAACGCGACCGACACCGCTTTGTTTATTACGTATAAGAGATGCTATGTGTATGCAGCGCATGTTTCCCACTACTATCATAGTATCTAAACACTTCTAGCTACACTTTAATTGTAAACCTGCACTCTCTAGCGCTTATTATTTTGATATTTCACTATAGACTTAAAGCGAACAGTTTTATGGAACGAATGTTTTTTGTTTATTTACACCTCGATCAATTTAATCTTAAATTCTGGCTCTATATCTGCTGTAAGTTTACTAAATAATTACACAAGGGCATTAGTCTGACAATAAAAATAATAATAAAAATTCAGCATGACCACCTCTTCATTCGACGAAGATTTCTTCCCTTAAGCCAATTTTTGAGGTTAAGAATAGTCCCAAATCTGGGGAATACGGTGGGTGGGGAACTATTTCGAAGTCCAGCTAGTGCACTTTTCACTTTTGCCATCGCAACGTCCAACGTATGAGCAGAGCCCTGCTCGGGTGATAGCAGCCTGTCATTGTTTTTTATCGTTTTCCAAATAGTGAATCATGGTGACACCGTATGAGTCAAAAAAAAGTTGTCATTGCTTTTCCCGCCGACAAAACGTTTTTTTTTTCTTCCCCTCCCCCCCCCTTTTTTTTACATTTGCCAACCCACAGTTTTGTCTCCGGGGAGTAGTGTTGGATCCAAGTTTCGTCTACGGTTACAAAACAACTCCAGAAGTCAATCGGATTGTCCTGCAACTTTTTCAAACAAGATTTTGAAATGTTCTTCCTCAGGCGTTTTTGGTTTGGAGTGAACAAGCGTACTCAATGTCTTCATACGCAGAACTTCATGCAGGATATTATGCACCTGTTCATATGAAATGCCTACCATCTCAACACTCTCACGAATCTTAATGCGGCGGTCTTCTATCACGATAGCATGCATGTGTCGACCATTTTTTTTCAGGTGAAGCCTTAATCAGGCTTAATCGAGAATGTGCAGTATCCAGGCTCGTACGACCACGTTTAAATTCATTTATCCAGTGATAAATGGTGTTGAGTGCTATTGCAGAGTCCCTATGTACTTCATGTAGGCGCTGTCTACTTTTTTAAATAGAAATGTTTTATCACTGCACGATACTGGTCTTTATCCATTTCTACGCTAAGTATTACACCGCTCACTTAAGATAGCTGCCAACAAAGAATTGCGCGTCAACAAAACCAATACAAAACTCACGCTCAGCAACAAACATGCCGCTTAGCAAAATTTCCCGCCATTTCACTGAAATTTACCAAACTTATCAATCCGCGTTCATATCTGTTTATGCAATAGCTATCCGTAAACATTAAAGGCGCTAATGTACAAGGGTGCATCAAATATAAACCGAATGTAATGTAATTTATTGATACCAAATTAAATCAAATCTAACTTTGTTACATCATTTACATTCTTCCCAGCAGACTGGGTCTCCAGTCAGTTTTGCACCGAATGCTTACACATTGTGTTGTCGAATCGCCGAACTTACAATGCCTTCTTTTAACGATCCAAACAAATGATAGTCGCAAGTCTGGATTATGGAGAGGATGTTCCAATGGTGTCCAGTGAATTTCCTCGAGTTTTTCCCTTTAGGACGGGCGTTATCTTTGTAAAGCAGAGATTCTTGAATAAGCACGTTTTGCCTAAACTAGAAGCTGGCAGTAATAAGTTGCATTAACTGTTCGACGCACATGAACAAAAAGTTTCGGGAATCCTAAAAAAACTGTCAAAGGAACCTTTCTAACTGACAGTCGTGGTTTTTGCTTTGTAGCAGAGGATTGAGCTCATATACAAACCGATTTAAAGTGAGTCATGCAACACTGCATGTAATTTAATTTAATAATCACTTATTTCGTCTTATTTTTAGCATAAATTAGACTTTCCCATCGCACAACAACCTGCCCTACACCAAAGTGACACTTCGCCACCGTATCACTTCAAAATATTACAGAATTAGCTCTTGGTAGCGTAAAGGTTAACATCTGTTGCAGGGTTATGCGGTATGTTTCACAACGCCGTCGTGGAAGAGACATGTGACGAAGATAATAGCTGAAGACAAACTACCACTACAGCAATACTTTGCCAGCCTTAATGACTTTGCTGGTTGTATGTAAGTGGTCATAATGGACTGAGCATGACAAGCAGGGTTCGTAACACGGACGGTGGGGGGCCCCCCGTTGCTCCCGCCATAAACAAGTTTATTGTCTTGGCATATTGGACCTTCCTCAAGTTTTAATTGGGCTACCTGCTGGATGCATTCATCTCTCACCGTGCTAAAGATATGCAGACAGCCTGGTATGTTTTCCAAGGCGTAGATGACGCAGGAATATCCTTTCAAACATCAAAAATATGTAACTTGGATCATTTATGTGCGCTTTTTTTTTTTTTTTTTAAATTCTGGAAGGGTTTATGTTTTTCATCTTTTTTATTGCAGTGACCACCACCAGATGTTTTAGGTTCTGTAAAGTCAGTCTTCTTGTATTAATTCTTAAGATTTACATATAACGCGAGAAACTTCGTTGGACCTCGTATTACACAGTGCTGGACCCAAAATTTCTTGTGCTTCACATAATTGTTCATATAGTGAGTTTTTTTAGAATTTTTTTTTAGCTTTTCCCTTAATAATTTCGCCAATATTTCTGCCATTAATTAATTTGGATAATAACTTCAAAGCAGTTAACGACTCACAATTTTAGTACAACTTGCTTCAATGAGTTAAATGTCCGGGTACAAGACAAAAAACAGCCTTTGAGAGCACCTTTTGAGCTACCTCGATTGATGCAGCATTATTGGGATCAAAAGAATTTACTACATTTCTATTGTTTAGTGTAGTAGATGAAAGCAAGCAGCCATGTGCTCCAGCGAGTTAAAATTGGTTCTTAGGGACAGGTGTATGTTTTAAAAACCACATGTTTATGAGATGCTTTCTTCAAAATCATTTTTGCAGGACTTAAAAGGTTATCAACAAATGGAAATTTAACTCAGTATCTGATACAAACCACTAGTTATAAAACGCTGTTCAATTAAGAATTATCATGATTTTTTAAGACACACTTTTTCTTATTCTCATAATTTTGATGATCTTTCTCAGAGTATTCCCGATGGACGCAATGCATCTGTCCCAGGTTTCTGTCAGTCTTTAAAGACATGCTGGGAACTATTTTGTGACAATTCTTCAGAATTACCTACGCAGCCTTCAACACTGCTATCGGCAATGGAAAATGCCTTCTTCAATTTGAGTTATTCAACAATGACACTTGATGTGCGCCCTTGCATTACCGTAGTTAGCATTCACTTGTTGCATGAAGGTGATACGACCTAGCAGAGTTTTCAGGATATCGTTACCCAGTTACACTTTTGTATGTGTAGTTGGTACGACATTCTGGTAAACCATTTCTAGAATATCAAAAAATGAGATGAGCATATCTTTCTCAGCAGAAGCCTTTTTTTTTTTTTTTTTTTTTTTTTTTTTGTCTTTTTGCCCCCTCCACTTTTTTTCTGCTGATAATGATATAGGTTTCTACACAGCTTTGTTATTTGCCCTCAGGACCGAAATGATGTAGCCAAAAAGAAAGAAACTCTGCATCTTTCTGTAACATCTTCAACTGCATCAAATCTCTCACAATGACAGCAGTGGTGTTAACTTTTTCTTCCGTTAGAGCGCAAACTGGAGCGCCGGGTCCATCTTCCTTTCAAATTGATTACCTCCCATCCTGTAATATTTTAAATAATATTCGAACGGTGCTTTTGGGAGGAACAAACATTGCATTATCCTCAGCTGAAGATTTTTGAGACGATTTCAGAGCAGCATATTGTTTGTAGCCTGTCACCTCCGTTTTGCTATAGGTGGAACTGAACATGTATCAACTTACACGCCTCTCACAGGCGGGAACGGGAAGTGACTACAATAAAATTAGGACCTCGTGTACATTATGCATTAAGGTTAACAAAATGTTTTAAATTTACATTTTTAACTGAAGAAATTTTTTTGTGCTGTAAGCAAGTTATGGCCATTCTTTATTTGACAATCCTCTTTTGTAGATACTGATCTTTATTTTCGTTGCTAAAATGATATCTAAATTGAATAGTGTTTTATTCAGAATGTGTTTATAATGTTCCATTCTTATATTGTTCTTTGCTGCAGCGGTTATCAATTTTGCCTTACCGCGGGCCGCCTTTAGAGATTTCTTGCCTTCATGTACCCCTAAGATTTAACTCAAAGTTTAAAATCCTATATATATTTAGTTCATCACAAATTTGTAAATTTCAAACACATAAGCAAACAAATAACTCACTTTTTTCAATATTTGCCTTTTCATTGAATAATCAATCCTTCATAACAATATAGTATGACACGACATTGCTCAGTTACAGGAAAAAATTTCACTTACAAGTCGTGAGAGAAATTTGTATTTTTACGTTTTCCAATTGATTTCTCTACTTGTTTTTAGATAAGCAGAGAATGATTTGGTAATAGAAAACGGTATCATGACCCTCTTTGATAGTCCGGAGCACGTAGTTCGCTGCCGAAAGGTGCATGCTGTTCCCAAGGCCTATGCCGGTACATACCACGTTTTCCGTTTACCTATTTGAAAGCTCTCCTCCGGTACAAATTATCGCCTGCAGTATGATTCTGATTTACTCTAGCTCAGTATATAGACATCCTAATTTTATTATTATTTTTTCGTAATGCACTGTTTGCATTTATACGTTGAATAATACATTACATTGACAACGTTCTAATGTTTCATGGATCGCAATTTGAGACCGCTGCTCTACTGTAGTCAGTGGATTTAACACGTGGAGAGCAGATTTAGCAGCCTTCGTCTTTTGAAAGCACTTTGCAGAATTTCGTCATCGTTTCACCGTGTAATTATCTCATTCTACGAATCCCAGTGATCTGTCATTGAGTCATCTACTTCCAGGTGGCGCTCTACCCAGAAGAAATCAGCTGCCGCGTCACCGTTCGTTTGTTTCATGGCCACCTGTGTATGATTGCTCTTAACGTTCCGATGTAATACCCGAAGGATATAAGGTGTGCCTGAATGCGTTATTTACACTCTTAAGTTGGTAACTACACTCATGCAAATGTATAAGTCTTGCATCTGGTAGTAAGCGGTCCTCCTTCTTTTACGTTTTGCGGAACGTAATTGATATTTAGCCAGTGATTTGCTTACGTGCATTTCTAATGAAAAGGAACTAACGGTTTCTAACCGTCTGGGAAAAAAACGTAACACAAAAGTCCGATGAGGAAAGCGAAGCGAATATGAACAAGATTCCAACTTTAAGATGAAAATTCCTACGGCGACACCGAGTAATATAATACTAAATACACTGAAAGGAAGGGAAGAGGAGGGAAAGCAACACCTAATTTTTTTAATATTTTTAATTTCATGCATTATTATATTTGAATTATTATATTTATATCCATTTTGGAACATTAAAATATTTTTTTAAACATTTTGTAACCACTTTTTGTGTTCAAATATTAATTTAAGTCTATAATTGCCTTTATTGTATGAGCATGAACATGTATGATCTCATTTATACCTGTAGGGTAACACACCTGCACTGATAACATAACGGCATATCTTTCAATACTCAGTGGCACTCTCAGAAGCGGGTGTTTCCTCCTCTGGCTTGTATCACAGCCTGCAACCTTACGAGCATGATGCAGATCAAGGTTCTTGGGTTTTATCGTGATAAGTCCTCCCGTTGCTGACGCAAAGCTTCTCAAATTTCCTTGAGGCTCTCAGGAGCACGTTGAAGAACATTTTCCCTCATCGTGTCCCAAAATGCTCATTGGGGTTGAGGTCAGGGCTTCGTGCTGGTCAAACTAGCGCCTGAATCCGCACCTCACGCAAGAATGTCACAATGGAAGGGCATTGTCATGCATGAAGCGGAAATCATTGCCAACATATGTAGCAAAGGGAATGTCATGCTTCTGAAGAATTTTCTCAATGTACCGGTTTGCATTCAGGGCATCGTTTTTCGCAAAAACCAGCTCTGTCTTGGCTTCCACACTGATACCAGCCCACACCATGGCGGAACCTCCCCTGAAAGACATCGTCGATGGGAAGGTGCAAGGGACATTTCTTTCTCCAATCTGCCCTCATACTCTTTCACTGACATCAGACGATCTCAGGCTGAACCTCGCTCGACTCATCCGTGAATAGAACAGCTTTCCATTGCTCCTCAATCCACTCCAGGTATTGACGTGCTTGCCGATGTTGTTAAGTAAGCAATCTCTGGCAAACAATCAATGACCTCTGACTGGTCTTCTAGAGGTCAGCTGAGCTTCTTCAAATCTTCTCATTGTACTCATTGGCTCCTGGTGCCTTTTGCAAGCGATTTTGGGCTTCTACGGCTGTTGTGTGACGATCACGCAAAACTGTAGCCGCAGAAATTGATCATCTCTGGCAGATGTCACCTGATCCTGGTCTTCTGCAGTAGATACCAAGTTACCTGAACATGCAGTATGTCCTTTGTATAGTAGAGACATTGACTCGTAACACCCGGGCAACATAACGCATGCTCCGTCCATCTTCCGACAAGGCAACTCCTCTCAACTTAACGGCATCTTTACCTCATAAACTTATGTGTTAAACTGATTGAAATGCCTTAAAAATAGAATAAAACTGGTGTAACAATAAGGCCGTTAGGCATTTCAAATGGCACAGGTGTAAAAATGTGATTAAATTGCATTCATGTTCATGGTCATACAATAAGGCAAATTATAGACTCAAAACGATAACCGAAAAACAGAGTGGTTGCAAAATGTTTGGAAAAGTATATTATGTTGAAAAATGAATGAAATTATAATAATTCACATCTCGTAAAATTAAAATTTTTGATAAAATACAGTTGATTCTTTTTTGCATCTCAGTGCATGTCGTGTGATAGCCCATACTTTTATCTGTAAATCAACATAACTTCCACCAGCTTGCCAGTAATTCAATGTCGCGCAATGGACTTGGACTGAGAACAATACGGTGCAATTATTTATTACAATTTATCTGGGTACCACACACAGGTTGGCAACTGAAAAGTTTCATATGAAACGGTCGTTTCCAAGACTAATGTTTCCCGTTCGCGTTTAGGTTTGCACTGCTGATAGAGCAAACGCAAAGCTTGTGTGAAAGTCTCCATTATCACCAACAAGAAAATAAGCAGAAGTAGTTGCTTCTGCTGGGAAAGTTTGGTCATCTCATTTTTCGATATTCAAGGAACTGTTTACCAGATGTCATACTTGCACACGCTCATTACTATAGAGATGTCCTGAAAACTCTGCAAGGTCTTATTACATGCAAAAAGCCACTTTTCCATGCAACAAGCTGGATGCTGCACCACGATAATGCATGACCACACATCGCAAATGTTGTTGCTGAATATCTCTCACAAAAAACAATATGAAGTGTGTATCTGGCTCTCATTATGTCCGGTGTGACCTTTCCTTTTTCCCCCAAATTGAAGAAACGTCTTTGTGGGAGACATTTTGCATCATTAGAAGTAGTGGTGAGGGCTGCGGAGACGATTCTGAAAAACCTGTCAAACAGTTTCCAGCATGTGTTTGAAAACTGACAGAAAGCCTCGGACAGGTGCACTGCATCCAACGGAGATTACTTTGAGAATTATCATCAAAATTATGAATAGTAAAGGCATACTGTAAAACAAATGATGACCATTGTTTATTTAACAGTGCTCGTAGAAGAGCTACAGCCCGATTGTTTACCTCGACTTGAGGAGTCCCTAAGGTCTAGATAAGTCATTATTATTATTTTGAGTCAGAAATGATTTGGTAGGGTACTAAGCTATGATATCACACGCTACTTTTATGTCAAAAGAGGTTGAAGACAAATGCCAAAGTGATGAAATCGTTCAGTGTCAAAGTATTGAAACTTCCAGCAGATTATTCTCCAGCACGACAAGGCATCACCCAGACTTGACTTGGGAGAAATGTTGCTGAAAATTGGCCTTCTAGCAGTCCCGATCTAAACACCCTGTACTACACACTGTAGTCATTGCTTAGCTAGAAAATGCACGTAATATTGAGATATTAAAGCGATTCTTGCAGTTGTGGATTTCCCAACAGAAATGGCGCGTGCTGCTATAGATGAACGGCCAGGGAGACGTCTTGAGAGAACAAAGTATCAAAAACGCGGTAGATACTTCAATAAAGTTTTATAATATTTATAGCAAGACTACATACTTAAGTTAAATGATGCATCTGTGATGTTCTCCTGTAACATGTTATTTCACCCACTCTTTCAATATGCAAAGATTTGAGACCAGTCGGAAGTGCTGATTAACAAATGCTTCCCTTCCACCATCTCCCTCCCGGAAAACATTTGAACACGTGTATACCGCCTGTTCCACTTTTATTGTTTTTAACGCTGAGGAAGAAACAACATTATCTCCGTACTAGGCTGAACAACACTGTTGGAAAAAAATATTAAATTGACTAGCACCGGGAATCGAGCCCGTGCTCCCCCTAAGCGAACCGCTTAATATATTACTTTTACTAAGTTGTTAAGTGATCACAATACTTTTAGTAATTTTACAATGTTGTAAATTTGGTGTTCAAAAATAAAACATGTTGCAAAATACGAACTTAATTTTTAGAAGCTTCTGGCATTGGGTTGGTGTAAAGTCTTTGCTGTATCACTATTATTTGAAGAGGTTTGTTTGGTGAATTATTGATTGACTTTGCCTGTTGCCTACGCTTCACCACAACAGAATCCGGTGTAATATTCGCTGTTTTGTTGAGCCCCGCTCTCAACAGGACTGGGAAAGGATACTTTATATACAGTAATTACACGACGTAACATTTCACACTACACTGTTTATTGATCATAACGTTGTTTACATTAGCATATGTTCTTGTGTAGTGAACGTGACCTACATCCGAACCTTGTAACATTACTTTGCGACAGAAATGGTAATTAGAATCTAACTTTGACTGTAGAACTGCACCTGTCCTCACGTTTGGGTCACCGGCCCTCTATTTACAATACTCCAAATTTACGTTATGCACTAGACATCAGCAATTCAACAATTAATGCCGACCAAGTACTTGCGCCCGTTGGTCAAGTACACGTAACAGTAGACAAATTACATCGAAAATTAAGTGCGTCGCAGTATTTCAAATCGTGTCGAAGTGCCCAAAGGGTCTTGAAAAATTGACTTGAAAAAGTGATAGTGATCCCAAACGAGGCGAAATGCCTCCTTATATACTTCCGTGAGAAATCGTCTACACGTGGTTTACAGACGCCCATAGGGTTCACAAATGCAGGCGCACGCTACCCGCAACGCTTTAAATTTTCAAAATATTCAGAAAGGATTGGCTCGCTCAAAACTAAAGTATGTCATAAGGCGCGAAAACTCGGCTTCCTGACGCGACCAAAGTACAAACCATAAATATTCTCGCTTGACGCTTGGTCATTAAAAAGTCATAACGCTTGCCTTTCGTGCCCTGCTAGCATTGAGGTGTACCACAGAATTATCACAAGAGGGTCTGAGATTGCCGATACATTCACGAACAAAGTGAGTATTTATTAGCACTATTTCACGAGTAAAATAAAAATTAAATATAATTCCCGTAACTTGGCTTACAATATTGTAATAATTGTACATTTGTATTATGAATACTTAACCTTTTCAAGCCATCTACCAACAGATGAATATCCATTGTCAGTTAATGCCAATAGAGAAGGGCCAAATACCGGTTTGGGGCTATTTCATGAATAAAGAAGTAAAAGCAATACATATATTTCAAATTCGCGCACAGATTATTAGCAACTGTATAGAAGGTTGTACTTACCTATTCAAAAACCGTGGGAATGAAATATACGAAAGTGGAATGTTACAATCGCTACCGTTAGATTTACTAGTACCAATAGAGAAAAAAATTTAGCGTTCTGAACAGCTTGTTTGTTAAGATTTGTGGTTGCTTAGGCAGGTATTGTTACATAATTTACAAAATGATTTCTCACTGTTTGGCCGAATACGCAGAAACAATTGCGTGAGTGAATACACATTAAGTTAGTTAAATTTACAATTACTGAAAACACGCAAAAGCGGTTAGTGGGCGTGCTAAGGAATTATATAATGGATGTATAGAGTTGGCTACACTGACCACAAGATAAATGCATGTCAAGTGATAAAAGGGATTTGATAAAACTTTTCGATAATTTCACAGCGATATCGGGCTGTGATAGGTCAAAATTCAAAAATTTGTTTCGTTTCATTGGTCGATTTTATGATGATATCACGTAAGTGAAATAGTTATATAAAAACTCATTATCGTGGAATTATATGTACTATTAACATTATTAATTAAAATAATATATACAGCATTAAATCAGTAATGGAGGCATGCAATAAATACCGCGTCATATTATTATTATTGTTATTATTATTATTATTATTATTCAGTTGAAAATGTTTCACTTTTGGAGCGTTTATAAAAAAACCTTGCATGGGCAACAAAGTGCTGTCGGCAGAAAGCCGGTTGTGTTGGCTGACTTTTTCTTTTTTGGCAAGGAACACGCATGCAATGCAAGCAAACACCAGGGGAGAATGTGAGACAGCAAAGTTCATGCTACCAGCTGGTGGTCCGCGCAGTGAGTGGCAAAACAAAAGTTTTGTTTGGCATGTGCGAAATTAACAGACGCCTTCATAAGCTCCAAAGCGAAAGAACTTGACAGTCGGAGTCTAATGATCTGAGGCAAAACAAAAGAGCAGAGGACTGCGTCTTCAGCCCACGTGGCCACATTCCTTTACTGCATACTCTGCGACGAACAACTTGGTATATAAAGAGAGAAACGCCTTTCCCGCGTACGACAGAATTTCATGCGTGAATTAATAGCCGATTAATCGCGGTAAAATGCAAACGATCTTTCTTTGCACTTGACGGAGGATCATTAAGCTAACGATATGTACAAATTACCTCGGCTAAGAGAACAACTGTATTCTTTTTTGACTTCTCCTTACATTTTTTTGAGTCGCATGTCGCTTTAGTATAAAGAAGTAATTAAAATATCAGATTATTGTAAAGTCAGTTCCCAGTAATAATAATAAAACTAATTTGTTCGTATAGAAATAGAATTTCATTACAACAAGAATGAGGAATATTATAAAAAATAAACAAGGAGAAATTAAATATGATCGCGACTTTTTTTTACGCCCGTTTTCATTACTGAGGCATCATAGGTGGTGGGCACTGATGAGCCCACAGGGAACCCCGGCATTTGCCATTTATGAGGATTGAAGAAAACCTGGAAAAAATCTCAGTCATGGTCTGGGTCCCGGTCCTGGTGGGAATCGAATCCCAGATCTCCGCTCACGAGTCCGCGTCTTAACGACCTCGGCCACCCGTGGCGGTGTCACGACCCTGTTATTCAACAAGAAATAGTTGTTCCTCTATTCTATAAACGGCATTAGCAAGTGAATTCTTAGAAGTGTTTTCCCTGACACCTGATTGTGTCGGCTCTGCACGAGCAGTAAGCCTCAGCTTAAGGACACAAAGTACACCTATAGTGAGTACCTTACGTCAAATAAAAATGCAATACTAGTACATAAAATTGCTTTTGTCCATATTTTCGAAAAAAAGCGATTTTTTTTGTGCCTGGCAGTATATTTTGCTAATCAGTATGATAAATGCATATTCGTGGATTCTATGCAATGTTATTTTTATAAGTTATGCCCCACCAACTAAAATGTACGCGAGCCGCCACTGGTAGGCCTACTTCGGAAGTCCTCTTTCTTTGAAGTAACCACATGTGCCGTGCTTACGGCTGGCCCTTTTTGATTGGGGTGCACTTCTGGGAGGAAGAGGTGTTGAGGGTGAGATCCTGTGGTGACTGCAACGACATGTTTCCAGGCATAACACCCCGACGCCGATGAAGCCCCTTTTTGAGTTTGCAAGAGAATCGCCTCCATTCCAGACACCGGGGCAAAACCCTTTCCAATGCACAAGCCGTCATCACACTCAGCTTTTGATCCTGTAAAAGAACGAGTGAAATGGAGAAACCACGGGTGGGGGGGGGGGGGGAGAAAAAACAGCATTGCCGACACAACTGGGATTGAGCCCAGGGTCTCCCGAATGCGAGTCTTGAGCCACCCCTATGGGGCGAGGTAACCCCAACGCCGGATTTATATCTTATCACCTATAAATCAACTGTTCAGAAAAATCGACTAATTTCAGATAACCAAATGTATTGTCTATGTGAGGTGGAGCGCCATCTTGCATCAAAATGTTTACGCTCTATTGATTTTATAATGCTGTTATAACAACATTCGCAAATATCGTTACTGCTTTCGTCTATTCACTTTCCATTTTTCCGAAGTCCTATTATAAACACACCGGGACATGTAATCCTTGTTGAACAAATGTGTTCGCATTATTTTCTGCAGTTGTTAGTGTTAACATCTCCATGTAATTTGAAATATGGCGCAGTTGTTCTCAAGCTCTAGTCAGTCAATGTTATGCTTCTTGCTAACACTTGTATAGCGAATGTGCTTATCTTGTGCTTGTTCTTTGAGTTCAAAACGCATTTTAATTTAATAGGGAAAGGGCCGTAGCTGTCTTAGTCAGAATTCGCCACGCTTTTCAGCTTTATTAGCACTACAAACAGTATATGCTCAAGTTTCACCAACTTGTACAGAATTAGAGCTGCACTCACTTTGTTTCCTGGTAGTTTTGCTTTATCCGATCGCTTTTTTTAATCACCCAATAAGTAATTCTTTTTTTATGCAATCCCAGCACTAAATCGCGCTTCTTATGACGCTATAAATAAATCATGCACAGTTAGCATAGTTCGGGCACTGGTTACCTAGCAACTAGTCATCGCCGCCTTCACAACACAATTTGAAACAACGTACCTGTAAGAAAAAGCTAAAATCGTCGCTCTAACAAGTATACCAACATTCAAACACGAGAATCATTTTATTAAACAAATGTTTTGAAATTAAAACAAAAATATAAGTTATTAACCATCATAAACTAACTTCCATTTCTTGGAAACATTGAAAATGCAATTAATTAATTAATACACAACAATTTCTTCTTTCAAAATATTAATCTTGAACTATACTAATAGAAAACTTCCTATAAATCAAAGAAATCAAAAACTTACTGAAAGATGAAACGTCGATTTTTCTTTCACTTTCACCATACGTTTAACTTTCGAGTACACACACCAGAGCATCGAAGGCACATAAATCTTCGGCTGGAAAAAATAAAAACAATCTAAATTTTAAATTATTTATCATATTAATAATCAATAAACATTATATTATATGTTTACCAGTTCTGAAAAATATACCAACAAGATGTTTCCGTTACTTTAACCAACACGTTTCTTTTTTCTCCATCTACAGAACTTATTTTCTTTTTTGTACACACTTTTCGATATTTGAGGAATTTAACAATCACTTGGCTACTTCAGCTTCCTTTACAATTTCTTGTAGAATTACATCCATATTTTCAATATCAAACATTACAGAGATAGCATCCATTTCCATTTGAATTCTTCAAAACAGAAACAAAATAGCATCGTCATAGAAACGAGTACTAAGAAACCATGCAATATAATACGACATAACATCACATTTTGCAATTTTTAAATACTTTTTAAAAACATTTCAATGTTAAAATTGCATAAAAGTTGTGTGCAACACATGTATAATCTTTATTCTGAACACTCGTGAAAGTTAGCGCGTGATCGGAAGTAAACACGCTAAACACTCACTCGTGTCACAATTACCAACATTATACACTAGTTAAATAAATAACTATTACACAAACAATTCTCATTTGTTTTATTAGAGGAGCCATGTCGTTAAGATTTTTTGTTGCACTATATGTCCTATTTTTCTTTATTTTTGTCTTTTGCCAGTTTCGTCAAATTTGTCCAGCAACTTACGAAATTATTTTAAACGTTGGTTCATGTAACATTCGAAATTAGTCACTACACTGAGATGTTGTCTATTGCATTCGTAATAGCACTGAATGAGAGTAAATATAAACTTGTAAAGGCAAATCTATTCTAAATAACTAATGTTTATATAAGCGTGACACTGTTACCATAGTAACTTTTATTTATTTATTTGGTTTATTTACAAAAGCTCTTTAACACCTCAGGTTTACCAGCATCCCATTCAATTCAGGTAGGTAAAATGACCCATAAATTTGCTTAGAGACCTCTTTTTTCAGGCTGTCGTGAATTTACAACAAGAGATCCACGACTTTATTTTCCTTCCGAAGAAAGGAATTTTTACTCTGGGGAAAAAAAGGGGGTTTGTTCCCTATAGATACAATTATGTTAAAGAGATTGCATTTGTTTAACTTTCGTTGCTTTGGTATCGGCCGTTACCACAAGACTACCAGAACCGACACCAAATCAACGAAAGTTTAAACAAATGCAATCCCTCTAAACCATAATTGTATCTATAGGGAACAAAACTGTTAATATGTGCAGAAGTAATTTCTTAGAAGTACCCCTTTACACTATAAGATATACTAATAGCGCTATTACATTCGCTTATTGTCTATTTCATCTTAACAATCTGAGCAAAATTCACGAAGGCGGAAGAATCATATTGTTAGTATTTATATAACGCAGAGCAAGCATATAAAAACGCCAGGTAGAGAGACCAGTTGCACACTCTGTTCCTACAAGAGCTTCATCCTCTCCTAAATACGGATTGTAATCGCATCAATTCAAGTACTAACGCGATATATCCAGGCATGACGCCAGCCTGCCGTAAACCATGCGCCTGACATCCTGTATATTCTTGTGTATAGCATAATAATAGCACTTTTATGATATAAACCTCAACAAAGCATTAATGCGTTCAAAATTAAAATTATTCATAAAATAACTACCATCGGCATGAATTAAAGAATTTCGAAACTCCGAATGCTTGTCTCCGGCGGTGATTCACATCTGCGACCAGCTGGATGCGATATACGCAACTATGAGTTTCATAACGAGGAGGTGGCTGTATTTCCGTCACCCAAGAGACGCTTCCATAAATACTCTCCGTGTCTGCAACTGTTGCGTCAACAGTCACTTCATTCAACCGTCAGTAGAAATGAATTTGTGTGAGAGATGGAAAACAGATATGAGTATAGAATCATAGCTTGGCTAAATAGAGCACTCTGTGGAAATTTTCCTGCCCGGCTTTTGCGTTTAATGTAAATTAACCCTAGTAGTGTGGTTAACTATAAAACATGAACGTCTGAGCCGTCAGTACTTGAAGGTATCAGTGACCTCATAGGAGTATATGAGGAAACAACCACAAAAATACTAAAAATATATGCTGGCATATGTGTGACTTATCAATTTTAACAAGGTTAAATATTATATAAGAAAGGATAAAAATCAGTGATGTTGAACTAAGGACCAGTAAATATCATACTAACAACTTTCTCCAAAGTACTTGAAAAACTAATGTTCAAAAGATTATATTTCCTTCTTGATAAACATAATATTTTAGCAAGGGAAACAGTTTGGATTTAGGAAAAGCATTCAATCAATGATGCGACTTTCAAGTTAACAAATGAATTTCTTCAATTCCTTGATAATATATTTAATTCTTTAGGGATATTTTGTGACCTATCAAAAGCTTTTGACTGTGTAAACCACAACGTATTTTTATCAAAATTATTCTATTATGGCATTAAGGGAAAGGTAATGAATGGATTGCAACATACTTATCAAACAGAAAGCAAAAAGTACTGATAAATTCTTCAAAATATTACAAAGCGTACTCGGAATTTCGGTGGTAAAGTATGATGGTTTTCAAAGTTCTGTTTTGGTTCCATTATTGTTTTTATTATATATCAATGATCTCCCTTCAGTAATGAGTTTTTTTTGGGGGGGGGGATCCTAATGTAACCTATTTATATTAACTGCAGCAACTTTAGACAAATTTAAGTGTGTTAAACATTTGTCGCTAAGCTCATATCTTTATGAAGGGAGTATGCGAGTCGAAAATGTTTGGGAATAACTGACAGATGAATGTTTTTGTGGAGTATAACATCCTTAAAGTTCATATCTTGAAAAACGGAACCATTCATTAGTTTAGAAAACGATTTAAAATTATTTTATGCATATTTCAACGATTTTTCCTACAAACGCAATAAAAATATAAATATGACAAAATTGCAAATTGTCAAAAGAAACAAAACATAGCGTTCGGATTTGTGCTGCAAAGAAAAGAAATAAAGAAATGATTTCATATCTAGAGGCAGAGATCTGTCTTGCACGCCGATAAAGTTACCATTATCACATAGTCAGCACTTTCAAGCCAAAGTAGCACAGCTGACTTCTCGCTCGTTCCCCCATGTCTATAGGTTGGCGCAACAAGTTCGACTCGCGTGTTTCAAGGAATTGTTTTTATAGGAGTTCTAACTTGATGAAACATAAAAATAATATTGACTTTTTTTCCTCACAGAGAAGGAGATAGAGAAGGGGGGAACTATCTATGAGTCTGTATTTTTAAATTACTGTTTTCTGCAGAACGTCGGTCAAAGTGAATTTATTAGTTTATGTCTCTGTTGAAATTTTGTTATTAAGTATGGCACAAATTTATAGAATGAATGCTATAACTTTTTAGTTTAGCATTAATCTTAAATTTTTATGTGTTTTCAAAGTTTTATTTTCATAAATAAACGACAAAATAAATGACATAAAAATAAGCTAATGGACTCAAAAAAAAAAAAAAAAAACCGGCTGTCAGATAATTATATACATAATTTTTCCACACATTACTAATTTGTAAGGTTCCTTCGTATCCTATTTTATATGGATTGCTCTATACACTATGTAATTTAATGGATAGTTTTCATTGTCTTTTTATAGTGTTCTCTTCTTGTTTAAGAAAATTCGGCAAATTATAGCTTTACTTCTGTATTTCGTGAGTTTAGCCCCGCCATATTGCAAAACTATTATCTGCAAATCTTACCTCGTGCATGCTGATTATGAACCAGTTCAAATCTTTTACAACTTGATGGTAGATATCAACTTGGAGCCGGGCTGTGGTGGGCGAAGTTACTTTAGGACACCTGGACCCAAGCCAGGCATCCCCTCGTGATGACGGAAGTACGGGGGTTCATATCCCAAGGACAGCTATTTCGGGAACATCTCATTTCACCCATCGGATGAGATCTGTGCAAGTTGGAACGTTTGAATCATTCATTGCCCTGCGGGTACGAAAAAAAAAGTCAAGTGTGTGCAGTTTTGTTTTTCTTTTCAATAAAATATCAGTATATAATTTTTCTATTTAAGAAATTGTTTTATAAGAATGACATATTTTAAATGAATTAATAAAGTGGGAAAAGCAATCAATTTCAAAAGAAGTTGAACCCCCACTCCAGTTTGTGTGGTGCGGAAGAAAGCATTAACACCGCTGCCGTCATTGGTTTATCGTGCTTTCTATCGGATCCTCGACCCTTCAGATGTTTTGAATATTTCGCTGGATGTCACCCACGCGTTGGTAACTAAAAAGTTGCACATGAGACGTGTTTGTGCACGGTAGGCTTCAAGACTGCTGATTCCCGGGCAAAAGAAAGTTTGCATGCAGTTGAAAATGATGTTACTGGGAGATGCATGCTGAGCTTTCAGAGGTAATCGCTCCCAGTGAAACCTAACGACATCATCGATCCTGAGTGATGAAAGGGGGGAGGGGATGGTTGCTTCTGCTGGGAAAGTTGCGGTCATCTCATTTTAGTGATTTACCTGCACACAAAACTGAACTGGGCAATACTACGGAGATGTTCTGAAAGGTCGTATCAAACGCATGCAAAAGACCGCATTTCAGTGCAACAAGCTCATAACGCACGACCGCACAGCGCAAATGTTGTTGAATATCGGACAAAAATGAATGTCGAGTGTTTCCCTCACCCTCCCTTTAGTCCCATGTGACTGTTCCCCTTTCTCCAAATTAAAGAAACACCTTTGTGGGAGGCATTTTTCATCAGCGGAAGCAGTGGTGTAGGCTGCCCAGACTATTCTGAAGAATATTTCAAAAAATGGTTCCAGCATGGCGCAAATGCTGGATCAGGTGCATTGCGTCCAACGGGGAGTACTTTGAGAAAGATCATCAAAATTATGAAGATGAATAAAGATGCGTTGTAAAATAATTATGTTCATTCTTTAATGAACAGCTCTGTAATATTTGTTGAGCATAAATTGCATTTTATAAATAGGGCGTTGTAAATTATCTTCATTTTTCCCCGTTAGTTGATCGCCTGGTTTCTTTTGGTACATTGCGCTTGCATTCTGGTCAACAACAATAGCGGAGTTAATACACAATGTAGTTTACGAAGCAACAAAGCGCTTCCCATGAGACGGGGAATATTTTTCAAATGTCCGAGGCAACCCCGGGTTAAGCAAAAGAAACGATCCACTTGCCGCATGGATAACGTGAGCGGGCAGGCGGTTCATCGCGTGTTTGCATTCAGCGGCACATGTACCGGCCACCCTACGGCGACCGAATTAAAGGCAATTACTGGACGCAATCCGAAATTGCCATCAATAACAATAATTTGAGAAGAGAAAGAGATTACGTTAGGCGTGAACTGGACCTCCACAAGGTAGGTGACGTGTGGGAAGGCCTACACTCGAACTTAACTGGATACAAACAAGCGATGACGTGAGCATGTCGACAGGAGGGTTCAGACAACTCCGAGTAGTGTACCGTTCTAAAGAGAGAAGTCAGGGGAAATGGAGTCCAAATATCAAATTGATATTTTTATTGTTTTTGCATCTGTAATATCTTGTAATATCCATATGGAAAGATGGAATCTAAAAGCGAACATTTAATGCTTTAAATTTAAGATGGTGCCACTTAGTAGCCACGTCTCTCTCTGTCGTGCAGTTTAAGTATTTAGGGGATGGAGACAGCACGTTTCATGAGAGGAGTAGAAAGTAAACCCTGTGGAGGAAACCAAAATATTGAAAAACTGCAATACACAGACCATGTTCAAAAACGTATAGGTTCGCGTCTGCGTAAACTGAAGAAAGACACTGTCAGATGGGACAAGAAGACTATGAGCACATGATTGACAAACTACAAAATTATCACGGGATGACAATAAGATCTAATCTTCAGAACACGAGACATGCAGTTTGGGCCACATATATCAGCTATCAACTGATGACAACCCACAACATGGTTTATGCCCCTCTTGATGTAAATTCAACACACATTATAAACAACCATAGAGGCAATAAAACATGTATAATCCTAGCCTTCTAAATAACTGACTGCATGGAAAAACACAAAATGTCAACAAATCTTTCAGCAAGTGTTTTGTGGACTCGTGTGTCGAAAACAGTTGGTGCATTTGATGCAGTTTTAACATTTAACCCAGGAATATGGAATTAGGGTTAGAAATGAATTGTCAATAGACTCCGGTAGTGCAACTTCAACAACAGTACTTTATATGTATCAAAGCAGAGATAATGGTAGATCAAATGGAAAAAACTGCAAGAAAGGAAAATGAATGAATAGTGTTTAACGGTTTTTAGTAGTGGGGCATCACAGTAGGTGGGCACTGATGATACCATCAAATGAAATTATAAACTGGTAAAGAATTTTTTGTAAGGAAGTAAACGTTCCAGGTCTACGTTTAGAATACCTCCCAGTCATTTGCCATTTATGAGGACTGAGGAAAACTTGGAAAAAACCTCAATCAGGGAGGACGGTCTCCTGTTGAAATTCGAACCCCAGACCTCCCGCTCACGAGTCCGTGCCTTAACGACCTCGACCACCCGTGGCGGTTACAAGAAAGGAGAGAAGAAGCAAATGAAACCATAGAAGATGAGAATGGCGAATATGAGCCGGGAAATTCTAAATGTGTTAATAAAGTAATGGTTCAATTGTACACTTTAACGCCATTTTTATACCTTCTGGTCGATATTCCTTCCACACTATTAAAGATAATGAAACAAACTTCTACAACATGTTCCCGTAATAAAGAGCTACAAAAATAAGAAGGGATATTTATAAGTAATATAGTTTTCAACATATAGCAATTTCATTAAAATATATATTTAAAATATACCTATATTGTAATAAAATAATTATATCTTGGCAACCAATTACAATTTCAGAAAACTGCGTCGTATATAAAAGTACATAAAAGTACAAATTATACGTGGTAAAATTTGAAGTTGGTATCTCAATCCAGTTTTGAGAAAGGTGCATTTGAAAAATGGAAAATTAGCGTGTGTGAAACGGGGCAGGCTTACTTCCCTAGAGCACCACAAAATTTTAAAATGCACAACGCTCCATCCTCTGGAATCACTTCTGTAAGTAGGTTGTGTTTCTTCAGGATCGGACAATGATTCTTCACAGTAGGAGACAGGAAGAAGTCACGTGGTGCCAGGTTGGGACTGTAAGGTGCTGCTTGAGTAGAAAGCATTGTCATGGTGCAACAAAATGACCCTTAGCACGTTCTTGCTCAACATAGTGAGTATTTGCTTACTTGCAGGGTAAGACACAGCGCGGTCATTACCTCTCTGACACAGGCAAGGAAAGTTTTTATTTTGGATGAAAACAGGAAGTTGTCGAGGGAGCCAAATCCGGAGTGTACGGGGATGAGGAATGATCTCATACATTAAGCGTACTAATTTTCAGAACCTTCTTCTTCGCCAAATGACGACGATTCTTCTTGATCGCGTCGCTTAATTGTGCTTCACTTTTCCAAAAAGTAAATTAAAGCTATGCCGTATAAACTCCAAAACACAGTCGCCGTCATCTTTCCTGCTGAGGATGTTGTTTTTGCCTTTTTTCGGAGCGCTTTCTCCGGTTTCGACTGCTTCGTTTCCGACGTGTGGGGATGAATTCACATCTCGTCACATCTCGTTCTTTGTGTCCGAAATCCAGTTGGATTCCGTTTAAATAGCACCAAATCCTGTGCGGATATGACAACTTGTTCCCTTTTCTGGCCAGTTGGTAACAAACACGACACCCACCACGTCGATAAATTTTTCATTTGCAAAACATTTGCATCCGATCTTCAGAAATGTCCACAGCTTCAGCAATCGCCCTCGGTCTCCTATCGCTGTCGCTTTTTTCGATCATTTTGGGAGTCACCTGGACACGGTTCGCATCGCTCGCTTGTGCCCGTCCCGCCACATCTAAACTCACCAAAACGTTTACACATCATTCTTAGAGAAGGTGCAGATTCGCCGTAATGTTTGTCCAGCTTTGGCTTAGTTTCTGTGGGCGTGTCCCTTTCAGAAAATAATGTAGCGTGCCCGGTAGAATGATTACCAAAGAAACGCGAATATCTGCTCACTTTGATAAGTTAGAAATATGATTTTCATCTTATTTTGTGAAGAAACTCCAAGTTTTGTAGCAATTAAAAAGTGTCTGCGCCTGCGCATGGTTTGACAACACAAAGAGTTAAAATAGCGGAATTCACAGTTCAGCAAAAGTGAAATGTTATTGGTTAGAGATGTAGGCAAGAATATGGTGCGAATGCTCCAGAGCGCCATACCATTGTGAAACGGCATAATCAGCTGTTAGAAACAGGGTCTGTGTTAAGAGAGAAGGAAAGCGATGTAGTGCAAATCTGGGTATTCCAAAATACACTGTCCACGATATTGTCCATAAAAGATTGCGACATACAGCATAAAAAATCCAAATTGCAAACAACTGAATGAAGGCGCGACGAACAATTTAAACATTCATGCCCCCGTGTCTCCCTACGTATTTGCATATTATTTTAGAATAACTACACTAATGTATAGGATTGTTGATTTGTTTCATTTATGGACGTTCTTTAACACCTCGGGCCATCAGCGTCCTATTAAACTTAGGGCGTGAAACTGCCGACAAATTTTGCTCAGAGGTCTCTTCTTTCAGGAATGAGGTTACATCACAAGGACAACAATGTGTAGGAGATGCTCGCATTTCTCTTTGGCAGCTCCTCCCCCCCCCTTCTTTCTTTTTAACACAGAATATGTTTCTAACAGCTGATTATGCCATTTCGTGTTGTCGTATCACGCTCAGGCGTAATAGCGTCATAATTTTCATTGTTACAAAACTTGGAGAGTTTCTACCCAAGATAAGACGAAAATCGTATTTTAACCTAACATTTCTTATTAGTAGTCATTCTACTGGACACCGTATATTTTATTAATACGCGAAATTTCTGTTTCTCCATTTTGAATGCTTGTTTATAAATTTCAACAGGAATGGGCTTTGGAACACAGCAAACTAAGCTTCGTGATTGTTGATAACTATTGTTCAACTGTCCCCACGTTGTCACGGCAACGTTCAAAACAATCTAGTGCTACCACCTTTACGGTTGCACGGACTTAGAGAAGAGCTCAAGGTAATTTTAAAGATATTCCTTTCCAGATGACTTGGGAAAAAATAATTCTGGTGTGTATGACTTTCACGTGTATTATCGTAAACATGCCTCTCTTTATTTAAACTGTGCTCATTTTTCACTTTTGAAAAGGCAGATGTAAAGAAGGGATTTCAGGAATTAAGGGATCGCTGTGAAGCTGCGAGTGATGCTCTCGGGAGGTCCTTTAGTTTCCGTTATAAAGTGAATGGAGTGATGGCAGCTGGTGTTAGGGGAGACACCCCAGATAGGGCACGTGGGCAGACGTGTGCGCCGATACTGACACCTGGCAGGCATCATCTTACCACCCTCTGTATCCAAATCTGTGTGTCTGAAGGGCGCCCACCGGAAGGAAATATGAAAGGGATCGTTAAAGAGCCTGCAGCTGGAAGTTCATTCATTCTGGTTACCTCAAGGTCGATATGCTAGAAATACGGGCCTCAGATTCCGGAGCGTTTTCATGAGGCCAGCTAAATATGCATGTTTTTAACTGACAATCTTCAGTTCAAGACACTGTCATTTAGTGATGGTTCGGTTCTGCTGTTTCACGACAAGAGAGCGATATAAAAAGTTTTTGGCTCGATCGTGAGTGGTCATGTAATTAACTTAATGCACATTTGTCTTGAGCAGCCATTGTTTCTAATATTTTCTTACAGCTTTCAAATTTTATGACTTGGTACACTAACATTGAGTATCGTGGAGTGATACATTTCTTTATGAAAGATGGTTTAAAGCCAAAGAAAATTCATATCGAATTTATAAAAGTTTATTGGGGGCTCCTCTGTCATTTTCAACGAAAAAATAGGTCACCTTGAAGATGATGCACGTAGTGGGCGTGCTAAAAGTTCAACAGCAGCAGAATTCATTGAACAAATACATGACATGACATTAGATGAACTGCGAGTCAAGCGCACGAAACTACTGAGAGAATGGGCATGTCACAGGAACGCGTAGGCTGTTTTACATATGAAAAAACTTTGCGCAAAATGGGTGTAGGGCTTGCTAGCAGTAGATCAAAAAGACATTCGTATGAAAATAAAGTTCAGCGTTTAATAGCAACAGAATTGATCAGCGTACGAGGGGTGTTTAAAAAGTTCTCGGATTAACCCAGAGATGTCATGAAGATCGTGACGATCGTGTAAACAAACTATTGTTATCTACAAAATGGATACAACTGAAATACGAGCTGTGATAAAATACTTCGTTTCGAAGGGTTTAATTCCAACAGAAATACAAAACAAATTAGATTCCACATTAAAAAAATGGGCTACTGAATTTAAGCATGGTCGTACATCCATTTGAGAAGTAAAGCGCTCAGGGCATCCCAAAGCTGCTTCGACTGACGAGATGGTGACAAAAATTCACAATACTCATTGAAGGTATGCGAGTTGACTGAGATTGCAAAGACCTAGTTCACTACCTTTTACATGGAGTGTTGGATGTGAGAATACTTTCGGCTCAATGGGTGCCGCTCAATGGATCAAAAACGCACTGAAATGAACATTTCACAAGAGTGTTTAGACTTGTTTAAACGACAATTCCAGTGAGTTTCTCTGACGTTTCGTAACAGTACATGAAACATGGAATTATCACTACATGCCAGAGACGAAGGAGTAGTCCAGACAGTGGGTGGCAACAGTGAAAGTGCACCAAAGAAAGCAAAAACGGTTCCACCTGTAGGAAAAGTCATGACTACGGTTTTCTGGGATTCTCATGGTGTGGTGCCCGTAGACTTACTTCCAGAAGGGCTGAACCATCACCAGGGAGTATTCAGCTTCACTACTGGATCAACTGAAAGATGCTAGTCAGGCTAAATGTCCACACCTTGCGCAAAGAAAGTTCTCTTTCATTACGATAATGCGTCTTTATACACGTCTGGTATTGTAGCTTCAAAACTGCATGACTTTCGTTTCCAAGTGCTTTCCACATCCGCCGGATTTGGCTCCCAGCGATTATTTTTTGTTCTCAAACCTGAAGAAAGGCTCGGTAGATGATTCACATCAAATGATAAGGATAAAGCTGAGACAGACGCTAATTTTTCACAGTTGGACGAGAGTATTAAAAAGTTGGAAAGTTGGTGGACTAATGTATTGATTTACAAGGTAACTATGTAGGGGTGGGGTCTCTTAAATATGTGTTTTCTTGGCCAGGCCGAGAACTTTTAGAACGCCCCTCATAACTGTAGTTGAGGAAACAGCAGTCAAAACAGTGGACAGAAGCCGGTTGCCCGTTCAAATAAAACAAACGCGGTTCCATATGCAGGTAAGGTTATAGCCTCAGTCGTTTAGGATGCTAAAGAATTTTTAGTAAATCATTATCTTCAGAAGAAAAACCCATACGTGAAACTTATTCCATTTTTGCTCATAAATGTTTTAGCGACGAAAAAATTTAAATATTTAAAACATGAATTGTTGGAGCATTCATCCTATTCGCCAGATTTGACTTCCTCTGATTTCCATCTACTTTCAAAAGCATGCTGTTTCTTGCGTGAGCGTCATCAGATCAAGAGGCAATTGCATCTATAGAGTAGAATTCGATACTTTGTGGCAAATCACTTCAGAGATGTATATCTTTGGAGCTCGTATTGACCTTAAGTGAGGTTAAGCTGAGAAAATAAAAATAGTGTTGAAGTTAAAAATGGAGAAAACTGAAAATAAGGTTCAAGAGCAGGCCACAAATAAATTGAAGTTTATTCCAGGTATGATGACAAACTCCAAGCTAAAATAAAAATGATGAATGACATTTCACACCCTGTAAGAACAGCATTTGTAAATAAATACAGAAATGTTGAACAAATAAATAATTTTAATATTCCGGATTTTATTGTTGATGCAAATGATCGAATGATGTAGAAATGTTTGACTTATGAGTCCGGGACGCCCACTTGTGCCAGTAAGTTGATATGGTATTATGTGCTTAAATCTTAGGGTATATACACTAACATGAAAACCGTTGAAATGCGTGTATTATGTATACAAACAAACAGCACGCTTCCTCTGAGTTTTCTTTAAAAGTATCCCCTCTCTGTACTAAGCATGAGCTAACACCTGGATGTGAGCTGACGCTCCGCGGTGCGTGCATTCAGGTGGGTCATGGCAGATGTGGCGGGCGGTTGTGACGTCATCGCCCCTCCGCGTCACTGCTTCGTGTTTGCATGTCCGTATGTAAACTACGGCAAAGGCTTGTATTGCCATTTGTACAAAAGTAAAGGAAAGTTTTCAGCTTACGTTAGCAATCTAAAAATGAGCCGAAATATGAAGTTTGGTGGTTTTAGCCCACAGTAAGTAGAGTTAGATCAAACAGGGAAGAAAATGTACTAGTAGTTACAACAGCATAATGAGTTTGCCGAAGATGTTACGATAATCCTTGTCCGTATGAAGAATGATTCTTAGAGAACATTTATCGCATTGAACACTAGCAATAGTCAAAACAGGCAACAGATAACTAGTGTGGCTAATTCTTTCAACTCGTCTAAAAACGATGTACAGCAGCTTTTGCAATTGATATGTATTTAATTAGGTTGAACCGCCACGGGTGGCTGAGGTCGTTAAGACGCGTACTCAACGGGAGGTCTGGGGTTCGATCCCGCCAGCACCGTCCTCCCTGAGGCAAATGCCGGAGAGGCACCCTAAACTTAGGCCTGAAACGCTTTCTTCCTTAAAAAAATTTATTTCCCAATTTATCATTTTACTTCCCGTATCATCAGTGTTCACCGCTGCTTCAATAATTAAAATGATCGTTAAACACTATTAAAAACATTAAATTGAACTGTATTCAATTATGTTAACAAGTATTTATAACGTTGACATATATTTAAATAAATTGTCGTGTATTCAGTTAGGTTGACATGCATTATGTATGTTGAAATGTTTTTAATTGTGTTGAAATTTATTTAACAAGGTTGATGTAAGTACCTAAAAGCTGTAAATAGTATAATTTCACAATTTCTCCACTGCCACCGAGTGTAAGCCCAATTTCAGATTTAAATAAAAACTGAAAAACAAAGCGATATTGGGAATATTTTTGCTTGTTATTATAATCTGTAACCTCCGTGGGTGCCCGAAGTCGTTAAGGCGTGGAATCGTGAGCGGGAGGTCAGGGGTTCGAATCCCACCAGGACCGTCCTCTCTGATTGACGTTTTTTCGAGGTTTTCCTCAATCATAAGTGGCAAATGCCGGGAAGGTACCCTAAGTTTAGGCCTGGAACGTTTCCTTCCTTAAAAAAATCCTTTCCCAATATATCATTTCATCTCATGTATCATCAGTATCCACCGGCCTGTGGTGCCTTATTAGTAAAAACGGGCGTTAAACACCATAACCCCCCCCCCCAAAAATCTGTACCAGTTCTCCTAAGGTTTCCTCTATATTAAGTAATAACTTTGCCATAGTGTACTTTGTAATGTTGAACTGCCTGTTGTTGTGTAAATTAAATTTAATACTTAAATTACTCTCCTTATGTTTTACAGCAACAGTGAAAATATTTACAAATTACTGAGCAGGATTCTTGCAACACGCGGATGGGTTGAGAGTCACCGATTTCAAAACCTGTGCAGCTGTTGCTCACCTTATTGCTAAGTGCAAGCAAGTTTAGTAAAGAAACGTTTGAGAAACCGCGGCAGATGTGGCTGCAACTCTTTAACCCCCAGCATATGGGCGGAAAACGTTAAGTCGTGTGCACCAATTTTCCGGTAAACACGTAAGGGTGCCGGAACCAGCGGCCCGTGTATCCGGTGACGCCTGACGCTGGACATGATAACTTCGGCAATAGATCGCTTCATCTAGAGTTTGCATTTACTCAGTGAACAATATAACCTGGAAATAATAAACCTAATAATGTTAGCGGGAGGATTCCGAAATCTTGTAACAAGGAAATTTCACACAAACAAAGCTGGCATCAAATTTGTCAATATTGCACATCCCATTTTATTTCCTTTAAAAATATTCATGTTTCATTTGCATGAACGTTATGTCACAGTTTATTTTGATGTTTCAATAACTCAAATCGTTTATATCATGTAATATTCCACATTCCCAAATTATTGAATATGGAATTCCACAGGAAGCAATTCTTGACTCGCTGCTTTTATAGTTCATATACGAGGGTAGGTCCATCTGATAAGAATCATTGCTTTCACAAAAGCCTTATCTGGTGTCACACCTTATCTGTTAAGTAAATAATTGCAGCTGTAACTTAGCTCCGCTATGTTCAGTTATTCAGATATAGTTGCATAAAGAAGGCTATGTGTAGAGGTTTGTAACATATTCAATATGGAGTATCGAGCTGGAGTATCACAAAAGAAGAACTTATTCCAAACGAAATGAAACAGCGATTGGACGGTGTATATGCGGAAGCATCCCCCTCATCTACCGTAAAAAAATGGACCAAACTTTTTCGAATGGATCAAGAAAGCACTGAAGACGAATAGTGTGCAGGTTGGCCCTTGGAGGTGCTCACTCTTGAAAACATCGCTCTAGTGAAAGGAGAAATTATGGAAGACTGGCGGCTCAAAGTTACGGAAATAGCAGCAAGGTTGGGTCTTTCTAATACAACAGACCTTCAAATTATTCATGAACATTTAAACATGAATAAGGTTAGTGCAAGATGGGTGACTCAATGGAGGGGCGTAAACCTGGTGCAGCACCGCCTCTAAAGGCCAGATCACTCAGTCATCCAAGAACATTCCGGCCACAATCTTTTGGGACTGTGAAGGAATACTCTTCATTGACTTCAAGGAGAGGAAAATAGTAAATGGAGAGTACTATGCTGCCCTACTGCACTGACTACGTGCTTCCATCAAAGAGAAAAGGCGAGGAAAGCGGAGTGGTGGTGTGTACCTTCTTCACGACAACGCGCCTGTGCACACAGTTCTTGTTGCAAAGGAAGCTGTGAAGAAGTGTGCCTTCAAGGAAATCGACCATCCACTCTACAGCCCAGATCTAGCTCCTAGTGACTATTTCCTCTTCTCAAAACTCAAGAAGGCACTTCGAGGAAGGAAATTTAAGTGTGACGAAGTGATGGATGCTGTTTATACCCATTTTGCAGACAAGACTTCTCACTATTTTTGAGGAGGGGGATTGAAATGCTAATTCAAAGATGTGAGAAGTGTATTGCAATAAAGGGTAACTATATTGAAAAGTGAAATATAGTTGTTGTCTTTATCATACCTAGAAAATGGTTAGGCCGGAAACTTATTGACTTAACCTCTTATGTAGGATTTATCTATTCCTTGTTCATTGTATTATATAAGATTGTTATGTTTATTCACACTGTGATAGAATTTGCACCCTCTTTCAGAAAGTCTATGTACCTACACTTAGGCTGATCTTAAAGGTTTCACTGGACCAAAGTTTGCAATTACTGTGATCTGTTATCTGTGAAAGACGTGCAGCAATTCCCTAGCCTTATCACAGAATATTAGAGTCAGGCTGAGTTGTTGGCTTTGTTAACGGGAGAACAGAAGGTAACGCAATGGCTTCAAGCAAAGTTAGTTTAGTGGTGATAAAAACAGAGATTCAAAAAAGTATAGTCAGGATCTCAATCTAACTTTTAGAATATATATCAAAACATGCGTTAATGAGGAAGAGACAAATAAACTTTGTTTTAAAAATGCACAGCAACTGACTGCAAAAGCGTGTGGTGTAGGCAGAGTTACTGAGTTTCGAGGCTAGTGGTAGTACCAGAGTTTTGTGTCGCCTAGGAAACACATTGCACCTCCCAAGAAGATTAAAAACTTAAATGACTTTGACAAGGTCGTGTGTGCAGAACTGTATGAGAATTTGCAACAGTACAAAAATAACTGACGCTTCAAGTACTGAAATATAACACACTGCTTCTAATTCTTCCACCTACAGAATTCTGCTACGTTTAGGGTTCAGATATAAAAACACAAATGGTGGAGGTCAATTTTTAATGGAGTTGAGTGACATGTCGCATCAAGATTCTTACGCAAAATGTACGAAATTCGAGTTTCTGGAAGACTTGGGTGAATAAAATGAACACACAAAATTAAATTTGGCAAGATTCTTCCAAAATGGATAATCTGAAGGAACTGATTGCGAAAAACAGCCGGCTCATCATTTGTCATGTAGAGCAACCTCAAGACTACCACGAGGAAATGACAGTTGATACATTTAAAGACTAGCTTTTTGACAGATTCCTAAAATATTTAAAACAAATAATAATAATAATAATAATAATAATAATAATAATAATAATAATAATAATAATAATAATGGGTAATGCACCATCCATTTACTTGCTCAAAATAAAATACCAAACACTGTCAGCAGAAAAGAATACATTATGGAATGGTTACAAAAAGGGGGGGGTAATTTTGGCATCACAAAGTAAAACTGAGCTATTGCTATGGGCACTTCTGCTTAAAAACCAGGAAAAAAATATATCACCCGCATACGTGTAAAGTTTTTTTTTTTTTTTTTTAAGGACGCTCTTTAACAGCTCAGGTCATCAGCGTCCCATAATTCAGGGCGTGAAACGGCCGACAAATTTTGCTCAAGAGACCTCTCTTTCAGGCTTGAGGTTCTTTTTCGTGCCGTAAATGTACGACACGGGACCCACGGCTTTACTTCCCTTCCGAAGGAAGCCATACTTAGGATTTTTACGCCCCGAAAAAATCCATCGGTCTCCTGACCGGGTTTGAACCCACGATCTTGGGTTTAGGGGACAAGTATGGTAACCACTACAGCACCAGGACCGACGCGTGTAAAAGTGTGGCTATCAGAAGAAGGCGAGTGCGAGGGAATTGTTTATCTGCACACGTACGATGTATGTGAGATGACCATGTTGGTACATGAATGTGAACCTCTCAGACTGAGATCTTGCACGCCCGCTGTACTTCTAACCATCTGACAGCACTGTTAACGTAACGAGGAGGGGGGAATGTTTACGTACCGCATTCCTATTGCTTGATTTCTTCTGATCGCCAGACAGTACTTACTACAAGGTAATACACCTCCCTCCTTACCACTACCAGTATAATCCAATTGAGCTTGTGTGAGCTAAATAAAAGAAGGCAGCCCTGTCCAGCGAGGCCTAATTTCCCAATTAAATAATTAATATTTGAAGTATATTAAATAATTAATATTAGGCCTCTTCCTTATGATTCGCAGTGCCATGACAGAGTTTCACCAAGACGACACTCAAAGTAACTTTAATCTCAACAAAGCGGTGCCGCAAACAATGAACAAACGATTTAGAACAATCTTACAATAGGAATGTTCCAAGTTCCTTGCTTTAAGACGAACATTCAGTACATTTTACTTGTGAGCTTGTGAAATACGTTTTAAAGTGCCCTGGTATTGTGATAAATTGTACATTGAACATGTTTTTAAGTGCTTTTTTCATTACTTTTTAAACGTTACATTATTCAATTGTTAATCTGTTATATTTTAAGCGCAACTTTTCTTAAAACGGCAAAGAAAGTATAGCTTTATATTAACAGTGAATGGGAGGACTAGTATTGTTTTATTGGAAACAAATGAGGTGTTTATTGTGTAATAAACCTGTTACTAAAAGAGTAATGTAGGGCGACATTTTTTGAGTAAGAAACACAATTTCATATATTTTTAATTCTAAATTTATAATAATAATAATAATAATAATAATAATAATAATAATAATAATAATAATAATAATAATAATAATAATAATAATAATAATAATGTTTTCCTCATGGTCACTCAAGCGAATGATGGAATGGATATTTCCCTCCCAGGAATTTTCCGCTCTTCTATTTCATATTTATTCAGGTCAGGCAAGGTGAGAATGTGTTCTGCGGCTTGACGGTGGATTTATGCCTAGGAAAGTTCCTGTGCTGATTTCTGGCAAATCGAAAACTGCCTTGGGAGGAGGGACCGTTGTGGCTTCCACAGGGCTCGAATTTCGGAAAACGTTAAAGGGCCCGTCCATGTCTCTTGCTCCTGGACGTCCGAAGAAGCCCCCCCCCCCCTTGGGCGACGTAGTTATAAAAAAACCGGTCAATGTGGCCTTGTTTTAAGTATTGAGAAGAGCCCGGAAGTTTAGGCAAAATGTCTTTTCTATCTGGGTGGATATATTTAAGAGCCATAATGAAATGAACAAGTTTCCGTATATTTGGGGTCGGTAGGGCCAGGTTTTGTTTTGCCTATTTGGGTTTTTATTGCCTATTTTAAGGTTTGAAACCTATTTTGACTGTTTTGGATCGTTATGGATTTTCTGCGATTTTTTACGTATTTTAAAAAGCACATGCAACTTTCAATGTATTGAAATGAAAGAAGGTTATAAAAATAAAACGACATGTTCGCCTCACGAAACTATGTATTGTAAATCTTGTTATACGTTTATCTCAAGCACTCAACATTTTTCTCCTCTATCCATTCACTTAAGCTCATTAAATAACAGAACCTTCATTAGTGAAAGGAAAGCACGTTTACCTCGGGCTTAGAATACAGGAAATAAGAGAGGATGAAGGAAATACTGTAGTTTTAATAGTTCTGGCGAATGATTTTGAGTCGTTCTGCGGGAGACAGTTCTAGGAAATTTATGGTGGAGGTAAATTCTCAACTGCATAAATGTAACAAACAACTGCAAGCGAGAAAGACAAGAGCGGTACAGCTGTGCAATAAACCGTCCCTACAATACGGAAGAAAGAGAAATACTAACCCGATTCTCCTTTGTCTTGATGAACATTTTCCAGATGTCCTGAAAGGTGAATACAACGTTTTTTTAAATAATCATTTCAGTGGAAGTAGAACACTTTTTTAATTGTCGCAAATGCCTATTTTCATTAATGATGAGTGATATTAGTGCCTTTATGCACGTATATTTTAACCAAAATAAATTCTCTAACTTCCGAGCTCTGGTAATGAGTAAGGCACACAAATAAAGGTTATTATTTCGCATCCCATTAATTAATATATTTCCATTCATGGATGAAAAATGTTAATGAAGACATATTTTCACATGTCGTGTAAGTTTGGGAGATTATATAACGGGCTACCTTGGTATATGTTCAAACATTTTCACTGCGTCCTTGTTTACTTGAAACATTAATAATGTTGGTAACGTTTGTAGTCATAATGTCAGGAGGATTTGTGTTTTCGTGTAGAGCAACCCGTGGCAATAAAACTAATGGCGTTTTATTGGATCCCATTAGGGTACAGAATTGCGGGACACGCCTACTTCCCGTGTTGAATATGCAAACACGTAGAAACAACCTTGATGCTTTATCAGCTGGTGCCAATCTCTAGGAAATCTCTCATTCAAAAAGGTGTACGGGTTATACCGGCGTGGAAAGTACCTTGTGAATCTTTCGTAGTTAAAACCGGTTTTCGCAGAATTCTTCCTTTAATGACTTCACACGCTGTTATCCATAAGTCTTTTTGAAGATGGCAGCAACACGTTACTGGTAGTTTCAAAACTTCAGCAACTAAATCAATTGCACGTAGGTAAACAATATTGTGGAGTATTTTGACCGAGGGAAGTTGAAAGAAAGCGGTAGAAGGAGCCTCTTGCCCACAAGAGACATTGTGTGCATGCGTCACGTGTGTTCCATCACCACGGGTGGCTGGGATGGTTATGACGCAGACTCGTGAGCGGGAGACCTGGGGTTCGAATTCCGCCTGTCCTCCTTAACACCCCGTAAGGGGGGGTTGCGGCTCCGGTCGTTGCTCTTCAGATGCTCCAGGTGCGGGCTCTGCGGACCCTGAGTACCCGCGGTACTTCTGACGTTACTAGAAGCAGCCGGGCCGGACTTGAAACGAGCCCCTCCCGCAAGGGAGTTGTCCGGATTGGGTTGGACTCGGCGTGGCAGTGGTCCCGGAACTCACGGGAAATTGAGTACTCACGACGGCAGCGTATCCCAGGGGAGTGCCTATGGCGTGTACCCTGGGGGAGGTTCGCCTGAATCGCTGTGTTCGTGGGGAGGGTGGTGACTACCTTAATGCTGGGGTGACTCACCTCCATAACACGAGTAGGTCAAGCTAGATGAGACCTCTCCACCAGTAAATCTGGTAGCTAAGGGAACTTAGCGCGTCTGGGCGTCGCAAACGTCTGCAGCCGAACGGCGTGTCGGAATAGCTTCTAGGTGCCGTCCTAATGCAAAAATCTACGGGATGCGCAGATCTCTGTGAAAAATTTTGCCCACGGCAACATCCCCTGGCAACAGGGAGGGGTCCCTTTATAATGTCCTCCCTGACTGAGGTTTTTTCCTGGTTTTCCTCAGTCCTCATAAATGGCAAATGCCAGGGAGGTAACCTAAACTTAGGTCCGAAACGTCTTTCTTTAAAAAAAATCCTTTCCCAATATATCATTTCATCTCATGCATCATCAGAGCCCGCCTCCTGTGGTGTCTCAGAAGTTAAAACGAGCGTTAAACACCAGTATAAAAAAAAGTTGTTTTTTCCTCAGAAAAGTTTGCCCTGAATTTTATATAGACCAGTTGTGTTACCAATAATATGTTTTGAAAGACAATTAAATAATTATAGTGTGTGTGTGTGAATAGTGTTTAATGCCCGTTTTACTACTGAGGCACCACAGGCAGTAGACACTGATGATACATGAAATAAATTATATACTGGGAAAGGATTTTTTAAGGAAGGAAACGTTCCAGACCTAAGTTTAGGGTACCTCCTCGGCATTTGCCATTTATGAGAACTGAGGAAAACCTCAGTCAGGGAGGACGGTCTTGACCAAATCGAACCCGAGATCTTCCGCTCATGAGTCCGCGCCTTAACGACTTCGGCCACCCGTGGCGATAATCATTATAGTGAAAAAGTACATTAATGTCAAGTAATACAAGGGATGTCATAAGTCATGGCAACTTTTTTTTTTACAAGGGATAACACGAAGAATCTAAGATATACGATTGAAAGTGTATGAACTATACTTTGGAATGAAGCCACCAGATGGTATATGTGAGCAGAGTTGAAGTTCAATTGTCAGGAACGGAGGTGAGGAAGAGTGAACAACTTGCGTATGTGAAAGTAGCGTTTCTCCACAGCAGGATAAGCAAGTACGGTGATGGTGGGGAACAGTGCTTACGGGATGATAGATGCTGGACACCTGGGGAATTAGAAGAGCAAACAGGAATTCCGGCAAAAACAGTGCACCCTATTTTACGGAAAATGTGTGCATAGCGGGGCTACATCATTTAAGTGAGGTACAGGAGTGAACTCGTTACGGAACATGTCGCTGCAATCTGGCGACATTTCAGAAGAAGGGAATGCCATGCTGAATCGCATCATTGCGATTGACGAAACTTGGACAGGGAGTACAAACCTGAGCGGAGAAATGCTGTTTTCATCTACGCAAGTTGTTTACTGTTCGTGACCTTCATTTCTGGTCACTATCGTTCACCATGTGAACTTCTGGGCGTGCTGAGACACGCAGCTTTGCTCACATAATACACAATCTGGTGGCTTTATTCGAAAATGCAATACAATTTCAATCGTATATCTGGAAGTAACAATAATTGATTGCAGATTCTTTCAGGCAGCGATAATAATCATCGTTTCGTTAGCTGAATAACCGGTAGTGTGAACTTTCGAGTGAATTCGTGAAGAAGTTTTTTTATTTAGCTTTGTGTTAAATAAATGTAAAGAAAATGACTTCTATACAAAAGCTACACTGTTAAGTTTTTTTTATTACGACATAAGAAAAGAAAATTAAAATGAATAAACTATATACACGAACTCCAAGTATTAATTTGAGTTTAAGTGTAGTTTCAAAATACAGGAAGTGTCCAATGCTTTCTGTAGAGACAGAGTTCGTCCTGTAGATTCCACACTTTAATCAAAAGGGTTAGCGGCAAACATTAGTAAAGTTTATTTGTATTTTTTAATGTGTGCATTATTGAGATACTTTTATCAAGTTCTCTTTCAGTACGTATGAGTATTTATTCTATTTGTTATCACTGGAGCACCACATTTCAAGGTTACTTTGAAAAATAAAGATTTTTAAAGTATTGGTCATATTCTCTGCTGGTATATTTTTCAATAAACCTAATGTATAAATGTTTAGAACATTTTACAAGCTGTAAGATGGATGAAGAAAAACCGGGCGAGTGGTAGAGAATAACGTTTTGGGGAAATGAGGTAATTATAAGAAGTGTTTCACTTGGTCGGCCTGGAAACCGTCACCAAGTTGTCTTCAAAGACAGAGAGCCGTGGGCAGTATGGCTTTCACCCGACCTGGACCTTACGTGAGGTGAATTCTGCTGATGCTCGTCACACGCGACAGGTGTTTTGACACGCCTCAACAGGTGCTGCCCTTGGGACGTTTTCTTTCGTTTCAGCCGAAACTGGTTCCCACAAAACAGTAAACACGTTAGAGATGCAATCTTGCGAACTATCAGCCTGCAGCGATAGAGCTCGAGTTAAGGTAGACATCAGATGAAGCGTCTGAACAAACATATTCAGCACAATGTAAAGTTTGGTTTCGCTGATACTGGCGTACACTGGTTCATTCGCATGCCACTCTCATTTTCTTGTTCAAGCTTGAATTTTAATGGGCCGTGGATCCTACCACGTGCTTCATATTCAGTATAATTCAAAGGGGCTTACATTCCGGACAGAAATATCAGAGGGAACAGCAACAAGTTTCGCTGGTGTCTTGCATACTACTAAAATATCCATTTTGGCAAATCACACCTCTTAATAGTGTGATAGCCTGATTTTATTAAACATGTCTGCACAAATATGAGTGAATTATACAATCCAATAATTCACATAACTGATAAATCATGCTACGCTTATCTAGAACCAACAAAAAACTATTTTGTTGCATTTCAACTATTATTATTTTTACAAGATTATTGTCAATTGATTGACTGAACACACCGCGATTCACTTAATACATTCAGTTTGAATTTCTGTAATGTATTCTATAGGGAATATAACGCCAAAGCAGGGAATGATTGAAAATTACAGATAAGTTTATGAAGAAACTGTCATACATTTTAATACTGCTCAAGAGCAATCAATAAAGAATGATCAAACATTTTCTACAGGCAAAAATTTAACTTAGCAATATTTTGTTAACATAACGCATAATGTACACAAAGTACTACTTGCGTTGTTGTCACTTCCGGTTCCGCCTGTGAGAAGTGTGCAAGTTGAGACATGTTCAGTTCCGCCTATCGCAAAATGAAGGTGACACATGTTGTTTTCATCTCAAAAATTCTTCAGCTGAGACCTATGGAGCGTTTGTTCTTCCCTATAGCATAGCTCGAGGTGGTTTAAAATGTTTAAAGAGGGGAGGAAAATAATGGAAAATGGGTCCGGTACTCCAGTTTGTGCTCTAACGGAATAAAACACAACACCATTGTGAGAGAGGATCGTCGAATAACATCAAGAACCTTTCAGATATTCTCAAATTTACACTTGGTGCTGCCCATAGTTAGTTGTACCTATGGCGTGTTTGTGCACGGTGGGTTTCAAAACTACTGCGTGCAAGTCCTCACTGTTGATGGAACTTGACTACACCATTTCGGTCCTGAGAACAAATAGCAAATCTCTATGTGAAAATCTCCATCATCACCCTCTCCCCCCAAAGCGGTTGCTTCTGCTGGAAAAGTTATGGTCATCTCATTTTTCAATAATCAAGGAATAGTTTATCAACATGTCATACCGTTGGTCCTGGTGGTGTAGTGCCTCCTAAACCCAAGATCGCGGGTTCGAACCCGCCCAGGACCGATGGATTTTTTCGGGCGTAAAAATCCTAAGTATGGCTTCCTTCGGAAGGGATGTAAAGCCGTGGGTCCCGTGTCGTACATTTACGGTACGAAAAAGAACCTCAAGCCTGAAAGAGAGGCCTCTGAGCAAAATTTGTCGGCCGTTTCACGCCCTGAGTTGAACAGCTGATGACCTGAGCTGTTAAAGAGCGTCCATAAATAAATAAATAAATAAATAAACATGTCATACCTGCACATAAAATTGGGCAACAATGCAAAAATGTCCTGAAAACTATGCAAGGCCATATAACCCACAAAAGGCCACATTTCCATGCAACAAGCTGGATGCTGCACTACGATAATGCACGACCGCACTTCGCAAATGTTGTTACTGAACATCCTACAAAAATCAATGTGAAGTGTGTCTCTCACCCTCCCTATAGTCCAGATTTAGCCCCGTATTACTTCTTCCTTTTCCCCAAATTAAAGAAAAAACTTAAAGGGAGGTCTTTTCATTGTCTGAAAAAAGGAATGTCAAAAATTGTTTCCAGCGTGTCTTTGAAGACTGGCAGAAACGCTGAGACAGGTGTATTGCATACAACGGGGAGCATTTTGAGAGAAGTCATCAAAATTATATGGATGAGTAAAGCATGTTTAAAAAAAGTATCATTCTTTATTGAACTTCCCTCGTAAATTGAATGAGTTACCTTATTTTATGTCCTTAATCAACTTTTGAACAAAAATAAAAATATTTTAAGAAAGAGTTAATTTTAACACTCACGGCAACTGCTATAAAGGTTTTGTATTGTTTTGGTTTCATGTGGAATATCATAATTATTAATCTATCTAAGCCAAAAGAAATTACATATTATAAGTGTGTTTGTGTTTATGGGTGTATATTTATTAATTAAATTTCTCGCCGGGATTCCGAAATGATGTCATGGTGCAAAATCATTTGTGTGTAAGATTTATGTGCATAAGTAACCATGTTGGCCAATGCGCGTGCCCAAAATTTCTCAACGCGAGAAAAACACATTTTTAAACACCAATTTACTAAAATATATAAAGAAAATGTTATAATTAAAAAGTAAAATTTTAACCAATATGTTTACCTCGCCAAAATGCGTTTCCTCTACCACCTCCTCTATTTGGCCTAGGCCGACCTATCGTCGTATTACATCATGGATAGAAGGCAGTATTGCAGAGGGCGTGTGATCAGCTTATCGATACCTGCCGGTCTCCTATCACGCGACATCCAGGCAGCTCCCAAATTGTCCTCATCAGGCTGGATTGATATCTTTCCAGAATTCTCTAACTTGAAAATTTTTCTGAGCAGGTACCCAGGATTGATCCTGGTCTCTCCTGGACGGCAGCCAACAATGTTTACAACTTAGACAAAAAAAGTGATCAAAATAGTTTAATTATCACCGCTGCGACATTGGAAGCATTAGCCAGAGATATGCTGCTCCTAGTGAGAAATGCGTGAACTATTTCTATGACAAAAGGAACATGTCGGAATGAAATTACAAAGATATTTATAAATCTGTAAGAACTGTCTACAAAATAATGGATAAAGTGATTTTTGTAGTAGAAATGAATGCTTGTATGATAAATGATTATTATTTAGTTCCTCCTTTATAACGTTGAACTTCTGTATATGAAATGACATAAACATTTCGTCACTAAACCCAGAGAAACAGGTACTGATTGTCGTTTGTTACTCGACCCTCAGCGCATTCCACAGACAAAGGGGTTTAAGCTGGCAGACAAATGTAAGCAGTTGGTTCTGGGAAGTGCGGTGATTTACTCTGTCACCTCATTACTCACTTTCAACAACACGTTTGCTACTAATGACTTTCGGGAAGGTTTCCGATCTTTATCAGCCTGCGACATGGCACAGATTGTAAATAAGTACCTTTGAAAGCAAAATGTCCTCTTGGCTAATACCAATACCTGCGTCATGCCAATGCTTTTCGGTCTGCATAAGGAATCTACTCCACGTGCTAAGATGTTGCACTGTTGTTACACATTTATATGCAAAATTTACACGTCAAATATGTTAGAAGCATTTTTATCTTAGGTTAAAAGTTTTGGTGTCTACAAAAATGTAACTATCGCAGCTGACAACAATGGAGCTTAGGCTATAAAAAGATGCATAGGTACAAGTTTAAACTTTTCATAGTCACTGTCGTATAGTCTGTTGAAGTTCAGCCCTGTGTCAATAGCTGGTGAAAAATCATGAATATTTCTAAAGAAAACTTTACATTCTACATTTTCATATGCTACAAGCAGGTGAAAGAGTGAAAAAATCCACCAGGACTTGGTGATCAAGTGTGTTCATTTGATACCATTGCAAGATGAATTCGATCATTTGAAGAAGAGCCAGATACTTTGAAAGACATCCCTCGCTCTGGCCGGCCTCGGAAAGCTGTGAACAACAGCAGTGCTTAACTCCCGTTTTTACTACTGAGGCACTACAGGCGGTGGACACTAATGATACAGGAAATGAAATGATGTATTGAGAAAGGATTTTTTTAAAGAAGGAAACGTTCCAAACTTAAGTTTAGGGTACCTCCCCGGCATTTGCCACTTATGAGGACTGAGGAAAACCTGGAAGAAACCTCAGTCGGGAAGGACGGTCCTGGTGGAATTCGAACCCCAGACCTCCCGCTCAAGAATCCGCTCCTTAACGACCTCGGTCACTCCAAGCGGTGCTGTGAACGAGAGAACAGTTCAAAGAGTGAGGAATTTGGTGGAGGAAAATCGACATATTACTGTTGAATTGTTTATTAGTGTTGGCAGCATTGACAGTATACTCCATGAACATTTAAAGCTGCGAAAAATCTGTGTAAAATGGTTTCCACATTTCCTAAACGATGAAGAGAAGAAGAGGAGAAAGGAATGTGCAAGGAAACTGCTGAGCGTGTTTCCACCAAATAATGAAATGTTTGACAGATATATTCACTGCTGATGAAAGTTGGTTTTATTACTATACCATCCCAAATAAAGCTCAGAACTGCATGTGGGTAAATGAGAATGACCCAAGACCAGTTCGTCAAAAGTATTTTCATTTTCGGAAGCGAATGTTGACTGTTTTCTTCAACTATGAAGGGCCTTAGCACTTTAAACAAAAGGTCCATTCTTCTAGTTTTCATGGTAGCAAACTTATCGGTGACAGTTTGATTAAAGTCTGGAATCTATGTTCTGAAATCATAGTTTGAATCAAATTGGAGTTTCTACCCAGTTTTTCAATTTAGATTTTTCCTTTACATTCAAATAACACAAACAAAATAACGGAACTGCTTTAAGAATTCACACGAAACTTCACTAGCCTGTCATTCAGTAACAGCTGACTATCAACGAAACAGCTGATTATCGCTGGTAGAGAGTATGGCTACTTCAATAATTGTAATATTGTTTGATACTGAAATAACTGCGAGTTTTCTCATATGTAATTTATGTGACTGTGTTACCAATAATGTACTGTTTCTCTATAATTATATAAATATTTTATCAAGCTTTGTAACACTGCAGCAATCAGTATGTATGAAACAAGAGGCTTTTTTGCGAACACAAATGACGGGAGTTCAGTTTCAGATGGCGCATGCTCATGATAGCGCTTATGGGCTTCCTATTGCTTCCTTTCTGATTAAAACTTCCCGAGACATTGGTGTGCAGTGCGCTTGCAAACCGAGTCCCCTACAGATAATAACAGCAAATTCAAACACAGGCGCAAGATCAAAATCCTCTATAGACTTTACTGCTCTCCCCCCTTTTTTTTTCTCCTTTCAAAACAAAGTTTGGGAACTACTTGCCCATTCCAAGTTCAGAACTGATCAAGCCATCTCCTCTCGGCCTGCTGTGGTCTATATGAATTTTGGTAACAGATCGGGATTCATTATTCTATTTTATTTCTCCTTTTATGTTTGTATTCTCTGACTGACATTCTTCATCTTTAATGCTTTTTTTTCTAATTTTATCACTCCGTTGTTCAGAATTGTAATATATATATATATATATAAATTCTTTTGCACATAAAACACATTAAGTAATAGATAGATAGGAAATTAGGCGTTGAAATTTTTGGGGGTAGCGCAAAGCAGCAACACTCTAAATGAGTCGCCGTGAATTACAAAGAATGGCTATCAATTACAAACTATTTATTGTTGTAAGGGTGTCTAACGGATTGTCGTTTGTTAGCTGAGGGCTGAAAAGAAAATATGGCGAAACAATCCCCAGACTGTCAGTGAACATGTGAGGGCGTTGTTGTTTAGAGGAATGGCGTATCTGTTCAACACACTCAGCGTGGCAATGAAACTTTGGATATCATACTTTCGACAGGGACGCAATAGAGTGAAATATGCACCACATTTAGGTGTCTTTTCCTTAAGGTGCATTACATTGACTTGATTCAATCACTACTGGAGGTGTGGGTCACGCTCCTTCTCAAATATCAACAAAAACGGCTTAACTATGGACGTCCAGTGTCTACCAGAAGTGTGACAGCGGGTGATAAATGTGGTAGGGGGTTACATTGAAGGAATGTAAAAGTCTCCGGGTTGTAGAATAAATAATTTACTTATTAAGAATATGTTGCTATTTCTTTCTAGTGCTCGTTTGTGTACACACACACACACACACACACACACACACAAATATATATATATATATATATATATATATATATATATATATATACACACACACACACACATGCTCGGATTTAACAAATCGTCGAACTATCTAGAATGTACTGTAGTTAATTTCTGTTAACGTCTGTCTTTTGGTAATTACTTGAAACCACTGTACTAAATGCCCAACTAATGGCGCTAGCTACATACCTTACCGTTTTCCTGCACCATTCGTATTAAATTATTTTTGAGGCCCATAACGGAAGAAACCAGTCATAGCCGAGACTTCCTCAAACGGGATGAGTATTGCAAAGAGCGCAAGCATATCATTACGTGCGATACGCCCCCACAGCCTCCTCTGCCAGGAAGTTTTTGCTGGGGAACACCTCATCGCGTCGGCCGACTCTCAATGAATGAGTCATGACGGCAGGAATGTCTTAGCCTCGTCACGCTTTTAGTAGTTCTAGACTCGTTCATAAGAAAAACCTCGCAGGATGTAGCAAAAACTGCCCGGATGCAAAGTGCCTTTCCAGCCAGGTCGACTAGCTACGCTGACGAGACATCGAACTCTGTATCAGGGCTGAAGCAAGGAACACAACATTCTCGCAAGCACAAGCAATGAAGCACTCCATTACAGGCTGCTGATTAAAGCTAATTAATAAAAGATTTCTCTTGACTTATTTAGCAACTTAGTTGGAAGCAAATCATCACGCAACCGTAATATCATATTTCGTGCGCCTGCTGTTTGCACATTTCTAGTTAGTTCTGTGACAGAAGACACTGTGTATTTATCTGTTTTCTATTGAGGTTTGAGGGTGCACAACTATACTGGTCATTAGCGCCCTAACAAGGACAATGCATAGGAAAAACAATTACTAAAAAACGCTAACTCAAAAAAACAGCTTAAACCCACATAGGTTTTTAATGGAGCGAGTGTATTTGAGTTTGTCAATGCCTCTATTGTATATGCAGGTAGAGCTTGTGGTTGGTTTGAGGGAGGCTGTCAGCGAGTGTTTGTGAATTCATATGTTACTCGGTACTGTGTGTAAATTCTTTGTTAGTTATGCCAGTACACAGGCTTGAATAACGACACATATCTGAAACGGATTCTTGCAGAGAAGGGGTAAGAAGATTCGCGAGAAAATATTCTGGCAATCGTGTTCCAGGCAGAGAAACTGTTCGCCAACTTCTTAATTAATGTACATTCTGTAAACATGGGCCCGTTGACAATTGCTTGTTTCTAGTATGTTCCAATTACCGTAGAGGATGTTAAATGTTCTTTTTCTGTTCTGATAAAGGCATTATCTGTCAAACGAATATACTTTATTAGAACAATTATTTAGTAATCAGCACTATGAAGCGCGAAGTACGTGTCTAATAGCAGGTTCTATTGTAAATACCAAGGTAATGAATTTCCATGGCCTACTCTATCATCAACACTACGAGCGAGTATCTGTCGCATTAAGATAAGAAATGCTCTGGACAAGGGACACTTCTGCACTCACTGCTCCAAAGAATGCACAAGCGACACTGATTCATATTCCTTGCAGCTGCGCACATTGCGCAACGCGCATTCCAAGTTAATGTCGCATGTTTTTTCTAGAAAAGTCGCAGTAATTATTTCGCTTTTGATGCCGTAGTGTTATGAGGGCTGTTCAATAAAGACAATATACCTTTGCTGGTTGTCATAATATCGATGATCTTTCTCGAAGTATTGAATCGTGACTTCTTTCAGAAGCTAAACTGCTATTGGGAGAAGGGAACGATAGATGGGAGATTACTTTCGGGGAAACAAATGACGATTACTGTTTAAGGGTGCAAAACTGCAAAGGTATTAGCGCCCACACACACTAAATCTCCATTCACAATGAAAATTAAACGTAAACATAATAAAAAATGGACTTAGTAGTATGTAGGCATTCACAATGAAAGACGCAAACGTACGCATTAGCCAATCAAAAATAAGAACAAGCGAAGATCAACTAACAGCTGCTTGAAAATGGTTGCTGAGCAGAGAGCGGTAGCTTTTATGCATATGTAGAGTGCAGTAACTAATTTGCTTGGAGTAATATGAGCAAGAATAGCTTTCTTATATTGCAATTAATATTTTGTCCATTGACGTCATTCTGTCTACAATCACTGATCCTCAGTTTTGTCTATCATAACTTGCCTTTACACGGAGCACGGAAATCAAGTGCAAGCTTGTAGTTGGTTTGAGGGAGGCTGTCAGCTGCAAGTCCCGAGCGACAGCGGAGAGAGCCGAACTACTGTGCGTGGCCGCAGTGTAAATGTTGTATGTATTATTTTTTTGTTAAACATAATATAATCTATGCAATGTCTTCCGTAACTTTTAAATATAGATGGATAGGGGATTGTTAGGCGGGTAAAATATTGTAACGTTGACAAATCTGCTCTTATTGAAATTCGCAATTACTTTATATATAACACTAGCCTAAAGCTAACCTTGGGCAAGTCCTAGAAAACGGTGGACCCAGTGGTTTTTCGTAAATATAAATTGATAGGGGCGGGTAAATCACTATAATGGTAGCATATATATATTCTGTGCGCGGTGCCTTTCGCTTGAAATATCTAGCTATATCTGTACACTACCTTCGCCTCTCCGCCGTCGCTAGGGACTTGCAGCAGCAAGCAGCAAGAGTTGTATTTGATTTCCGTGCTCCGTGTAAGGATAAATTCTACCATAGAGCTCTACAAACAGAGCATCTATGTTCTGATTGGATGATTTCTTAAGTTTAAGTTAGAGGTAGACACAAAAACTTAGACCTTGTAAGCTTCTAAGTTTACGTTAATTTTATGTTTACGTGATTCATTGTGAATGGTTCCATTGCAATACATAGCATCTAGCTTTTACCTTAAGTTTATGTTATTTTTTATTTTCATTGTGAATGGGGCCTAAAACTGCGCCAATAATGGAGAATAATAATAAAAAGAATATCCACATTGAAATACTGTGCAGAAAACAAACGATAAAAGCTAATCGGCTAATACAAGTAAAACCGCATTAACAAATAACAAGAACAAAACAAAATCAACAAGTTACAAAGTACAGATCATAAAATATTCCAGCAATAGCCGGAAACAAAATAGGCTTAAAGTGTGCTAAAATGAAACCTTCATGTATTAAAAAAAAAAAAAAAAAAAAAAAAACATGCTTTGCTCCAGAAAGCAGAAATGCGTGTAAAATGGAGCACTCTCTCGACAACAAGACAGGAAGACAAAACCTGGGAAATTCTAAAAGCCGCTAGATTATGTCAGTGACGCATTGTATAGGAGTGGTCACAATTCGAACACCCTGAAGCAGGTTCATTTTTAAAAATGTGACGGTGACTAAAACGACAATCGTGCTAAAACTACTTCCTCCCGACAAACTGCTCGAAAAGAGGTTAACCTAAAGGGAGAGGTTTGCTTTCCCGAAGTTTATTACTTTCGAACAGATGCTATTCTTCGCGCCAGCGCCAGGGAACTGCTGTATGTAAAAACTGACTAAAATGCCCAGAGTAAATACGCAGGGAAATAAAGCTCAGCAAGAAACAGGTAAGCATAAAGTTTACAACGGTTCGGTTATTTTTTGATCAGGCCTCGCAAACTCACATCACATCCACTTATGACCACGTTTTCAGAGCTTAACGCATAGTGTTCAGTCCTGATGATGATTTGCTTTGTACAAAACCTTAATTTTAGCTATACCACAAAGAAGAAAGGTTGTTAGAAAGGATAGCTAAGATGAAATTACTGAGTTAGATACATTTATTAAAAAAACGGGGCGGGGGGTTGCTGCTTGCCCCATTTGAAGCAGCGTGGTAATCTGTGCGTCATTTGCTTGGACTGAGGCTTGTCATAAACAGAGAACATGATTCATTCTTTCAATGCAGAAAGGGTCAGGAAGCGTTTTGTCACTTCACATACTACCGTCCTGACGTAATGCGCGTGTACAGCGAAGCTCACATTACGGGATAGAAGTCGATTGTATTAAATTTTTATACGTTCCTGCTTAGTTTCTAAATCAATTTTCCAGCATGTAATGCGTCATAAATCTTAACCTTTTTTGCAACATTTTAAGGGAAACCATAATAAATACTTACAGTTATATGTAATCACAGAATATTAAAGTTCGTTTTATAAATGAAAAAATGTGGTAACTTCCAGTAACTGAAACGTGTGAATTGCCATTAACGTCATATTGAAATATCCCTTGAAATTTAATATACTATCTTATTTCTTATATCAGCGACGCCGTTAAGGCGCCAGCTCGCAAGCGGGTGGACTGAGATTCGATTTCCACCAGGACCGTCCTCCCTGGCTTAATTCCCCCCCCCCCCCCAGGTTTTCCTCAGTTTTCTGGCAAATGCAGAGGAGGCACCCTAAAACATGGGCCTATAACGCTCTCTGCCATAAAAAAAAATAATACTAAGCTATCATTTTATCTCATGTCTCATCAACAGAGCCCAGAAGTTCAGGCATTTGTTTCAGCTTAAAATGGGCAGGCCAAAAGACACTTATAGTACTGAAAATATGCAGTAATTAAATGTGAAAACAGAGAAATATCGCTCACTATTAATGTAAATAGGTATTTGAGATACTTAATAATTTCTTTATCACACAACTAAGCTTTTTCTTGGTTACAAGCAACAACAAGATGTTTTTTCAAGGTAACAACTGTCATAGTCAGCCGCTTGTCAGAGAGAACATTTTTCATCATGAAAAAAGAAAGTTCTACTTCCACTGAAGTGATTGAACCGCATTTTAAACAAACTATTTCGGAAGGACTCATACCAGTTACAACAGAACATTCACCTTTCAGGACATCATGGAAACATTAATCAAGACAAACTAAAGTAGTTTTGAATAGTCCTGTAAGATGCGCAGTGTTTCTGGTGGGGTTATTTTCTGTTTATGCATTTATAGGGAAATGAGGTTAGTATATCTCTTACGTCCGTACTGAACACATTGCAGGGACGGTTTATTACACAGCTGTACCGCTCTCTTCTGTCTCACTTGCAATTGTGTTAAATTTATGCAGCTGAGAAGTTACTCCCACCACAAAATTTCCTAGAATTGCCTCGTGCAGATCGATACAAGGCCATTCGCCAGGACTATTAAAACTACAGTACTTCCTCCATTTTCTCTATTTCTGGTATTCGTGCGGGTTTTTTTTTTTTTTTTTTTTTCCTTCCGCTAATAAAGGTTCTGCTCTTTAAAGAGCTTAAGTAAATGGGTTGAGGAGAAAGTTTTTGACTGCTTGAAAAGAAATAAATGTATAACAAGATTCTCAACAGATATTTTTGTGAATTGAACATACCATTTAATTTTTATTACTTTTTTCACTTTCATATATTGTTAAATCTTGTGTGTGCTTTTTAAAATGCGTAAACAATCGCAGAAAAAATCCACATCGATCCAAAACAGGCAAAAAAAGAGTTGAAACCTTAAAATAGGCAACAGAAGCCAAAACAGGTACAAAAAAAAAAAGGGTAAAATAAATACTGGCCATACCTACCCCAAATGTACGGAAACATATTCTTTTTTATTTGACTTTAAATAAAATAACCTAGATAGAATAGGCATTTTGTCTAACTTCCGGGCTGTGATCATCAGTGTCCGCCGCCTGTGATGCCCCAGTAATTAAAACGAGCTTTAAGCGTTATTAAAAAAAGTGCTTATATGAAAAACCGAAATAGAAAAGGTTGTGAGTATATCTAGGATTTTTTATTGTTTTATTTATTGTCGCGTTGACTTCATTGATCTTCTCGCGACCTATGTAGACTGTAGGCGTAAGTCTGTAGGAATGAATGAAATGAGCTCGGAGTCATGGCGCCTTAAAGCTATCTTAGTACCTTCTCAGGGTAAGGAACAACTCGCATAAAAGCCTTACCCAGACAACTTCGCCCGGCCGAGATTCGAACCCAGGACCTCCAGATTAGTACTCACAAACGCTGCCACTAGACCACATAGACGGTCATTCTAGGAATGTTGTTAAGTGTAAACAAAGGGTAAGCACTGAAAGCGTTAAAAATTACACACTTTTACTTTGAGGTAAATCAGTTATCTTTTCTTTTGGAGTCATTAGTCAGAATAAAAGTAATGTTAATAAAGAATAAGTAAAGAATAAATAATAAAACTAATTGTTGCCAGATGTTTTGAAAAGAAAGATTGCTCCAGTGTTCCTTAGCAACAGGGGTAAAATTCCTAAATATTTATTTATGTCCTATGCCGCTTTGTTACGTATCTTCTATACCTCTTGTCACCTTGTAGTTTGTTATTTACTGTATAGCGGGATGTAATAGATTATTACGGCGGCAGAGGCTGGAGCCTTGACCTTTAGCGTTATGAGGAATGACCTCCCGTATGTGAGGTCCCCGAGTAGAATCAGCTGGTTGGTCCGACCAAAACAGTCCAGCCGCATACCGGGTGACAGCAAACTCGAATCACGACTGTCATGTTCCTCCACGTGCATGTGCGCAGAATAAACAACACGGTAGGTAAGAGTTTTGAGAGCAATTTATGGATCTTGAATCTTACTAAAGGATCAATAAATAAATAAATACTCCAACAATAAACTAAGAATGTGGACTTTGGCATTATACCGTGCGATCACTTTTGTTTTCCCCTAGAGTGTTTTGCCTATGGGCGAGCGCACCGCATGTTAGCAAGCCACCAGCTTGGTCTCGGTGATTAGCCGCAGGGTAAAACAATAAAACAAGCCAACAACACAATACACAAGCCAATTTAAGCGGCCCATTACTTACACAATTATGAAGGAGGTGTTAAAACTGCTCGCATTCATTCTCTGCACATTTTTGGTGGCATCTCTTTAGAAAATTTATTCATTACTCCACGTAGTTCATTTGTTTTGAGAAATCCGGACAATTTCCTGACGAATATTATCTTTGAGTTCTTGTATGGTGTACGGGTTCGTCTGGTATGTGGCGTTTTTTTTTTTTTTTTTTTATCCCAGAGATAATCGCAGACTGTTAAAGCGAGGGACTGAGGGGGTCACAAATCCCTACTAATCACTCTGTCTTGTGGAAACACAATGTGAATTACTCTCAGGAATCTTCGCAGTGTAAGTTGTGGCAAAGTCCTGTTGAAAAAAATACATGATCCCGCTACCTGCCGTTATTTCTCTGAAAAAAGTGGTTAATTGGTATTCACACAAGTAACAGAATCAATTGCATGGTAAAAAAAAAATTGATCCTGTGATTTTTTCACCACCGAATCGTACATAAAAACACGCTGAACAGTTGTAAATACACTTTATACATACTGTCGAATTAAGAAACGAACAACACAATACATACCCGGGAACAGGTGGGCTACGAATTCGACGGTCAGCAAGATCAACAAGTAAGCAAGCAGGCTTGCTACCCCTCCACGGCGCGGCAAACGAGTGGGGGCTCGCTCATAGGAAAAACCCCGCGCCGCGTGGGAAAGCATCACTGATCGTTATGTATGTATATAGCTGTAGGAAAATAGTCGCTCAAGTTCTAGTAGAACGCTCTAAATGAGACAGTACTTCGCCCATTTTTAATGTCAAAAAAGGGTTCAATCCTAGTCAAGGTCGATGACTTTCTTCCCGCGTAATAATCCCAAGTAAGTATTCCTTCGGAAGAGAAATAAAGCCGCGGGTCTCCTTTTGTACATTTACGGCACGTAAAAGAACCTCAAGCCCTGAAAGAAAAGGCATCTCAGCAAAAGTTGTCGGCTGTTTCACGCCCTGAATTGAATGAGGCACTGATGACCTGAGATATTAAAGAGCGTCAATAAATAAAACAAATCATCAACAATCAACTTCAAATAAAGCAAATGTTTTCCTCTTCATTTTCCTACACGTAAATGTATTTGAAACCAGAAATTTCTCTAGAGGGGTAGTTCACAAGTATCCGGCCTAAAATAGAAGGTCATGATTTAATGATGTGATGTTCATTTGATTGGAGAAGTTCATTTAAGTCAGAAGTATTGCATAATATATCGTGATTCAATGTTTAACTAAAGAGCTTTCACACAACGGTATTAAAAAGTGTAGCTTTCCCTTAATACTCCACTATGAAGGTTAATTATTTCCTTTGGACAGAGAAATAACCCACGTGAGGGATTTACATTTGCATAATGTCAAGTGAAAGATGGGTGTCTCGAATTCTTTCAAATGCAAGTGAGCGTGGAATGTTGTCAGAAGTTTCTGAACCTTTGCCGTGTTAATGATAGGAGTACTGGAATCCACCGTCAGAGGGTATGGAATTACAGTTCTTGACTCTTTCAAAATGAGAATCAATGAAAGGTAAAGCACTCCCTAGACTAAGTCACACAATCTACGAAGAAAATCATGGTGGAACTCTAATGATAGATTTCAAAGAAAGGACTGGGAAGTGCTGCGCTTCGCCACTGCAACAGTGTCACAATCTGCTGCAAGACAACGCACCAGTCTACTGTGAACACACTGGCTCTCAGCAGCTGAATGATCCACCGTACAGCCTAGACCTTGCCCCGAGCGTTTATTACCTGATTTCAAAAGTTAAATCTGACCTTCGAGGACGATATTCACAAACGATAATGAATTTAAAGACGAGATGTTTCAGCATTTTGCAGACGAAGCTTGGGCCATTTTTTGTAGGGAGATTGAAATAACGATAGCTGTATTTTTAATCTATCACCTACCTAACATAGTCAGGCCGGAAACTTGTGGGCCGCATCTCGTAATGGATAAACAAGTTTAAACCTTTTTCCTTCCTGAAATCCTTTCACATGACATTAAGTTTACACAAAATGGGAGTCTTGATTACGTGCTAAGCACTGAAAATAAATAGATAACAACAAAATACCGGTGAAACATACAATACAGAAACGTGGACATAGCTTGATCAATAGATTTAAAATTATCACTCAAGAACTGCGGGAGAACAATGAAGTAGAGACCACTGTACGATATTGCAATGTTGTTGATAGTTAATACTTGTTCTTTATTGCTAGAAACTATTATGATATAGCAGCGTTAAAGGGAAAAAGATAATATAAGGAAACTACGTAATTACATTTTTTTTTGAGTAGTGTTTAACGCCCGTTTTCACTACTGAGGCACCACAGGCGGTGGACACCGATGAACATGAAGTGAAATGATAAATTGGGAAAGGATATTTTTTTTTTAAGGAAGGAAGCGTTCCAGGCCTAAGTTTAGGTACCTCCCCGGCATTTGCCAGTTATGAAGACTGAGGAAAACCTGGAAAAAACCCCAGTCAGGGAGGACGGTCCTGGCGGGATTCGAATCGCAGACCTCCCGCTCACGAGTCCGTGCCTTAACGACCTCGGCCACCCATGGCGGTTTAATTACATTAAAAATCATTTACAGTGTATAACGTATTAGCCACTATAGTTCGCTTAAATAAGTTAATTCTCTAAGGGTCAGTTGTGTAAAGAGTTCATTTGAGTTTGAGGCACAAAATTAACCATCAGTTATACTTATCTTGGGAATGATGGTTGTATAAATACTGATGTAACTGGCTTAACCTCAAATTAAATCTAACTCGCGAAATTTCACAAATTAAAGCACTCACTAGAGCTAGTAATTGTTAAATTAAATACCGAGGGTGCCAAAAAATCTATACACACTTTCACAGTAGATATCTATTTAATATATGTCAAAGTTAGACCGAAAAACAACAGTAATGTGTAGTATGATGTTCTGTAAACAGATGTCACTCAAATACGTTGCGTTGATAGCGTTGCTATAAGACAGGTAAATCAACAATGAACAAATGAAGCCCAGGTTATCGTATGATGTATAAACAGATGTTTATTTATTTACGGACGCTCTTTAACATCTCAGGTCATTAGCGTCCCATTTAAATCAAGGCGTGAAACAGCCGATAAATTTTGCTCAGAGGCCTCTTTTGCAGGCTTGAGGCTCTTTATCGTGCCGTAAATGTACGACACGGGACTCACGGCTTTACTTCCCTTCCGAAGGAAGTCATACCTAGGATTTTACGCCCGAAAAAATCCACCGATCCTGGCCGGGATCGAACCCGCGATCTTGGGTTTAGAAGGCAAGTATGATTACCACTACACCACCAGGACTGACTGTAAACAGATGTGACTCACATTACGTTATGCTAGCGTTGCTACAAAAAATACTAAAAAATATTTCAAAGATATTGACAGCTATAGCAATTATTAGTTAATTTAGGTTATCAAAATATAAATTACATTGTTAAAGATGATAAACTCCATCATGAGCTACATAGATTTGGTAGTTACTCACCCTATTTGACTTTATGCACCAACATTTAACATGGAACTTTCTTATTATTGTACACACTGTATGTACAATTTTTCACTGAGACGTTTAAGAAATATGTATGGAGAGAGTCTATAGAATGTGTAATGGGTTAAAAAAAAGTCAGAATTTGTAGTTTAATCAATTTTTCCATCACATTCCTTAATGAACTGTATTAAACATTTTCTTACCTCCATGAAGAGATAAAATATTTTATGACGAAGGGGAGGGACAAATGACCACCTTGGGCGCACAATGAGGGTGTCCCAGATTGAAAACCTTAAGGCTAGAAAAAGTTGCTCCGGTTTGTATGACATAACAAATACATATTTTACATTTTTATATTTTTCACAAAAGCATTACATGTACTTTCATATAAGCTCCGCCAAACACCAAATTTTGTTTTACGTGTATCATTTTTTGCTGTTCTGCCAAATATTAATTTTTAATAGTGTTTTCACTACTGAGGCATCACAGGCTGTGGACACTGATGACACATGAAATGAAACGGTAAGCTGGAAAAGATTAATTTTTTTAAGGAAGGACGCGTTCCAGGCCTAAGTTTAGGAGAATTTGCCATTTTTTGAGGACTGAGGAAAACCTGGAAAAAACTTCAATCCGGGACGACGATCCTGGTGGGGATCGAACTCCAGACCTCTCCTCATGGATCCGCGCCCTAACGACCTCGGTCACTCGTGGCGATACACGTCCTTTTGTAGGATGATGGATGCCTAAAATTACCGAATCTTTTATTCGGATTATCTTCAACGTCGATATTTCCAATGGTGACTGTTGCAGGTCGATTTTCGCGGAATTCGTCACTTAAATAGCTATACCCTTGTTCAATTTCATGCACAGTCCTTGCAGCTCCAATATCAGTTTGGAGCTGTTGGATCGTCATATCCTGAATGTCTTATTGGATTAAATCCATTTATTTGACAGATTGTTTAATTCGATAATACATAGCAACCATTTTTTTTTTTTGAATTTGCGAAAAGTCGTTATATTGGAAGTGAATTAAACAAAAGGCGATCTAATTGACTGCTATGCACATCAGTTTGTAGAACTTTCAGTGCGACCCATGTAAAAGGTTTCATGCGTGACATCTTCAGCCTGCTGCAAAAGCAGCTTACGTAACAGATACGCAATAGGAATGTAGGCAGTGACACATAAGGCCTGTCAAAAGTTGCATCTGATCTCACGTGAACACTTTGCCAGATAACATGTCCCTTCCTTCAGCTGGCCACGACTTACCTCAGATTGAAAACTAAATAGAATTATTTTGTTGGCCATTAGGAAAAATTTGTCCTTTATAAAGAAATGATATTTTGTAGACATTGGTCTGAATCCTAAATAATATCTTCAGCTGAGGCCTATGAAATGTTACAGCTGTAATGGAGAGTTTGTTCCTCTCTATAGAACAGCTTGAAAATGCCTTAAAATGTTTAAAGAGGGGAGACAATCAATTTCAAAGGAAGGTGGACCCGACACTAGCAGAAGAAAACATTAACACCATGCTGTCATTGAGAGAAAGGGTCGTCATTAAGAACAATTTTATAAATTCTGAAAATTTCATTAGGATACATCTAAAAATTACCCCTGTAATAAAACATAACCATTAATTATTGAACAGACCTGGTATAATTTTGTGAAGTTGGGTGGGAGAATGTTTTTTTAATATTACGACTGCTCTTCATTAGGTAAGATATGTGGGTAGGTCCATAAGTTTCCGGCCTCGTCGATAAACATTATCGCCTTCACAAAACCCTTATCTGTGTCATGTCTTATCTGTTAAGTAAATAATTGTAGCTGTAACTCCACTCCGCTGTGTTCACTTGGTCACAATAGTTGCACAAAGAAGGCAATGTGTAAAAGATTGTGACATGTTCAACATGGAGTATCGAGCTGTTATTCAGTTCTTCACAAAAGAAGGACTTACTCCAAATGAAATTAAACAGCGATTGGGCGGTGTACATGGGGAGCATCTCCCTCATATTCTAACGTAAAAGAATGGGCCCAATTTTTTCCAATGGGTCGAGAAAACATTGAAGACCAAGGGCGTGCAGTTCGACCCTTGGAGGTGTTTACTTCTGAAAACATCGCTCTTGTGGAAAGAGAAATTATGGAAGACCGGCGGTTCAAAGTTACAGAAATAGCAGCAAGGTTGGGAATTTCTAAAACAACAGTCCTTCGAATTATTCGTGAACATTTAAACATGAATAAGGTTAGTGCAAGATGGGTGTCTAAACTTCTTTCCTCAGTACGAAAGCAACGAGTCATCTGTTGTTAGACATTTTTGGAGCTCTGCCGTGGCAACAAGAGAGAAGTTATGCAAACCATTGTTACAGGAGATGAAACTATGGTCTTCAACTATGATCCATTGTCCAAAAGAGAATCAATGGAGTGGCGTAAACCTTCAAAGCACCGCCTCTAAAGACCAAGGTCACTCAGTCAACCAAGAAGATCATGACCACAAACTTTTGAGACTGTGATGGAATACTCTTCATTGACTTCAAGGAGAGGAACACTACAGTAAATGGGGAGCACTCTGCTGGCCTACTGCACATACTACGTGCTTCCGTCAAAGAGAAAAGGCGGGGAAAGCTGAGTGGTGGTGTGCGCCTTCTTCACGACAATGCGCCTGTGCACACAGGTCATGTTGCAAAGGAAGCTGTGAAGAAATGTGGCTTCAAGGAGATCGACCATCCACCCAACAGCCCAGATCTAACTCCCAGTGACTATTTCCTCTTCTCAAAACTCATGAAGGGCCCTCGAGGAAGGAAATTTAAATGTGACGAAGAAGTGATGGATGCTGTTTATGCCCTTTTTGCACACAAGTCTTCTACTATTTTGGGGGTAGGGTTGAAATGTTAATTCACGGATGTGAGAAGTGTATTACAATAAAGGACAACCATATTGAAAAGTGAAATATAGTTTTTGTCTTTATCATACCTTGAAAATGGTTAGGCCGGAAACTTATGGACCCACACTCGTACGTTAGTATTCAATTACTTAACGTCTTTTGTTAAAGGCGAGTGTTATGATAATTCACATATGTTTCTATCGTTTCTCCAATGTAATGAAAATGGTCCCCAAAGAATGCCACCTGTGAGTACAAAACGTGTCTCTCTAAAACATAACGTTACCTGACGGAAATCAAATAGCACGAAACATCGTCGGATTGGCCAAGGCGATTGCTAATACCGGACAGTCAAAGGTCACGAAGAACTTTGAACCCGGTGGCTCGTCGCCCCGCCCTCATATTGCAGTATTGTTGGCTCAACGGGCCCACCCTACTAGATTATCCCCTCCTTCCCTTGAAGCATTGCGATTATCATCACCGGTTTAGAGGTTAACAAGCGACAAGGCGACACAAACATTGGAAAACAATCATTACTTATACTATCAACGCACCACACAGCCTGACTGAATGTTTTATGTTGCAGAGGAAGCCCAGCCAATGTTGCAGTATTAACAGCCTAGGAACAAAAGTTCACTCTAAAAGAGAATTTACAGCCTTGTAAATTTAAAGAGAAACATTAAAAAAACTAGCTGCCGATTTAAGCTTTAAACTTCTTAAAATCTGCGAAGTACCGTGCGTTCCAGTGAGTCATCTGCCGACTGCACGGATTCTTTCTTATCGATCTGTATATTAAACTTCTAACGCTAATAAAAGCATGCACACGTTATAATGCTTATTAACCTGTGTTACAGCAGATGTTCAAAGGAAGGATTTAGGCACCTGTATAAAATTAGCATTTAAATGTAAAAGTTCTTCCTCCAGAATTCTCCGAAGTTTTGTGCTATATTGTGAGGGTTATTTCTGCAGATATAGAAACAACATATCAGCATAATACTAACGCGAGTTAAGGGACATGACGTGAATGGGAGGGGCATGGTGAAGCGCACCTCTTTGAATGTGGTAGGCTAAGTCAAGGTATGTCAGAATTAATGGAACATGTAATTTCTGTTAAATATACCAGGGTGACTTGATAAGTACCCTGGTTTGACTTTAAAGAGAACAAGCTCAGCCTGGCAATGTACTTTATTTTTTGACATAGTCCCTTCGAAGTTCAACGCATTGTTCGTGATTCTTTCGTGGATTTGGGTTTCTTCAAGGCTCTCAAAATACTCATTCACCTCCTGCATGAACTCTTAATTTGACTTAAATGTGTGCCCATCTAGGAGTTTCGGGAAATCCAAGGGAGCGAGATCAGGTGAGCAGCTTGGATGCGGAAGCATTTCAAATTTGTCCTGAGCGACCACGCTTGAATGCACCGGCGCACTATCATGGTAAAGTAACCTCTTTTTGAACATTCCCGGGCGTTTATCTCCGATCGTTGTCTCCATTCTCTCCATAAGTGATGCGTAGTATTCTCCAGTAAGGATTCTCCCATTCTCCAAATAGTTCATCAAGAGAACTCCTTTTGCGTTCCGAAAAAATGAAGCCAGCAGATTTCCACAGTTCGCTTTTTTTCGAGGCCGGTTCGCCTTGCGCGGTTTCGCTTTTGTTCTGGAGTGAGCAGAGGCGGTACCTTTTTTATTTACTATGTAAAATAAACGTAACCAGCTCAGTTGAGATGCCCGGAGCCTCTACCACTCGCCCACTTCCACAAGATAATGGACTTTGTTGATTTCTGGCCTCACAGCTGATTTTTGACTCCAGGCAGTGGTGCGTCTTGTGATGCTTGTTCTGTTACGCTTGATCTTATTTATCCAAACGGTTTCATAGGAAGGGCATGAGTAACCGAATGTAGGCAAAACCCTTTCATTAATTTCCTTAACTGTTTTCCCTTCCAGGAAAATAAAGAAGAAGAAAAAAAAAAACAGGAATCGTGCCACGAATTCCAATCTGTCACTCGGAACGCTTGTGTTTAAAAATTGCCAAACAATCAGAGTGGATTTTGACCAGAAAATATTGATACATAGAAAGCAAACTTTATGACCACAAATAGAGATGTTGTTGCCCTCTATATTTATAATCAACCTTGTACCTCTGTAATTTTACATCAGTATTTTCCTATTCAATATTATGGTATTGTGGCTATCATTAATGTTAGACATTATTCAATTAAATTACGTTCAATATTAAAAAAAAAAAAAATATTGTGTTCCATGATTCACATACGTTTTATATAAGCCAATCCTCCTGTCCTATTTCTGCACATCACTCTTGCAACGAATTCTTGACCTTTCGTTTAACATTTTGGCGTTCCTTGCTCTATAATCATACTCAGATAGTGTGTTGTCCACTGTAGTCAACAATTACTTAGAAATAGAGAGAAAACAGCTGTAAATCAAGAGTTGCCAACCTATCACACGGTCTGAGGTCCCGCATAAACTAAAACTGATTAAGGGAGGGGGTTGAGAATACTTATAAAAATAATATATCGTAGTAAACGGCAGTTACTGATCAGATAATTGCATCCCTGTTTCCACAATACAACTAAAAATAGTAAAACACAACATTTTAAAATGATAGTGCTGCATTATCATTTTAAAATATACTGGGCTATACGTTCTACAAAAATCCCAGAAGTGGCAGACATAATCAAACTGACTGAGACCAAGGGCTGGCCTACACGGTAGCGAACACTTTATGAAAGATCCTCTCTCCTAATAATAACTTTTGAAAATATCTATTACAGCTGCGCAAGGCAGGCTGAGCCTTCAACTGCATTATTGGTGATCGCCTGATCGGCTATTTACATCAGATAACGCATTAGTTTAAATAAGAAAGTACGGATGATATGGCAGAACGTGAAAGCCATAACCCTCCAATCTTTAGGGCCTTCAAAAAACAGAGTAAAATGGATGGTGGCAGAATCGTGTTGAAAATGTCTAAGTGACCTCTCTTTTTTTAAAAAAAAAAAAAACTGTGCAGGTATTTGCATGCGATACTTCTATGAATTTATACGTTGGAAAAATTTACTGTAGCAGCTACAAAACATCAAACACTATTTATTTCCCTTCCCCTTCCCAGTATGCAAGGGGACATCGTGAATTAATCTCGGGTTTTCCGTGTTCCAGTACCTTGGATTTGTGATTATAAATTTCATTAATGGATAATCGAACGAGAAGAGAGATCATTTCTGCATGGCTATTATGAACACGCACAATGTGTTGTAATTTCAGTAGTCTTCAGTGTGCTTCGAAAGCAAATAAAGGAATGTTTTCGACAGGAAATCATGAAAACATAGCACCACGATAAAGATGGTGAGCTCACTAAAATATTAAAATATAATTTGGTAATATCTGAACAGTGGAAATGTCAAACGTTCTAAACTTAATCGTTTTATCTCAAAAGTGCGTTATATATGGCCAGATGCATATTCATAGTAGTGTTCTAAGTGTTTATAAACGGATGAAGTAGTTACACACTCTAACGCACTTCTAAATGCCATCTGGTGTTCTAAGTGCCATATTAGAAGATAAAATATTCATAGTACAGAAATAATTAGTAAGTAGCCATAGCTTTTAGAGTTGTGATTGAGATTTCGTATTATAGGGAAAAGAAGAAGGGCAAGTAAAGTCTTTATTTCTCAGGCTAAAGCTATAAATCTTTTTCATTATGGAGTCAAGTGATTTCTTTGGTTTTAAGAATGAGGCTGATTCACTGTTAACATTAAATAAGTGCAACATTTCAAAATGCACAATGCCTAAAGTATGTCGATCTTATCCATCTCAAATAACTATTAAAAGAAGGGTGGAAGGTTTTTGAAAGTTTAAAGACAGGAAAATTAGTGGTTGATATACCTGCGCTTCGTCTGAAAGATGGACCAAAAAAGACATCTCGTCCATGTTGCATTCCTTTCTGAAGAGCACAGAGAGTTTTATGAGAGATCAATTTCAATCACTTTGTAAGGATTGAAAAACTGAACTGTCAGTTGTGAGGAGCAAATATAAAAGATTGGAATTCCAATACATTTTTTTGTACTTTTGTCCTTTTTTTTGATTCGTTTTATTTTCGGACGCTCTTTAACATCTCAGGTCATCAGCGTCTCATTCAATTCAGGGCGTAAAACGGCCGACAAATTTTGCTCAGAGGCCTCTTTTTTTCAGGCTTGAGGTTTTTTTTCGTGCCGTAAATGTACGACACGGGGCCAACGACTTTACTTCCCTTCCGAACGAAGCCATACTTAGGATTTTTACGCCCGAAAAAATCCATCGATCCTGGCCGTGTTTGAACCCGCGATCTTGGGTTTAGGAGACAAGTATGGTTACCACTACACCACCAGGACCGACTCTTTTGTCCTTAATAACATAATATGTGTACCTGCTATTTTGTAATTATTTCCCTCTAAAACCAAAAATAAAATGTAACAAAAGTGTGTAACCCACTCTTTCATTATATGGTACATAGAACCTTCTTATTATTTTTTTCCTTGTATTTTTGGCAACAATTGGTTATACAAAATAAGTCTTCAAAAGGAAAATAAGTTAAAAGCTAACAGAGATGAGTAGCTTTTTGCTTGTGGCACTTAGACCTTTTGAACTTTTCACTCTTTATTTCTTGCACTCGTTCTAAAATCAAGCAAACATTATTAAGTACTGTGTTTGTGTATTAATATTTTTTTGTTTATACTCTGAACAGCTGCATTGTTCAGGATGATTTGAACATTTTGAGTCATTCTCCTGAAGGCGAATACTGTAAACACTTCTCAAACTGCAGAAGTTAGGCATTCTACACAACTGCAGCTATTTAATTATTTCCGTTTGTAATTTCTATCGTTTCTGCAGAAAATCAGTGCAATGGCCTGCGTTAAGCTATAGGAATGCAGTTTACGATTGAAAAGAAGAGCCGCGCAGACTGCATCCTGCAGTTGATCATGATTTACTCACACGCCCATATTTAGAACTACGCGCATTCCTTTAAATGCCGCTATCGATTAAATGTGAAGTCTAATCGAGTTTCTCTTTCGATACATTGCGTGGAGCGCAGAATCCTGCAGTGTTACAAACACACAGTTAATATTTCATGGAAATTTATACAACAACTGCTTGTTTGGAAATCCCCAATATTCGCTATGAGAAGTGCGTGCGTGGGAAAGTAAATGCAAAACATCGGCTTGGTATTAGCAAGCGCATCAACCGTTGCAGCGTCCCACTCTCCTTCCTTGCAGAAGCTTTACCGGGTGTTAATGAACTATTCCCATTGTAGGGTTATTTGAGATAGGGGATCCATAATCTCCCTGTTCGAATTTCAAAATTGTGACGTAATGTTTCTAAAGGACCAGTGTGCCACTGACTAATAAACTTTCCATTCAAAATAAGGGACGGAAGCTGTGAGCATGTTTCTATTTATGAACGCTCTCTAACATCTCAGGTCATCAGCGTCCCTTTCAATTCAGGACACGAAACGGCCTATAAAGTTTGATCACAGGTCTCTGTTTTCGAGCTGGAGGCGCTTTTAAATCTACGAAACGGGACCCAGGCATAGTTAGAATTCTGGTGTTAAGATTCCAGAGAAGTGGCAACGTTGTTTAACTCTAATACACCACATTTCTCACGCTTATCATGTCAACGTAACATAAAAAAATACTTCCTACTGATTTCTAGCTTTTGAAATATTTGGAAAATGTCTCAATGGTTTTTCAACCCTTCAGCAACATTTTTCATAATGTGCCATATTTAAACCTCAAGTAATGTACAATTTCTGCTACTCAACAATGGGGGTGACAGTGTCTGACAGCTGTTACAGTTGCTTTCAAAAGTGTGCAAGGTAAGAGGAGTCGGAACTAAACATTAAAGTCAGTGATGATTATAATGACACGAAGTAATCTGCCACGTTATTTTAAGTTCATTGCATATGAGAGGTACTGCAACAAGCAAGTGTTGTTTAAACAACACGTGAAGGAACATCAATCAACCGTTTTGTTAGGCGTTATTACAGTCATTAAATTGGGAGCTGGCGTGAAGGAGGGATCAACGCTTCCAAGAAGAGGGACATGCACAGCAAATCCGAATCAATCGGTTGTGGCTGCGGGGTTTCTCAGCGGGCGGCCATGCCGTTTCTTCTTTCTTTTTATTTTCTACATTTTCCCTTGCTCCTACATCTGTTTACCTTTTTCTGTTCCTATAACCATTCTTCTTCTGCTTCTTCTTCGTTAGTGTTCTTCTCTTGTTCTACCAAGCCACTTCTCTTTCTTTTTCTGTTATATTTGCTTCTGCTTCCCTACTTTTCTCTCTCTGTTCTGTCGTTTTCTGCTACAACTGCTCTTGTACTCTTATCTTCTGCTACTTTTTCTCTGCACCATCTTTCTCTTTCCATTCCATTCCATTCCATTTTTTTTTTTTTTTTTTTACATCTTCTCTTTTCCCAGATCCTTCGTTTTCCTGCGTCTTCTTTTTCTGTTCTTCTTTACTTTTCCACCGTTTCTTCTTTTCTTTGCCTCTTCTTGTGTTTTTATTTCCTCCTGCGTCTTCGTCTACTCTCCTTTACTCTTTCTCTGTTTCTTCTACTTCCCTTTACCTCTATTCTTAAATTCTTGGTTTTAAGCTCCTACATTTTCCTTCTTCCTCTTCTTTGGCTGCCAATTCGATCTGCTCTTTGTACTAATTTTGCGCATATTTTACACAGCGGGCTCAACAAGTAATGCTTGGAGTTCGCATTCGAGAGGTGCCCAGCACAAATACCTTGGGGCCGGCCACTCTGACTTTTGAGTGTTTTCTGCTTTCCTCTGGTCACTTAGGTGAATGCTGCAATAGATATTTACTGTCTGCGAAAATTTCGCCCTCATATTTCATATAATTTCCTACCTTTGGTTCTGTTATAGGGTCAAAAGTGCCAGGGCGAGGTGGGCTGGCGCGGTGTGATGGCGGCTTGCGCCTCGGAAAGGTTTCTGGCTCGGCGTCGGCATATAGAACCATGTTCAGGACTCCATCTCTGTCCGCGCAGTCACCTCCTGGTGTCTCCCTCACCATATCCCTTCCTCCCGGAGCACAGATAGACAGCCGTGGTAAGGATGAGGTACCGAAGTTTCCTCCTCCACCCCGAACAATCCAATCCAGTCTTCCTAACTTCCCTATTCGTTCTTTTTTTCTTACTTTGCCTGTTACCCGTGTAATTTTCTTCATTTTGTTAGCTCAGTCTTTCAGGTTGTCGACCCAAACCAGCTGCACATGAAGTTTTTCTTCAGTTCAAAAGAACGTATTGTCACAGAATCGTGTCCTAGCTTAGAACTTTAAGATTAATGTCTATATGCATTTTCTTCTAAATTTTTAAGCATGTTTGTCGCTTAACTGTGCCCTTCATTGTTCCACTTCTCTCATTGTCTTTTCTCGTTCCAATGTTTTCGTATTCTTGCTGGTGTTGCTGTTTCTAATCTGGGATAACTCATTTGTTCAGGACAAAAGACTATCAGAAAAAGTTCGCAGTCTTTTTTTCTTCCTGCTCATATGCTTTTGGTTCCTTAAGAATTTCTCAAACGTTTATCTCATCTGTTAACTTATTAAACTGTTTAAATAAAAAGAAACAGCAATAAGAAGGCAATAAAAGAGAACTAAGGAAAAGAAAGTGTTTGGCATATTTTTCTTCCTCTTGTCCGTACTTGAGCAGGGCAACAAGCCGTGTGGACAATCTGAGAAGTGCAAAGCGATAACAAACGGCCCCGCGAAACGGAGAGTGATGCGATGGCATTGCGTTTTAGACCTTGAGGGATGATCTGTAATGGCCAATGGAAAAGAAATGAAAAGTGCTTTAAGGAGGGTGATTTTTTATCTCGGGAGTCAGGTCAGTGGCGTGACTACAGGAGCAAAACTCCCATATCTCTCTTCACAATGAAACCCCTTGAAACAGAAACCGCCTCATTGCATATCAACCATATATGGGCTTCGTGTTAAATTGCACAATAAATAACAATGAGTTCATTTTTATTTGAAAACTCTATCTCCAACTTTTGTTTGTTTAATTGTAGAAGTCATTGTCTCTAGGGCATTTCCAGTTTTCCCTTGCACCTAACGGCGAGAGATATTTAGAACAACACAGAAATCACACTCATGATATTTTTACTACATTTGCAAACATAAGTTCACTTTTGTTTTCAGATTCCAACTGGGGAATACCCATGTGCGCCATCTAATTCTTGAATATTCCCCTGCCTCTGGTTGTTGTGTGGTCGGCGACGCGATACACAGATAAAAACGCCGCCGTTCCCCTGTTCGGCAACTTCAGATGGCGGCATCTTTGTGTACAGTAGGTTCTGTTTTGTCGGTGCCGTCGCGGCATCTTTTGATGTTGCTATTGTTAGCAATGTAGGTCGCAAGCTTCTAGAACAGCATCTCAAACAAGAACCTTAAGTAAAAGCGAGTAGCGTAGCCGAGGGAGAAGAGAGGGGAATCCCCCTGCGATCTACAAGAAGATAGCTGGATGACAACGATGCAGACTGTCATGAAATACATGTATGTCGTAAGCAGGGTCAGTCGATCTATGCTCCGGTATGCATTTATTATTGATGTTAGAAAGTACCATATTGCAGTTGAATAATCAGAAAAGAACTGCACTAGGCAAGTGTGTTGATAACGAAATCAAATGTAGCGGTTTGCGAGTGGTGACTTAACACGGAAATACACAAAACGAATTCTCTCTTCCTTCGCAACTCCAATATTCGGTAGAAGAAGCAAACCTGGCGAGTAAGCGTATCTCGTATATGGCCCGTTTGAGACCCCGGTTATAGAATCTTATAACAAGTACGTGAATGGCTGAAGATACACTAAATAGAGAGAGGTTTTTTTAATAGTGCTTAACGCCCGTTTTTACTACTGAGGCACCACAGGCGGTGGACACTGATGATACACAAAACGAAATGATAAATTGGGAAACGAATTTTTCAAAGGAAGGAAACGTTCCAGAACTAAGTTTAGGGCACCTTCCCCGCATTTGCTACTTATGAGGACTGAGAAAAACCTTTTAAAAAAATAGTCAGGGAGGACGGTCCTGGCGGAATGGGACCCCAGACCTACCGCTCACGAGTCCGCGCCTGAACGACCTCGGTACCCGACGATGATCTAAGGTGTTAAAATAACATCCGTAAATAAACCAAATCAACAACCACCTTCGCCATCATCCACACTGGGACATGGGCGTCCCGGCCTCATGAGTCCGCTACAATACTAATGCCTGGGGAAGAATACAGTTTACGAGAAAATGAGCTGGCATTAGACAATATATGTAAATTTTTAAAAAACACATACTGGTCTGTTGCTATTCCATTATAATTATTCATTATAATTATCTAATAACGGGTCATCGACAAGTTCCTCCGCATTCGGGCGATGTGGACCGTATAGTGGTACTCCCACATTTTTTACATTCCTTCCTTAGAAACCAGTTTTTAGCAGGTAATCCGTTGCTAAGTTTTGATCTTTGGAGTGTGTGGTCATGTGAACATAACTATATGCGGTCAGTGCTGCTTCCCTCGTGAAATCTCGGCTACACAGTGGCAGCGGAACGACTTCTCGATGATCCTTTACTATTTTAAACGATTTTATTCAACTTTGTAACGCAACAACAATGAGCCGGATAAAACTCGAGGCATACTTTCGTTGGAATGTATATCATGCGAGGTGACAGTTTAGGTAGGAAAATGCTTAAAGCTGTTACGATAGGTGCTATTTGTAATAGCATTTTGTGTTCGTGTAACTGCTCTCGACGCAAAGATTAGGCATCACTTCGTGATCTCGTGAATTATCTCTTTGGGACACTTTCTAACTACTGCAAATTAACCATTTCAATAACTTAATTCAAATACGTGACAGAAAACACCGGCAACACAGTAGCTTCTACGTCACTAATGACTGGCCGATAATGCAACTTTGTAATTGGTTTAGCAGATGCGGGTAGCATTTCTTCTTTTGTTAATCTGTAACATTGCCAAATGAAAAGGTAGTTTCAGCGGCACGGGTATAAAAGTACTCCATTAATTTCTTCTTCCCATACATTCCTAAGGGTTTATATTGCCACAATAGTATCCCAGCCAGCGAGCAATGGACCGGATATTCGAGTAACCAGTAAAACAAACTGGATGGGGCGGGGCGTTATCGTGCATCGGAACGTGACCGCGCCAACAGCCTTGGTGCCCGCCGGCGGTGGTACTGAGACATGTCATTTACTGGACGACAATCTTCCCTTATCTTTCATCTCCCGAGTTTCTCTTTCACGAATCTTCGGCCTGAATCATTTCTCATCCATTTTCGACGTTCATCGTCCTCTGTTAAAGCACGACCGAAGCAACTTTTGATTCCATGTAGAACAATCGGATTTTTTTTTTAAAATACCTTGAATTCTTCACGTTTCTATTGTTTAATTAAGAGAAAAATTATATAAGGCGACCAAAATTCTGTTGATTTCAGACCAGACATTTTAAAGCACTGTAATCTTTAGCATTAAACGTAGTCACCGTCGCTATCGAGGACATTTTTGCCAACATAATGCAACACTACGAAATTTAATTGTGATAGAGCTCTTTAGGGCTGGAAGCAAAAGAAGCAATCCGTGCTTACAGATCGGCAAACATTTGGAATTGTGTTCTGCAAGGTGATTATCCAACAAAAGGAAAAACCGCCTGGAACGCTTCCTTCCTTAAAAAATAAAACCTTTCCCAATTTATCATTTCATCTCATGTATCATCAGTGTCCACCGCCTGTGGTGTCTCTGTAGTAAAAACGGGCGTTAAACACTACTCAAAAAAAAAAAAATCTCATGCATGATCAGCACAGCCCAGAAGTTCAGGGATTCATTTTGGTTAAACAGACAGGCAAAAAGACCTTAAAAGCTTGAAGATAGGAAGTAATATATTTAAATGGGTATTTATTAAAAGTGAAAACATGGAGTAATATCACGCATTATTAATGAAAATATGTATTTAAGATACTTAATGATTTTTAATCACACATTTAAACTACCTAAGCTTGTTTTTCTTGGTTACAAGAACAAAAAATGTTTCTTTCAAGATATTAAAGTTGTGCAGTGGTTTCTGTCGAGTTCATTTTCTGTTTATGCTTTTATAGGAGAATCAGGTTAGTATCTCTCTTACTTCCGTACTGAACACATTGTATGGACGGTCTATTGAACAGCTGTACCGCCCCTATCTTTCTTTCTTTCTTGCTTGCAATTGTTTGTTACATTTATGCAGCTAAGAAGCTACTCCCACCACAAATTTCCTAGAATTGTCTCGCGCAGATCGATACAAGGTCACTCACCACGACTATTCAAAACTACAGTACTTCCCTCATCCTCTCTATTTCCTGGTATTCGTATGTCCGAGGAAACCGTGCGTTTCTTTTACTAATGAAGTTCTGCTCTTTAAAGAGTTTAAATGAATGAGTTGAGGATAAAGTTTTTGACTGCTTGAAAAGAAATAAATGTAGATTCTCAATAGATTTTTTTTTTTTTTTGTGAGGCGAACATGCCAATTTATTTTTATAACTTTTTTTCACTTCGATATTCTTTATGTTTTTTAAAATGCATAAATAATCCCAGGAAAAATCCATAACGATGCAAAGTAGAAAAAAAAATGTTTTGAACCTGAAAATAGGCAAAATAAAAATGGCCCTACCGACCCCAAATGTATGGAAACATGTTCATTTCTATTTGGATCTTAAATATATCGACTATGGACAAAACACTCCGGGGGAAAACAAAACTGATCGCACAGAATTAATAACACAACAATCTGCATAGCCTCTTGCGCTCACGTGGAGAAAACAAACGGAAATTGACGAAACATGGTTAACAGAATAGCATGAAAACATCACCCCGAAATAGCTGGCAGCATTTGCGAATGTTTTGAATAAATTCAAGATGGAGCACATATTAAAGTGTAAAACTAAATGGGATTGTACGCACGCCACTGCTACTACGAGACTTGTCAAGGTGTGAGCGTGAAAGAATTCCAGTATGAAGATGCGCGGAAGAAACCGAAAGTGGGTTACCGTTTCTACCAGCGCCATCTTGCGCAACCTTTATCAAACTCGTAAACAAACATTGGCATCTGAAATCCTGAGCTAAGCAGTAATTAAATTAATACACATACAACCAGGCACTGTGTGCTGTGCTGAAGGTAAATTCCTATTGGGATATCGAAATTAGTAAAAACTGCGCAATTGCCCTTAAAAATATCCCGAATGGAGTTAACTTTGATGACTTATATTTTGTGCATTTTTTCAAACAGTGATAAAATCCTGACATTGGATTAAATTATTTTTTTGAGCATCACCAAGAAGAGTTCGTATGTTGTAGTAGAATTACAGCTGTTTAACGTAAGTAAATATGATTTTTCTTAATGTTCATGCAGTCCATCTTTGTTCATAATAGCAGTCTTCCATCTTGTCCACGTCTTTCTCTGCTTAACAACAAAGAGCACAGTCCATTAGCTGCACTCTACTTATAGTGTTTGCATGGCTTACTAGTATCAGTCCATCACCCTACGAATGAGCGTTCCTATAGATTGCGCAGTATGTAAAACACTACTATTATATTCCTGATAAATGAAATCCTGGCATGTAATTTCTAAGCTAATTATTATTTATTTGTTTCTATAAGAATATATTCGATAACTGCATTAAAAAAAATCAGTTAGGTTATGTTTTGCAAAAATATTTGGAAGCCAGCCCATGAGGGCCTCCAAAATATAAGCACCGCTCACCCTAAACTTGTTCCAATTTTATAATCTTTGCACCGAAGCGAACTTTTATGAACGCCATTAATTCGCCATTAATTTGGCTATCGTGACGTTTGGATAAGATGTAATTAAGAAAGGGAACCGGTACAAGACAAGTTGACAGAGGACTAGTTGATCTGTCATTGTAGATTGCAGGCAGACAAGGTCTTCACGTCACCAGTAAGGTATGCTGTCTATTCTCTTTCGAAATGCTACTCACGAGGTCTTGCGGACTAATGGCTTTTTCCCTCGCATTCACGTATAACGCACTAATTAGTGTAAGCCAGGACCGCTAACAGGAGGCTTTGGAGTAGTTATTTCGAACGTTTATTGTATCAACAAATGACTCTCGGCGACAAAAACAAAAGCATGCTGGTGCGCTACTAGAAATTGCTACAGATGCTGAAATCACATTCTTAAGAATCCTTAACACGCGCTTTATTAGTCAAAACAGGGCAGAGTCAAAATAAAGTTTATGTGGATCTTTTTACCTGCTTTTATTTACATAAAATGTTCGTAGTCTCAGTGGGTGGAATGCTGCATGGTTAATTTGAATTAAGACTTCAAGACTTAGTACACGCAACGGAGAAAAATGGTTACCTAAGCCGATCTTTTAATTTTTCAAATGAAGTACCATGAAAAAAAAAAATCCCGAAGTAATTACAGGGAGGTAAGAGAATTATAGGAAAGGGGAAGCTACAATGGCGTTAGGTCATTAGGGCAGCATGCAGGGAAGCCCTTAAAGCTGCCACCTAGGGGGGATAGATTATTTATTGAACGTAGTAAGCAGAATTCGGGCTTCTTGGAAGGAATAACTCCATTAAGTGGATGGAAACTTCGTTAGGAAGGGGCGATTATGAAAATGGACAGAGAAAAGGTAGACCATGTAAATGCTCACCAAAGGGTATACGTTAGAACATAAATAACTTGCACTACCCAGATATGGGTCAGACTGAACTTGGAGCACTAAGAGATGGAATAGATACACAAAGCTTGTTACTAAAACTAAAAGAATTCAGTGCATATATAAAACTATGTCATGAGTTGTAATTAACTGTGTGTAATAGAAAACTGAACAATATAATGTGTTGCAGATATAAACTAAGACAAGAAGGGAAAAACCGCAACACCTAATTTTTTAATGTTTTTAATTTTGCGCATTATTATACGTTAATAATTATAATTCTATTAATTTTTTGAGCATTGAATACTTTTCCAAACATTTCGTAACCACTGTATTCGGATATAATTTTGAGTCTATAATTGCCTTTATTGTATGACCAAACTTGGATGTAAGTTAATCACATTTCATGAAGATCTCGTTTTTACCTGTAGGGTAACACAAAGTAACACACCTGCATTGGTAACACAACGACACACCTTTCGAACACTTGGTGACTCTCTCAGAAGCGGGTGTTTCCTCCTCTGTCTTGTATCACAGCTTGCAACCTTACGGGCATCAAGTTCTTAGATTTACTCATGGTATGTCCTCCCGTTCCTCAAGCAAAGCCTCCCGAAGTTCATTGAGGCTCTCAGGAATGTTCACGAACATTTCTCCCCACCATGTCCCAAACATGCTCAATGAGGTCAGGGCTTCGGGGTCGCCAAACTAGCGCCTGGATCCCCAGCTCGCGTTAGTACTCTGTCACAATGTGGACGGGCATTGTCATGCATGAAGCGGAAATCATTGCCAACATACGTAGCACAGGGAATAACATGCTTCTGATTTCCTCAATGTACCGGCTTGCATTCAGAGCACCGTTTTCCACAAAAAAACAACTCTGTCTTGGCTTCCACACTGATACCAGCCCACACCATGACGGAACCTCCCCTGAAAGACATCGTCGATGAGAACGTGCAAGGGGCATACCTTTCTCCAGTCCTCCTCCACACTCTTTCGCTGTCATCAGACGATCTTAGGCTGAACGTCGACACATCCATGAATAACTTTCCGTTGCTCCTTAAGCCACTCCAGATGTTGACAGCAAAGGCAAGGCGCGCTCGTTGCTAGGTAAGCAAGGGACCTCTGACTGGTCTTCTAGAGCTCAGCTGAGCTTCTTCAAATCTCCTTCTCGCGATGACATTGACTCCTGATGCCCTTTGCAAGCGATTTTGAGCTTCTACGGCCGTTGTGTGACAATCACGCCAAAATTGCAGCCGCAGAAATTGATCATCTCTGACAGACATCTTCCTTCTGCAGCAGGTACCAAGTTCCCTGAATAGTCGAGACCTGACTCGTAACGCCTGGGCAACATAACGCATGCCCGTCCATCTTCCAACAGGCAACTTCTTTCGACTTAACCCCTATCTGTACCGCATAAAATTGTGTTTACACTGATTGAAATACCTCAACAATAGAATAGAACGATGTAACAATAGTGCCAGTAGGCATTTCAATTGTCCCAGGTGTAAAAATGTGATTAAATTGTATTGACGTCCATGCTCATAAAATAAAGGAAATTATAGACTCAAAATGATATCCGAATACATAAAAGTAGTTTGGAAAAGCATTAAAGTTAAAAAAAAAGCAAATGGAATAATAATAATTCACAAGTAATAATTCGTGATTTTCAAATATTCAAATACATTTTAGGTGTTGCGGTTTTTTTTTTTTTTGTTATTTTTTCTCTCTCAGTGTATAATAATGAGATGTAGAATTTATGAAAGTGATTAAACGACATGTTGGTATATTATTTTGCTGCACACGTTTACTTTTATATTTTAGTTGTATGAACTTCTATTAAGTTTACCTTATTTTTGCACATATCCGGAAATTAAATGTTTAAAATATTTGCACACAAAAATACTGCGCCATTGTTTAACTTTTAAATGTTCAGTTAGAATATTGCAGTCCTGAGATATTCCAGGATGTATGGGGTCTGTATAAAAATATCCGTACTTTCAAAATTCTGCGCCAAAGAAATATCGTAGAAAACAGCAGTTGATAGCAATGATTGATTAGCTATGACCTTGATGAGACACATTTCGTTTGCCACGCATTGTTATCTTATTTCGTTCGAGTTCCATACCACTATATATATTTGCAAGTATTCTGTGTATTTTACAGAATATTGGAATGGAGGAGGGGTTATAATGAGCAGCACATTAATTTAAATTTTATGTAAAACTTTGCATTTACCGAGACTCATTAACTTTTATGAAAATAATTCTCTAAGTCGCACTCAATGCCGTGAGTCGTATATTGTTGTTTAAAAGTGTTCAGGAGTTCATAGTTGATGGCCTGCGTTCAGCTATCGACGTCCACTGACGACGTTCAAACGGTGTGCGAATTAATGAGATTGTTCATGAAAACGGACGCCTGACTGTTCGAGACATTGCCGAAGAGTGTAACATTTCTGTGAGATCGTGGCATGAAATGCTGACAGAAAAACGTGGCATGCATCGTGTTGCAGCGAAGTTTGTCCCTCGGCCGTTGACAAAACAGAAAGACAACCACATCACGACCTGTAATAAGTTATCGCAACAATGAGAATGCAACTTTTATGAATAGAATAGTCACTGGTGCTGAAACATGGGTCTGTGCTTATGATGTTGAGACGGAAATCCATTCAACACAATGGAATGGAAAATCTTCACCATGTCCCAAAAAACTCGTAGGTCAGATCAAAAGACAAAGTGCTGCTGACGGTTTTCTTCCACATTCATGGTGTTATTCATCATGAATGTTTATCGAAGGGTCAAAGGGTTGAGTCGCTGGAACTACCAAGAAGTCTCCAGCAAGAGGCCAGGACTGTGGAGAATTCATAGCTTCTGCAACACGATAACATTTCATCATAACTTGTTCGCGACTTGTGCGTGAAACACAGGATTACTATTCTTTCCCACCCTTCATATTCTCCTGAATTAGTACATGCGGACATTTTGTTTATTTTCCAAGCTGTATCTGCTATGAAAGGACGAAGTTACGACTCGGTTAAGCCCGTAAAATAAAATTCGCAGACCGAAGTTGGTATCAGGCTGCTTTCAGAAGCTGAAAACTCCGTTGGGAGAGCTGTATCAATAGAGAGATGATGATTATGTTTGAGGGCGCAAATCAGCTGTTGTCGGAACACATTAAAACTTGCCAGTAATGAAGAATAATTGAATAAAATTACTCTACACGCAGAAATAAACGATAAACAGCAGTTTGGCCATTAAAAGTAGAAAAACATTAAGAAATAATAAGGGCAAAATAATAAAATATAACGACATAGGCGTAAGAAGCATTAAAACTGAAACCGTCAGCCATAAAAGGAAAATGTACACCTTGTTCCAGAAACCACAAAGACGCATAAAAGGGAACACTCGCTCGACACAACGACCTCGTCCGCAAGAGAGATGCTCCAAAAGGCGCTTGATGGGAACATTCAATTAAAATGTGACGCACTGTATGGAAGTGGCAACAATGCAGGCAAGGTGAACCAGATTCACCTTTAAAAATGTGACAGTGACTAAAAATACAATGCCCAATCCGCAAACGAGCTAAAACAACTTCTCAACGAACAACGTGAGAAGTAAAAGGGGTAGATTTGCTTTCCCGGAATTTGTTTATCTCTCGCTGGCTCTAAGTAAAAACGCACTAAAATCCTCGGAGTAAATACGTTGCTGAATTGTAGCAACATCTAAAACAGTTGATTTCGCTGCGACATCTGCGGCCTCGTTGCTCTGAATTCCCACATATCCAGGAACCCATTACAATGTTAAGGTGACGCCCGTGTCAACAAGCGCAAACATTGCGTTCTGGATCTTCTGTACAAGAGGATGGGCTATGTAAAGATTTCTAAAGCTCAAAGGCGTGCTCGGTGAATCAGAACAATTGCCGAATACTCCAACCGCATAAAAGTTTGGCCATTAAAATAGATTTCGCAGAGTTGAGACTAAAAGTAACACTAGAGCCATTAAAAACGAAGCACATCCAACACCTGTGTTTGCTTTTGAGCCTCCGCATTAATAAAATTACAGCCCTCGCGCTAAAATGCCGACGAATAATCAGACCGCGGTCATAGATTTTGGACAAAATGTAGCCCAAGATGAATGGGGACCTCTGCTAACGGCCAAGAGGGATATAGAACTTTCCCAGCTGCGAAATCAATACAACTTTGATGAATACAAAGTTCAGCAATATGCGGGTAAGCGTACATTTTAAAACATCGAACGATTCGGCTATTTTTTGATCATATCTCGCATACTAGGCAAGACATTTAAGTTCGGTGTTATTTTTGTGACAGTTCAAATGCTGAACCGTCTACAAACACGTAAGTACCCAAGCATTCATTAGCAGTGCAAGCCGGAAGGTCATTAATATAAATAATTAAAATAAAAAGTTGCAAATAAAGTTGCTCCACCACTTCTTTACTTATAGATACATTTAAAGTGCAATGCAATCCTGGGTCATGACTGCAAAGGCAAACTTCGGCACTTACTACGATACTATAACAAAAAAGGTCGAGGCACTGGGTAATGCGAAATTCATGGCAGAATGGCGCCATTGCATTGGAATGAGAAGCTGGCGGAAAAGTCACGAGAGCTTCCTTCTGCATGCTAATTATTCGTGTCCTGACTGTTCCTCAACTTTCAACACGACCTGACATATCCTACTCTTTATATTAGAACATTCAAGCTCCAGGGATCCGTGTACATTCAAGCTCAGTTCGCAGTGATAAGTTGATAGCTTCGCTCTGTCATACAAGAGAAGATTTTAATCGTCACATACGAGGGCAGGTCCGTAAGTTTCCGGCCTAACCATTTTCTAGGTATGATAAAGACAACACTATAATTCACTTTTCAACATAGTTACCCTTTATTGAAATACATTTCTCGAATCTTTGAATTAACATTTCAAGCCCCCCCCCCTCCAATAATAATCAGAAGTCTTATCTGCAAAATGGGCTTAAACAGCATCCATCACTTCTTCGTCACACTTAAATTTCCTTCCTCAAAGATCCTTCTTGAGTTTTGAAAAGAGGAAATAGTCACTGGGAGCTAGATCTGGGCTGTAAGATGAATGGTCGATCTCCTTGAAGCCACATTTCTTCACAGCTTCCTTTGCAACAAGAGTTGTGTGCACAGGTGCATTGTCATGAAGAAGGCGCACACCACCACTCAGCTTTCCTCACCTTTTCTCTTTGATGGTAGCACATAGCCTGTGCAGTAGGCCAACATAGTACTCCCCATTTACTGTGGTGTTCCTCTCCTTGAAGTCAATGAAGAGTATTCCTACACAGTCCCAAAAGATTGTGGCCATGATCTTCTTGGATGAAAGTATGACCTAGGACCGTGCTTAGCCAGTTTTACGCCACTCCATTGATTCTCTTTTGGACAAGGGATGATAGTAGGGGACTATAATTTCATCTCCTGTAACAATGGTTTGCAGAACTTCTCTCTGGTTGCCACGGCAGAGCTCCAAATATGCCTGATAACAAATGACTCGTTGCTACTTTTGGATTGAGGAAAGAAGTCTAGGCACCCATCTTGCACTAACCTTATTCATGTTTAAATGATCATGAATAATTCGAAGGACTGTTGTTTTAGAAAGGCCCAACCTTGCTGCTATTTCTGTAACTTTGAGCCACCGGTCTTCCACAATTTTTCCTTCCACAAGAGCGATGTTTTCAGGAGTGAGCACCTCCAAGGGCCGGCCTGCATGCTCTTCGTCTTCCATGCTTTCTTAACCCAAAGAAAAAGTTTGGCGGTAGAACACGAAATGGACGCTTCCCCATATACACCTCATATTTGCTGTTTAATTTCATTTGCAGTAAGTCCTCCTTTTGTGAAAAACTTAATAACAGCTCGAAACTCCATTTTGAACATGTCACAATCTTCTACACATAGCCTTCTTTATGCAACTATATCTGAACAACTGAACACAGCGGAGCGGAAGTTACATCTGTAATTATTTACTTAACAGATAAGGTATGACAACAGATAAGGATTTTGTGAAGGCGATAACCCTTATCGGCGAGGCCGGAAACTTATGGACCTACCTTCGTATTATCTTGGAAATTCTCTTGCTTTGCAGTTATCAAGATGCAGTTTGAACACTTGCTTTCACTGTTAGCAAGATTCAAAGATAACAAACACATTGCTTCCTTCAGACTCATTTTAATAAGGGTGTCCAAAACATATATACCTGTTCACCATTAAAATGTCTGCTTTAAAGTTTTATTACCAAATATATAAAATGTTATTAAAAATAATTGCCAGCTTATGAAATAATTTGCTAAAAATGTATCTACATTTCAATTTAGGTTAATTACTAATGAGCCTAAGGTCACAAATTATATTAAATAAAACGTTTTTGTCTAGTTTGAAATAACGATAAACCAAAAATAATGCATTTCAATAGCATTCACCAAGGAACAAACGGAAAAAAAAAAAAAAAAAAAAAAATGTTACTTTTATATATCTATACGGTTTCCCATAGTAAACACAACTTTTTAAATTGAACGCCTCTGTCGGTTTGTGGGTTGCCGGAACTGAAATTTAACAGACTCTCATCTGTTTTTATTGTGATTAACGATTGTCATTTGAGTGTATTGTTATCAGCTAAAATGGAGCGATACACGAAGGATAAACGCGTCCAGATTTTGAAAGTGCATTTTAAGGTGAATGTTATGCAGAAAATTCGAATACTTCGTATAATTTGTGTATCACAACAATCACATTTAACAATAAAAGCAGGTTATTATTATTATTATTATTATTATTATTATTATTATTATTATTATTATTATTATTATTATTATTATTATTATTATTATTATTATTATTATTATTATTGCGTGTCAAAAGGCGTTAATTTCACCCGAGCAGCTATTTTGCCATTTATTTGGGCTATTGCTTGGTTTTGCATCACTTAATCACTTTTAGTGGTGGTTTTAACCTGCGATCCCTTATCGTATCACCGTTTTGATGGATAGATATGACTTATGGCGCAACATGATCATCATCTGGCGGAGCAGGTGGCAGCTTTTTGCCTGTTCGCAAGGCCACACATTAACAGGTTGTCACCGCCCATCAATTATTTCGCAGTGGGTAGATAGATAAGGTGTAGGAATGTCTGTAGCCACGCGCCCTGGAATGTAGTTCAGTGCACCCGCCTGTATCCATCACAATACACCAACAATAGGGAGGGAAAAGAAAGAAAAAAATATACATGTCCTTGCCGACATTTTTAGCTCCAGCACTAGACTTTACTTTCGCTATCGATCATATCCGATTGAAATTATTTAATTTAATAATTTTCATGAAAGAACACAAAAAAGAAACATCTTTTTTTTTTGGCCTCTCTCTTTTGTGAAGCCAGTAACTTAACCTCCACGATAATGGTTGCAGCAAGATGGAGCAACAGCCCATACCGCGGGGGACTGGTGTTTAGTTGCCAGCTATCATTAATTTACTTAAAGTATGAAACATAATATTTTCCTATACATGTTTTAAATACTTTTCCCATGTTTTTTTTTTCTACGCTTTCTAATACCCGAAAATCTCATCTCTGATAAGAAAATTAATAGAAGTACAGGGTTAAAGGTATGATGAGGTTATTAATCTTTCTATTAAAAGAAGGGACAGAGAAAAGGTAAACTGATATGCTGATTTTCTCAGTTTGCAGCCCGGCAACTGATATTCATATTTATATAGAAATAACCATAAGAGCGTAATATTGCATGTTATTGACGCGAATTGCACTCTTACCTTTAATGTGTTCATCTTTATTACATACATAGGCTCAACCAATTCCACCATCGCACCTCACTGATGCTCTCTACCTTACCAGTACATGCCGGCGAGGCGTCAAAATAAAATGCAATAAAGCTAGACAAAGAAAAAAGTATATAACGAATTACGCATTATTTGTAAATAATTATAAGCTCATTTTTTGTCTATTTCTAGACTTTTTTTGGAAACGAAGAAACTTACTGTTGCGATTTACAATAGCTGTAGAAATATAAATAAATAAACAAATATATATCTAAGTTTAAATAACTGGTTCATAGTTTTTCTAAAGACAACTGGAAAAAATATTATCTAAGAAAGAAGGTTGACTAACTTCATCAAAAAGAACAAAAAATAAGAATGTAACTCAAGGCTTTTCTAAGAGGTTGCTAATTTGAGCTACCGCCAACATCTCCAACTATTGCTTAATGCGTTTTATGTGTAAAAGAGAACACAACAGCAATGTCTGTAGGGGACGTGTCGATATGCAGTTATTATCTGTAGCGGACATGGTCTGCAAACCAATGTATCGGAAAGTTTGTGGAGACTTTTGACCGAGAGAAAACGGTAGGAGAAATCTCTTGCCGGTAATAGCTAACACGAGAGTCGCCTTTTAAAGTTGTTTCAAACGATCACTAGGTGGCGCTATTGATATGCCATTACTATTTTCGCAACAAGTGACATTTGTTATTGTGAAAACAGTTGCAGTTTAAACAAAGAAATTTTGCGAATAAATGGAAATTTTACATGAAGGTTGGATGATTATTTACGATTTTAGTAAAGATCTGACTCAGCAGTAATGCATAGCGTCGCTTCGTTTAACTTTTGGTAATGAAACTCACCAGAAAAGACTGTTTACAATTAGTTTGCAGAATTTCGTCCTGGTCGTGCGTCCGTCAGTGATGAAATGTCGTGAAGGTCTACCAAAATCGACTGTCATTTCAAAAAACATTGATGCTGTGTGCAACATGTCTGAAGAAGATCGGCGTGTGACTGATCATTTAACTGCGAAAAAGACCTGTTGGGATTGCGCATAATTTGGCAGAAGAAGAACGGGGAAAAAAAACCGCTCGTGTTAATTGATGTAATGAAATGCTCAAAAAATTTCACCGAGGAACTGCAAAATCCGTACACCATATCGTAACAGGTGAGAAACATGGGTATATTCGTATGAACCGTTACCTAAGCAACAATCCGCTGTTTGTGTGTTCCAGAATGAACCGAATCCCACAAAAGTTGTACCTTCACACTTCCAAGAAAATGATCGTTTGTTTCTTCAGTTGTACTGTGCATGTCATAACCATCCCTTTAGAGGATCGAAGAACAGCTAATGCCGAATAGTATACTTTTGTTTTCTTTTTCTTTCTTTCTTTCTTTCTTTCTTTCTTTCTTTCTTTCTTTCTTTCTTTTTTTTTTTTGTCAGAAGTTATCCACGAAATCAGGAAAAACAACCGAAAACGTCGCATAGTTTATCATGACAATGCCAGCTCTCACACAGCATGTCAAACAATTAGTAAATTGAAGGAGAAAAACATCGAATTAATGTCTCATTGTCCCCGTTCACCTGATTTATCGCCAAACAACTTCTTTCCGAATATCAAACAAAAAATGCGTGGACAGCGATTTTCATCACCTCAAGAAGCTGTTGAAGCCTTTAAATAACCATGTTTTTCAGATACCAACTTCAGAGTGAAAAAATGTTTCGAGAATTCCTTTGAACGAATGCAAAAGTGTATAGATTTTAAGGCGAATGAATTGACAAACAATAAAGCAACTTGTCCCAAAAAAGGTTTTTGTAAAAACTTAAAAAGGGCAGCCCTCGTATGTATGTAAGAAACACCGCTTCTTATCACGTGGGCTCGCTCCTTTATCAATATTACATTTGAAGCAACAATGCAGACACTCGCCAGCAGCGACAATCAGCTATTTCGTTAGTGTTTAAGGGCAGGCCGGTGAAATTTCGTGTAAATTCGTGAAGAGTGGTTTATTTCGTTTTCTGCTAATTGAATGTAAAGAAAATATACAATGTTTATATTCTAAACCGTTTTATATTGAAGGTTTGCAACCTAATAAAAAGGAATTTGAAAGATTATTTAATAATAAATACCTAATAATGTATTTGCGATAACTGGAAGAAAAACTGAAATTATAAAACTGGGTAGATCAACTTTAATTTGAGCCAAACTGTGATTTCAAAATATAGGAAGTACCATAAATAGTCGCACATTTGAGGGTAGCTGTACTTGCCCCCTCTAACAGCCTGCACATTTCTAAATGAGTTATTGAGAGTTCAGCTGCAGAATCGGAAAGTTTTTGTGTTAGTTTTCAAAATGAAATGGGGCGATTATGAAAATGCCTTGTAGCTTTGCACAAGGTAGGCAAATCCCCAGGTGAGATTTTCCAGAAACTGAAAATAAGCTAGAGGTTCATGTACTCCACTATCCAGCGCTTCCTTGTACTGGAACTGCGAAAGACCGCTACAGGCAAGGAAGACCACGTACTGTTTGCACTCCAGAATTGATGATAGCAATGGCGGCACATGTGCGACGAAATCAGCTACGGAGACGAGACAGAGTGAGCTGAAAAGTTCTAAAATGTCTGTCTCACACATTGAGCAGTGACCTGGAACCCCGTGCTTACAAACGACGGAAAGGTCACAAGCGAGCGGAAATGCGAGAGACTCTTAAAATCAAAACGCTTACTTCAACGTTATGCAGCAAGTGTTCATCGAAGAATCCTTTTCACTGATGAAAAAGTTATCAGTGTTGAGGGGACTTTCAATGCCGAATATGTCAGATACTTTACAGAAACTGCAAGGATCCAGATAGGGCATCATCCTGTATATGTTGTGGTGGGGCGTGAGCTACGAAGGTACCACAGAGCTCCATTTCTGAGAAAAAAAGGGGGGGGGGTCAGAACCTCGGCCAGAGTGTACCAGGAAACAGTGTTGGTAAAGATGCTCTTCCATGGACAAAGCTGGAGCCTCCAGCAGGATTCAGCCCCAGCACATAAGGCTCCAACAACAGTAACTTGAGGTCAATGTTTCTGACTTGATATCTCGGAATGGCTTTATGCTAGTCCGGACCTGAACCCCCTGAACTACAAATTGTGATCCAAGCTTCAGGAGATGCTTGCAAGAAGAGAGTAAGATCAGGTATGCAATGACTTCTATAGAGACACCCTTCATCCTGTATACTAGAGATTTTAATCAAAAGAGTTCACGATACATTTTCTGCCATGAAAATAATACAAATAGATTTTTAATAGGCGCGTTGTTATTGATGTTTTTATTTAACTCTCTCTCTCTTTCTGTTGTGCACGCTTAGCCACACACTTATAAGTATTAACATAGTTCTCAAGATGTGCACGATGGGTTTACACTGCCACTGTTCCCTCACACAATTATTTTTAGGTAGCGATCTGTGGCATCATTTTATTCATCAACATTCATTGATGTCGTTACGTGTAGTTATAGCGCAAAGACTAAAGTAAATAAAATAAATCCATTTATCAGTTAGGCATTACGTTGACATTTGTTGAGACATCTCTCCAGCTTACATCATTGACTGGTCTCTTGCTTTACAGCACATGACCAGGTACAACTCATCTGAATTCGGCGGAAGAGTTGAAAGTTTGGCACCAAGCCTCAGGACCCAATTGGCAACACCGAGTCTACTTTCACAACGGTGGCAGTTTCTATTGTCGTTTGTCCGGAGTGACAAAATGACGAGGACCATTACTAGATAAGTTTTCAGACTCCTGGTGTGCATATTACTGACGCAATAGCAAATACTTTTGGTTTGGAGGATGTAAGACGAAGAGAGATGCGGCAGGCCAACAACAGTAGTGATCGTGTACAGCAAACAATCAGAGAATTATGAGATTTAGAGTTGACTTTAAGATCAATTCGCCCAGTGTTTCTACATTCTTCATTGCATTGCAAGTGGAGGGGGGGGGGAGAAATAAATAAAAGTTAAAAATGGTTGACGCACAGTGTAATTAACCGAAATTAAACGGCAGAAATTCTGCAGGGTGAAATGTGCCACGCAAAGTTTCAAAGATTCAACACTGGGAGGTCTCGGCTTATATCTGTCACTTCTTTCTGAAATCATGCGCCAGTCTCCCATTGTCGGTCCTGGTGGTGTAGTGGTTACCATACTGGCCTTCTTTAACCCAAGATCGCGGGTTCGAACCCGGCCAGGACCGATGGATTTTTTCGGGGCGTAAAAATCCTAAGTATGGCTTCCTTCGGAAGGGAAGTAAAGCCGTGGGTCCCGTGTCGTACATTTACGGCAAGAAAAAGAACCTCAAGCCTGAAAGAAGAGGCCTCTGAGCAAAATTTGTCGGCCGTTTCACGCCCTGAATTGAACGGGACGCAGATGACCTGCGATGTTAAAGAGCGTCTTAAATAAACCAATCAATCGCCAGTCTCCCACGTGGGTTCTGGGCATTAATGACACTGTTGCAACTCAGGGCGCCGGCCAATAGTAGCAAATTTCCCGGTTTAATTATAACTGAGATGAAAGATGGTGTTTTTAAACATAGTCGCAGCATGGAGCTCTTGGCATGATCGTAGCAAGCACATAAATGTACAGTGATATTCCTATCCTTGCAGATTGACAGCATTCTCAGTCTCCATGTCTACTCTCAAGTGGTTATTTTGAAGGCTAAACTGATTTTGTGTGAAAGTGACTTTACCTATTAACCATTTACCTGCAAGAGAAAAGGATTTGTTTCTAAGGTGTGTCACACAGGGCTCTTGAATATTGTACAGTGAAATCTTTGAACCCGGACAGATTGGTTCAATAAAATACTTTCCTGTTTAACGAGGTGTTCATAACAGGTAAAAGCAAATGCGCACATAATTTATACGAAGTGACATGCATTACACATTAATGCTCAATAAAAGTAAATTAAAATATTTACTAACTTACATTTACTGCCATTGAAACTACACACAGAATGAAGGTAAAACTTTGCCCTTTACACCTCAACAATGACTGAGGACCTCTCTGCTTATTTTAGGCATGCAATTGTTTGCTTCAATCAGTCTACAATTATGTACAGTGTACTTTCTGGGGAAATGCGTGACAATAAAACATTTTGTAAAGAATTTAGCACAAAATAGAATAAAGGTTAGAGAAAAATCCACCTTTTCCATACCAATGTGCTTAATGACCCATTGCAAAGCATAAGAATGTTTCAAGCAGGTAGCAAAAAGCCCACCCTTTTGAGGTTACAGAACTGTGTGCTTGCTAATGAGTAATACTTTTGGAGGTATTCAATAAGTTAGCAGAAACACGTGACAGAAAGGGATTGACCATAAGAGGTTTCCAGCTTACAGGATTCAGGGGTGTCCAACAATGAGGATATACTAAACATTTAAAGCATAGAAATTTGTACGTTTCCAAATTATTATTATTTTTTTTTTATTTCCTTTAATTATGGACGCTCTTTAACGTCTCATTCAATTCAGGGCGTTAAACGGCCGATAAATTTAGCTCACAGACCTTTTCTTTCAGACTTGAGGTTCTTTCACATGCCGTAAATCTACATGTTACCCATGGTTTTATTTCCGATGAAGGAAATCATATTTAGGATATTTACGTCCGAAAAAAATTCTTCGACCCTCGCCGGGATTGAACTCGCCATCTTGGGTCTACGAGGCAAGTTGGTTATCTCCAGGACTAAGAGTTGCAAGTTAGGATGTCCAATATGTGAGGTGTCTAACATACAGGGGTGTCCAAATACAGAGGTTTGACTGTATTATGTTACCAAAGCAAACGTGTAATGTTGTTTAGTTTATTTGTGAAATAAATGCTTAAGGAATGATACAGTATTTTTTTCTTTATAGCACATTAATATTCGGAAGCTCTTTTTTCATTTTGGCAAGAAGTGCTGGTAAGAAAATGGTCACTTTTTCATATCATGTGATCATTTGGCGACTGTTGTTCTACAAATCATAAAATGGTTACTATGCCTTCCCTCGGTGTTCGGTTAAGAACTGGGCATTTTGTTGCACCATGACATCTTTATGCATATTGGCATTTTTAGAGGATATAAAAGCAAAAGTTTGACTCGTCCATTTTCTTTTGTATGTAGAACCACTTTCAAGGTCACTGCTTTTCCAGGCAAGGAGAAAACGTTACGTTGTGATCCATAATATCATTCTGTGATAGACACTCTTATGTGCAATTGTTTAATTTTTTTCTAAGTCCTCCAGGACGCAATTCGGGTTCTCTCTGTAAATGTGTTTGGATTTAATGCGTTTTATTAAGAAGAAAAATAGCTATTTATTTGCTCCATTTTATACATTTTATGGTAACCAGTTAAACTTTTTTTTTTAATCCTCTACTCTGCCGTATATTTTAAGCATACAATTTTCACCCCAGTAGCAAATGACTACCCTAAGTTGGTCTTACTGACATTTCTTTTCAAACCGTGTCATGTTACCGGTGCTGTGCCAACGGACGCTTGCGGAGAAGGGACATTTCTTCCCTCCAACCGAGAGAGCAGGGGGTAATCGTGAGAAACATTTTTTCCACCAATTTATTTCGCGTGTGAAAAATCTACTTTCTTAAGAGCACACGTTGCATGTGTTAAGAACGGACAGCATCTTTAACCTTGGTTTATTTGTATCGTTTTATTTAACATTCCTTTGTATTGAGTTTAAATGCAGTACACAAATAAATATAGTAATTGAAACCACATATGGAGCCTGTCCAACAAGTGTGATATTGCAATACAATGAAACAACGTTTATCTGCAGTGTTGCCAGCGAGTGTCATGTGTGATTTTCATTTGAATAATATCTCAAAAGAGCCTTATGAAAAAGAACAACTTTACATTCTGTATGAAGTAATGGGGATTGATTTTCATCAACATTTTGCGTTCTGAATTTTCTTAATAATATTGTAAATTAGGTGTCCAAATTTTGCAACAGACATGTAGTTAGTGTTTATAATATAATATTTTTGTTACAGTTTATATGTTTGCATGCTGTTAATAATCCGCACAGCTTTCAAAAGCTCAACCAATATATATCCTCGCATTTCTCTTCATTCGAGACAACACTTTTGATTATACCGCGTTACCATGGCGACCAAACAATGCGTAAACAAGTGAGGAGCGCCATTCAAATTATTTCCGGTATATGACCAAATACAAGCAAAACCCGTGAGTCATGGTTGTAATGAAAGTGCAGAAACGTTTCGATTATCGATCACACTCTCGAGTATGGGCGGAAAAACAATGACAGATGTCCCCCATCCCTGTTCTCGAGATCGACCGTTAGAAGCTGTAACCCCTAAGGCAGCTGCATGCTGGCCCCCTCCCCGAGGGGTTGCTAGCCTATGGGAATGGCGGTTATGCGACAAAAACTGCGCCACCCTTTACTGCTCTTTATCAACAGGTTTAACGGTCTTCTGCAGCCTTACCATAGTTTCTTAAGAGAAATTATCGCATTTGAAAGTGCAAAAGAAACACCTCAAACATTATTGTAGCAGTGAATAACAAATTTAAGAGCGAACAATTAAGCCACACCTTGAATGATGCGGCACGTGGTGAAATATTCCTGTAAGATTAAGAAAACGTAAGCAAGTATATATTACTTGTATATACATTTTTAACGGAATGCCCGTAGAAATAAACGAAATCAGTTAGACCCGTTGCTAGACTAGGCAATTTCTCGTAGTTCTCTTTAGCGGTTCATAAAATAAAAATCTCGTAATTTAATATAATTGAAAACTTATTTAAACTACACCCCATAAAGTAAGACACTAGGCAAGCTATAATTAGCAACATTTTGACACAAATATATACTTAAATTACTTTTTCTGCAACTTGCTGGATATAGTAATCGAATATCTAATATGGAATTTGTATGAGCGAATCTGCAAAGCTTTCAAAGAGGATTTTTAATTAACCTAGTGCAGCATTTGTCCTCTTTTATACGTAGTTGTATATTTTATACTTAATGTTAAAGTAGCATTTTAAGGGTTTCATGTTTATAAAAAACAAATATTAATGAACTAGGCATTTATTAAGAGTCGTAGTTCCGTACTTATACCCTTCTTGCACGCGGGTTAATGAAGCAAGCGGAACTAAATGCAACGCGCGAAAGACGCTTGCTATTCTATGTAATAACTTTTTACTTTTCATCTCAAATAAATCAAGTCTGTTATAGGCACAGAAACCTAAACTTGTTGGTTTGGTTTATTTACGGACGCTCTTTAACATCTTGGGTCATCAGCGTCCCATTCAAATCAGGGCTTGAAACGGCCGACAAATTTTGCTCAAAGGTCTCTTCTCTCAGGCTTCAGGTTCTTTATCTTGACGTAAATGTACAACACGGGACCCTTAACTTCCCTTCCGAAGGAAGCCATACTTAGGATTTTTACGCCCGAAAGTGCCCATCGGTCTTGGCCGGGTTTGAACCCGCGATCTTGCGTTTAGGAGGCAAGTATGGTTACTACGACACCACCAGGACCGACATAAACCGAAATAATTTGTATCTTAATGGACGCCGTAAACTTGTGTACCAATGCTGCAGTGTCAAAGAGCACTTAAATGTTAGCAGCTGTTTGAATTGAGGTGAAGTCTCTATTATTATGTCTGAACATATTACATGTCTATATTTCCTCATTTATTATAGCAATTTCAGTTTTTCATTCGATTACAATTTTCGTGTAACGTTCTTACCACAAGCTAATCACAAGTGGAGGCTATAACTTATCAGTGCGCATGCTTCATAAAGGTTTTGTGGAGTGCATTAGAACAGGATCACAATTCCTTACCGTTGCCAGGAAAGTATTTAATTTTAACTAAACATAGCCAACATTGTTTGTCACTCATGTGGACTAGTCCTTTATTTTATACATATAAAATTACTTTATTGCATTTTTTTAAGATGTTAAAATATCTACTTGTACCAAACAACTGCAAAATTTGCAATTTTTATTTCAGAAACATTACACAAAAAATAATCAAATGTGTTGGAATTTGTTTTGGATACACGGTACACAATACATTTTATTAAATCCTTGTATTAACTGTTTTACAAGTAATAAGAAATTACATAACTTCTCGGTAATTTAAATTTTTTTTTGAAATAATGTACGTTATGCAATGTACAACAGTCATCTCTCGAACTAACGCTGCAAACATTGCAGAACATAAACAGCTATACGAATTATAATGTAGGATACAGGAAGTCACAACAATGAGGTAAATATGATGTAAAATGTTAAAAGCTATTAGTTGGTGTACTTCTATCTTGTTAATAAATAGACTGTTCTATATGCAGAGTAAATACATGTGTATTGTGGGAAAACGAAAATGTTTTAACGGACTTTGCGACCGGTTTGCAAGAGGGGTGGGGGGAAAAGGAAATGCTATACACTTCCGCTCTCACAGCGCCATATTTAGTTCAATATAACCCGTTATTGCCAGTGATTGCCTTCGGATTCCTTCGCAATAGCCATGCTAATCGATTTACGCGTTCCTTAACGGTAAGCAACGCTTTATCAGGTTTTTAATGCGTTGACGATGGCAATGAAACAGCCAGGGAAGGTTGTTGATGTACCTTCTTTTAACTACAATCCGTGTGAAATAGGAATGGAGAAAGTCTCAAGTTTAAAATTAAAGTAATAATTTTAGAACTGTTTATGCTTCTTGAGAATTTGTTGAACTTTCAAGGTTTTAGCAGTCAGATAAACAGAACGGCATAGTAAACTCGTATTTTTATTTAATTATACAGTTACATTTATATTACTACTGTCATAATGCTTTTGAAATAAAGTAACTAAAAACAGAAAGAACGCACCGAATTCTGCTTGCATTCAGCTGTCCGATCGACGGTTTTCTAACCAAGGTTATCTATGATGTAAACAAATCTTACACACGGTTCGAAAGACATTTTTGAGGTAATTAAAAATTTGCAGTATCGTTGGACTAGATGTATTATCTAAAAAGAAATGTTGAGAAATATTTTGTTTTGTTTTTGCTAAGATTTTATTTGCTATGTTTTCTACCAGTCATATTTCATATCTTTAAAGCTTAGTTACTGTAGCTCAAAACAGTTTTTATGACACAAAAGCATAATTTTATACCAAATGTATTTTTAAAAAATTTACAAAATTACTAAAAGTAGAAACGTTTTCTAAGAAGGCGTATACAAACACAGTTCTAATTATTTACCATCGTTTTAATCGTATTTGCTTGATCTTGGGATGAAAAATTATCTTTCTAACTCTAACACGTGTTAGTACCTACATTTTTAAAAGTTATTTGTGCGCATAGTCAAAGTCCCTGTTCATTTTTTTTTAAGATAACAGTATTTTGCAATATACGATTAAACTTTATAAGTAATTGTTTCTGAAAAAAGTGAACCTAAATGTTTAATGAATTTTAAGTTAATTAGATTCTTAAAGGATGAACATTTTTCTTAAGAAGTATAACAATATTTTGCAGTTTGTATTTTTATTTTCACATATAACAAAAGAAAGAGCGACCCCTATGTGTTCTGAGTCAATACAACGAATAAACAAACCAGCAAATAACAAAACAATTTATTACATTAAGCACAGAGAAATGATGAAAATTTTTGTTTAAAAAAGATTGCCACCGTAAACTGTGACCAACTTAATGGTAAAAAAACAGAAGCTATCAACACGAGCATTACTATTGTAGTTGAAATGGGACCCACAAGAATTAAACATTTAATCTATAAGATTAGATTTAAGTCTACTCTGTGTGTTGCTTAAGCTGGACAAACTGTGAAATTAGTCAAATATAAATCACAACGTTGTTTTCTATATTGTTCATATATTTAATGCTTAAATGTCAAGTCCAGTGTAATCGCTGTTTCCTGTCGGGTTCTTCACTTGCTGTAAATTATGATTCCTATGATTAAGTGTTTAATCTTTATTTCTCATCACTCACTTTCGTTCTATGTTCCTCATACTTTCGTTGCCAGTAACTTTTCCCAGTTTTTAAGAGCAAACGCAACACCCCTTACTGTTGCAGGCGAGAGGCTGGTGATGGGAGAATTTCAGAGGACCCGCAGCAAAGTGTGGTGGTCCAGCGACAACTTGGAGGAGCAGGAAAACTGGTCAGGACCCCCGCGGGTCTCTTCTAGTAGCCCCAGCAGTAGCCACAAGAGCCAGGACTCCGGCTTCTCGGATTCCGAAGCGGCTGGTGATCACCACGCCAAGTCCTCTCCCCCGTTATCCCTCAAGGACGACGAGGAGCCTCGCGCCGATGAGAGTCCAGCAGCTACAGAGACCCCTGCAGTTGCCGAAGACTCTCCCAACGTCGATCGTTCTTCCCAGCTACCAGTAAGCAAGTTACGCGAGAAATTTCTGAGCAATCTCTGCACACAGCTGCCGGAGATACAAATAGAGAAGGAGGAAGAGGTGCCTGAGAAAGCAGAGGTTCCTCCATCTCCTGCTCTCCCACGTGTAGTTGTCTTCCACGAGAAGGTACGTAAAGGAGTTGACCTCAACAAATCTGCGCCCGCCTTATTGGGGGAGTCCTCTGCGAAGGAAGAGAATTGCCGACTGCTGAACCAAAGTCTTCCGGTTCCCATACCAGCACCTCGTACACCCCCAGTCCTCAAGAAGAACGACCAGACGCCCCCGGTACCATCCCCAAGGAGAAGCTTGAGAAATAAGGCAGAAAACGTTGCTGAAGTTTCAGAAAAATTCGGCACCCCCGCACATTCATCGACCCCCAAGGCAGCCACCACCGCCCCCAGCAGCACTCCCAGTAACCGCCTAGTCACTCCAGTTCGACCATCTCGTTCCGGGGGAACACCCGGCAAGAGGCACGGCCGTCCTGTCAATCTCCTCAGCGACTTCAATCGGTAAGAAAGCTTTTCACTCAAAACATGAAGTGATTCGAACATATACCGGAATTTTGTTTTTATTGAAGCCGATTAAAATTGAGATAATGTAATTTTTGTACACAATTTCCCCATTTACTACACATTTTTAACTAGTGGATGGGAAGAAGCTTAATCGCATTATTGCGTATCCAGACAGTTGCGCACAAATGCTTCCACTTTTTCCTCACTGTGGAATTAACGATTTCACAGTGTGTCTTTTAACAGTCAAAAAACAGCAATCGCAAAGCAGTACTGCACGAGAAGCATTCAAAAAGTTTTGCAACTGTCCTATCCATTGTTGAACAACAATATCTACAAAAATGTAACTAACTCACCTGGCAACAATGAACCTTAAGTTATCAAAATATGTATGAGTGCAAGTTTAAACTTGTATAGTCACTGTCTACAGTCTGTTGAGTTCAGTCCTGTGCCAAATCATGAATATTTCTAAAGATAACTTTACATTCTACATTTTCACACGCTATAGCAGGTGATGATGATGATTGTGGTTTAAGGGGCGCACAACAGCTAAGGTCATTAGCGCCCAAACATACTAAAAACTGCGTCAGTACTAAAATATAAATAGTTAATACAAATCAAGTCTGAGCAGCATGTTGTGCAACAAAATAAAAGCCCATAACAAATAACAAGCGGGTGTAATGGTCAACAAAGGACTGGTATTAAAATAGCCGCAACCGCGAAAACAACAGTCCTACAATGGGCTAAAAAGGGTCAATAGAACCCTATAACCATTAACACTAGAACATATAAAAACTGGTAGTAAAACACATCAGCAAAAGCTGAAAATAAACCAGTAATGTAAAAGTCTAACCTGGTAACAATAAAACCCCAAAACAATAACAAGGGCTATGTATAACAACTCAATTAAAGACTGGTACTAAAAACGATGCATCAAATGCTGAAACAACCACAGTCTTAAAAGAGTCTAAAAATGCCGTCAATGGTAAAAGATAAAAACTCACACCTTGCTCCAAAAACCACAAACACGGATAAAACGGAGCACACGCTCAACAGCAACCACATCATCTGCAAGTAAATCCTCAATAGAGGAGGGCAAACCTAAGCTATTTCTAAAAGCTGTCAGATGAACACAATCAATTAAAATGTGACGCACTGTAAAGGGGTGGTCACAGTGAGGGCAAGCTGGAGCGGGTTGATCATTAAAAAGATGGGAGTGACTAAAACGGCAATGCCCAATTCTAAGACGAGCTAAAATTACTTCTTCGCGACGAACAGCGCGAGAAGAAGTCGACCAGTTAAAAGGGGCGGGTTTACATTCACGGAGCTTATTATTTGGGAGTAATTCCCACTCCTCGCGCCAGCGCGAAAAAATGGCTCTACGTAATGAATGAATAAAATCCCCGAAATAAAAACGCTGCTCGTACTCAGCAGGGTCTAAAAGAGCGGATTTCGCTGCAACATCTGCGGCCTCATTACCAGGGAGTCCGACGTGTCCAGGCACCCATAGCAGTGTTACCCTGACGCCAGCGTCGTAAAGGGTTAAAACTGCATTCTGGACCATCTGTACAAGTGGGTGGAGGTTGTACAGATTTCTAAAACTTAAAATTGCACTCAAAGAGTCGGAACATACAACACTGTTCCCTAGCCCCTGTTCAGAAATAAATAAAACCGCCCGATAGATAGCATAAAGTTCCGCCATAAAAATAGATGTTGCAACGTTAAGACCGTACGTAAAACTTGCCCCATTTAAAACAAAAGCACATCCTATTCCTGTGTCACATTTAGAGCCGTCCGTATAGATAAAATTCCAGCCATTAAAAGAGGATTTGATCTCGCTAAAAGAACAACGAATAATATGTGCTGCGGTCGAAGATTTCGGACAGGACGTGAGCCCGAGATGAACGGGGGCCTCTGCTAAAATCCAGGGGGGAGAAGAAGTTTCCCCAGCTAAGAAAAAAGCAGGTAACTCCATGTCCAAGGTCCGTAAAATCTCCCGAAAACGAAAGCCAGCGGGCTTAGGAGTAAAAGACCGAACAGCATAAAAACGATCAAAAGACACATTAAAAAACGGCCCATTCGCGGGATGACGAGGTTGCGCAACCAAGCGACAACCGTACGCGGCCAGTAAAACATCCCTACGATAAAACAACGGAGGTTCTCCAGACTCCGCACATAAACTCAACACAGGACTGGTGGGGAATGCTCCAATGCCAATACGGATACCCCGGTGATGAGTCGGGTTAAGGCGACGAAGCACAGAAGGTCGCGCCGAGCCATAAACCACACAGCCATAATCCAGTTTCGATCGGATAAGAGATCGGTAAAAACGTAAAAGTATAGTCCGGTCAGCACCCCAAGATGTGCCACATAAAACACGTAAAATGCAAAGAGAACGTTCACACTTGCCTTTGAGTTGTGCTATATGCGATGTCCAGCATAATTTCCTATCGAGCACCAAGCCAAGGAACCTAACTTCGTCTGCGAAAGAGAGTGCGTCTGGGCCAAGATGGAGCGAAGGTGGAGGATACTCCTTATGGCGCCAGAAGTTCATGCAGACGGTCTTCTCTGCGGAGAAACGGAACCCATGAGAGACACTCCAAGCGTGAAGGCGGTCGAGACAGCATTGGAGGCGGCGTTCCAAGAGACAGGTTCTCCGAGAGGAAAGATAGATGGCAAAATCGTCCACAAATAACGACGATTGTATTCCTGGCGGTAAACATTCGGTGATAGAGTTAATCGCAATGGCAAATAGTGTGCAACTAAGTACCGAGCCCTGAGGTACGCCGTTCTCTTGAATAAAATTAGACGATAAAACTGATCCCACGCGAACATTAAAAACCCGGTCCTTCATAAATTCCTGAATAAAAACAGACATACGCCCTTGTATGTTCCAATCGTGAAGCGTTCGGAGGATACCGCCTCTCCAGCAAGTATCGTACGCTTTCTCCAGGTCAAAAAATACGGCAACCGTTTGGCACTTGCGCACAAAACCGTCCATTACATGGGTAGTTAAAGACACCAGATGGTCGACTGAGGAACGATGACGCCGGAAACCACACTGGGCGTTCGTTAATAATTGCCTCGACTCCAACCACCACATGAGCCGTCCGTTAATCATGCGTTCCAACACCTTGCAAACGCAGCTGGTGAGGGAAATCGGACGGTAACTGGAAGGAAGATGTGGGTCCTTTCCAGGCTTAGGAATGGGAATGACGGTAGCCAATCGCCAAGCGCAAGGAAATGTGCCGTTACACCAAATAAAATTAAAAGTTCGTAATAAAAATGCTTTGCCTTCTGCTGGTAAATGCTGCAACATGGCAACATGAATGTCATCAGGTCCCGGTGCGCAATGTCGAGAGGTAGAAAGGGCATGCTCCAGTTCCCTGGCGGTAAAAGGAACGTTGTAGCTCTCCTGATGGTCGGAGGCAAACGAGAAACCTTTCCTTTCAACCTGCTCCCTTAATGCGCGAAATGAAGCCGGGTAATTGGCGGAACTAGAAACATCAGCGAAGGTTCGCCCTAAAACATTGGCGACGTCAATCGGAGTGGTGAGCACTCGATTTAAAATTCTAAGACCGGGTATAGGTGTAAACCTTGGTTTGCCAGCAACGCGGCGTAGCCGTTCCCAAACTACGGATGAAGGCGTTGTGCGGTTAAAAGAAGATGTAAAAGAAATCCAAGAAGCCTTTTTGCTATCCTTGATGACTCGGCGGCATTTGGCGCGAAGTTGTTTGTAGCAGATCATATTTGCTGAAGTAGGGTGGCGACGAAAAACTCGGAGAGCACCTCGGCGTGCACGCAATGCATCCCGGCATTCATCGTTCCACCAAGGAACCGGTAAGCGTCTGGGGTGACAAGACGACCGGGGAATAGCCCTATCTGCGGCTGTTATGATGACAGTACGGAGGTGCTCGATCGCGACGTCGATAGATGGAAAGTCACACCCTGAAAATTCGGCCAAAGATCGATAGAGAGTCCAATTCGCCTTATCAATGAGCCATTTTGGCGTGCGCTGTGAATGTGCGTTCGGAGAGAGTACATGGATCTGACACGGAAAGTGGTCACTGGAATATGTGTCGGAGAGGACGTTCCAGGTGAAATGTACAGCAAGAGAGGCAGAACAAATGGATAAGTCCAAGTGCGATAAGCTATGAGTGCTGTCAGAGAGAAAAGTAGGTTGACCAGTGTTGAGAAGTATAAGATTGTGAATCAGCAAAAAGTCAGCTAAGAGGTTACCTCTTGCACACTCCGTGGTGGAACCCCAAAGGGGGTGGTGTGCATTGAAATCCCCCAAAAGAAGAACAGGGGGTGGTAGTTGAGACAAAAGATCGTCCAGGTCAACTTTGGTGATGGTGCCGGACGGAGGTAAATAAACATTGCAGACTGAAAAACTAAGGCCAGAAAAGTGAACTGTAGCTGCAGCAGCTTGTAAAGGAGTCTGGAGCTGTAATGAGGTGCTGTACACGTCGTTTCGAATTAAAAGTAAAACTCCGCCGTGAGCGGGAGTGCCATCTTCGGGAGGGAGATCAAATCTCACCGAAGAGTAACCGCGTAAATTAAAAGAATCGCTTGGGCGAAGCTTAGTCTCTTGGAGACATACCAGCAAAGGGTCAGTAGAACGTAAAATTAACTCGAGGTCAGGTCTGCGACTACGGAGACCACGCACATTCCACGAAAGGATAGCCATTGTTAAAATTAGATAAAAGAAGCTAAAAAATTTACCACCTTACTTTTTGGACGGTGCAGGGCGAAACAAACGTCCTTTTTTCAGTCGCGTGGGACTCGGTGGTTTTGAAGGAGCAGGCATATCCTGCTCCATCACTTCCTCAGAGGGAGGGCTCTCCCGCTGAGAAGCATCCACCGATTCCAACGCCTGGAATCGGTTGGATGTAGATATAGGCGGCGACGGCGACCGCCTAGCGGGTTTGCTCCCATCATGGGAGCGAGACCTCCGAGGAGGAGAAGGGCTCTTTTTATTCTCTACCTGAGTTGACGACTTTAAAAAATCTGTACGCGTAAAACTCGTCCTGAACTTAATTTCAGGGGCATTAAAAACAACCGCTTTGGGCTTTACGGTAGAGCGCTTTGGAGAACTAGGAGTAGTTTGGACCCGTGTAAAAACAAGATCGCAGGTCTGCGTACTGCTATCGCACTTCTTGGGCGCAAAAGAAGCTGCTGCGCTGTAGGTGCCGGTCTTAGGCACGACAGGTTGGCGAGACTGGAATCGCTTCCGGGCTTCAGTAAAGGAGAGTTTTTCCTTCACCCGGATTTCCTGGATACAGCGCTCCTCTCGAAAACGAGGGCAATCGCGGGACGAGGCTGGATGTTCGCCGCGGCAGTTGACGCAGACAGGAGCGGATGGGCATGCTCCCTCGTGACTTGCTTGACCGCAGGTTGCACAGATGGAAACGGCAGTTTTACATGATATGCGAGTGTGTCCAAAACGCTGACACTGGAAACATCGCAACGGGCTCGGGATATACGGGCGCACTTCTATCACCTCGTAGCCCGCCTTGATCCTCTGCGGCAAATCGACCCTGTCGAATGTGAGGAAAAGAGTCCGGGTCGGCTGTAATTCCCCCTCTTTCCTTGCCTGCACACGATAAACTGAGGTGACCCCTTGGTCTTCCAGACAGCTCTGGATTTCCGGGTCGGACATTCCGTCTAGAACATTTGTTGTAACAACTCCTCGCGACGAATTCATGGTCTTATGTTTCTCGACACGGACGGGATATCCGTGGAGTAGCGTCGCCTTGAGCAACGAGTTGCTTTGAGACAGGCCAAGTGTCTCCACTAAAAGTGATCCGTTGCGTAGACGGGTACAGGACTTAACGGGCCCAGCTATGGCATCAATGCCCTTCTGAATCTTAAATGGATTTACGGTCGTAAACGACTGACTCTCTTCAGTACGACTAATAACTAAGTAACGAGGGAAAGACTTCTCGATTACTTCTTTTACGTCAACTCTTTTGCGTTTAAAATGTAAAGGATTATTTTCCAGTACCATAGCGATTTATTCCTCCACCATTGCAACCGTCTCCGATGGCGGGCTGCTTCCTGGGCGCCACCCCGGCTTAGGTTACTGGCTCTGGCCTGAACAAAGTAACCTCAGGGTCACACCTTCCTGTGGGCTGACGAAGGGACCCAATCGCCTGCAGGAAGTCTACAGCTCATGCAATGGCCCTTCCCCGGGCCTGGCCTTTACCAGGGGATACGCTCCCGTCCTACATGATAACCCTGTGCTGGGAGTTACGCCGTTACCCAGTCACATTTTACCGCGTCAAACACGGGGGCACCCATCAGACAAAGAACAGGGAAGTAGGACTAATAAAACAATAAAAGAGGCGAAATAAAAAGGAGTCAAACGCGCTGAGCGCGGACCTGAGGGAGCAGCTCGGGTGCCTCGGGGTCGCTACGCCCCGTACCCAATAAATTGGGCCCCTGAGGGGGCTATAGCAGGTGAAAGAGCGAGGACTTGGTAGTTGTTCATGGTGATCAAGTGTGTTCATTTGATACATTACAAAATGGATTTTTTTTATTGATTTATTTATGGACGCTCTTTAACACTTCAGGTCATCGGCGTCCCATTCTACTCAGGGCGTTAAACGGCCGACAAATTTTGCTCAGAGGCCTCTCTTTCAGGCTTGAGGTTCTTTATCGTGCCCTAAATGTACGACATGGGACCCACGGCTTTACTTCCCTTCCGAAGGAAGCCATACTTAGGATTTTTACGCCCCAAAAAAATCCATCGATCCTGGCCGGGTTCGAACCCGCGATCTTGGGTGTAGGAGGCAAGTATGGTGACCACTACACAAAAAAAAAAAAAAATGGATTCGATCATTTGAAGAAGGACGAGACACTTTGAAAGACAGCTCTCTCGCTCTGTCCGGCCCCGGGAAGCTGTGAAAGAGAGAACAATTCGAAGAGTGAGGAACTTGATGGAGGAAAATCACATATTGCTGTCACTCTGTTGGCGAAGTATGGAAGCGACTATCAGTGTTGGTAGCATTGACAGTATACTTCATGAACATTTACAGCTGCGAAAAATATGTACAAAATGGTTTCCACATTCTCTAACCTATGAACAGAAGAAAAGAATGTGCAAGGAAACCCCTGAGCATGTTTCCACCAAATGATCCTGAACGTTTGACAGATATATGCACTGGTGATGAAAGTTGGTTTTATTATATACCACTCCAAATAAAGCTCAGAACTGCATGTGGGTAAATGAGAATGACCCAAGACAAGATTTTCGTTCTCGGAAGCGAATGTTCACTGTTTTCTTCAACTATGAAGGACCGTTAGTGGTTGACTGTATGCTAGAAGGAATGACAATGAATTAAGGATATTATGACACTTATATTTTGGATCCTTTATTTGAAGAGCTGAGGCAGCGAAATCCGAAGACAGGAACTTCAATCCGTTGCTTTTACACGATAATGCCTCTACTCACAGAGCGGCTGCAAATTTGAGGAGACTGGAAGTCGCCAAAGTTCAGTTGCTTGACCATCCACCCTACAGCCCCGACTTTGCTCAATGCGACTTCTGAAACGAGTGCAGGACCTTGCTCGAGCTATAAATCCAGCTCTATTGACAATATTTCAGCCCAAGTACCGCAGTGCTTTTGTCAAGTGGTTGCACCGTCTACAACTGTGTGTGGAGAGAAGTGAACGGTACTTTGAAGAATTGTTAGCATAAGTTTTCGAACTCAGTCCGTAGCTTGGACTTTAAAGTGACACTTGCAAAACTTTTTGAACGCACCTTGTAATAACCGCAAAAACAAACATAAGGCGCAATGTTTAGACAATGCTTATTTTTTCATGTACGCATAAAAACAATTTAAGCGTAAGTAATAGTTATAGGAAATTAAATGTTGACATTTTTGGGGTAGCACAAACAAGCAACCCTCTATAGGAGCCACTTCTATTTGCCTGCTGTTCACTTGCAGTAGCCATTTCTAACATCTGCGATTTTCATTTCATATTCTACATGGTTACCAATTGACGATCCTTGTCATGAAAACTCCCATATTTTAAGCATACCAAGAATCTTACTTTTCATGTGGGGAGGGGGTTTATAATGATATTCAACTTTTATACGTGCCCAAATGGTGACGTTGTATACGACTGGAATTTCACTCTGAATGATAAAGGGCTGGCAAGAGTTACATAATTGACAATCGTTTCTTTTTGCCTCAGTAACTTCTGATACACTTCTTTAATCACAAAAATGACGTCATTCAGTAGATAAGGCAAGCACCTGCAAGGGTGAATCATTCTGCACACATGCATGCGTTGTGAATCACACGCTCTCCCCGGATGTCTTTGGCTTTGCTAGAGTTAGAGCATTCATGTCATGCTTGTAAACTTAATTCAACTATTGAATGAAAAGATATACTTTCTGAATGTGAATATTTTTATTAATAATAGGCCGAAATTATTCTTAAAATGTGCCTTTTCACGCGAGAGAAATAAGCCAAAATCAAAATGTATATTTCTATCAGGCAGATTTTTTTGTGGCATATATATACAGTTTTATAAATTAGTACAAAACAATTCTAAATGACAAATATATACCCCAATCTTACATTCATAATTTGTATATGGCGATTTTGCGTTTGGAATTTCTGTTCGTGAGTGGCACCTGCGAACCACCCTCCGTACAGTACAGACATTGCTCCCTGTGAATTTTCTTGTCACCATCTGTCAAGGAAAAAATGAGGGGCCGACAGTTTGGGAGTCCGGAAGAAGTTCTTGCATCATACAAGGCTATGGGAGATTATTTCGAAAAGAATTAGACAGAGGTGATGAGTTATAGCTTCCTACTTAGTAGAATCTCCAAAATGAAAATTATCTCTCAACAGGTACGCTGCAGGTTTAATACTGTCTCTGTTTACATAACAGTACGACATCTAAACATGCCAAAACATGAAGTGTTGGCATTCTGGCTTCCATTATAACAAAATATCTCATTTCTAGTAATAAAACAATAAATATAAAGTTAATTCGTACCATGACAGCCAATAAAGAACTCTAAAAAACGGAAAAGTAAAAGTGACTGATGGAAAAACTGTAATTACTTGCTTGTCATCAGAATAAGAGACAATAGTTATTTAATTTTCTTGTGGGGAAAAACAAAAAAACTTAACCATTGTAATCTGCACTCATTCTTCAGCATAGTCCACAAATAATTTAATGCATTTCTTTATTTCAAAATGAATAATGGTAGCAGCAACTTATTAAACCTCTAATGTATCTTTGGAAGGTTATTAACTTTATGGGAAATGTTGAAAAGTTCCTCCCTTCTGCATAAGGCATAACTCAACATGTCATTCCATGTTACTGACCGCTCGTTGGAGGACTGTGTTGTCAATACCGTGAATCTCCTGCCCAACGTCTGCAGGCGTGAACTCTGTCTTTTAAGTAATCCCATAGGAAGAAATCCGGTGTTTTCAAATCAGGAGATATCGGTGGTCCCAGGTTCTTGGAAATTGCGCAGTCGTCAAAGAAATTTTCAATTAGCACCATGGATTGGTTTCATGTATGTCACGCAGCGCCATCTTGTTGAAAATACCCATGATTCAGCTCTACATTGTCCAGTTGCTCAACAAACTCCATGAAAACTCAGCGATACTCGGCATTGTGCACATTGTGTGTCAAATTTTCAATCGCCAGATATCCAGTTGTTTCCAATTTGTTTACCATTGCCAGTATTGTGTTTCTTTCCGGAGGATTGCAAACACAAAATTCTCTCTGGTATGCTCTTCGAGTAGCTGTAATTAAATTCTTAATCCGGTATTGCTTCACAAGGAAGAGCCGTTGATTTAATGTGTAATGCATTTTCACATCGACTAGAACAAAATATCGAAAACAGCTGCCAAACATTAAAAGTAAGGAATAAAGAATAACATCTGTACATCTCGTGGCAGGGAATCAAAACTCCCAAATATTCCGCTTAATTTGACAAACTTGGGACATTAGGTGAATTTCCAGCCCAATATATAAAGAAATAAATGCGTCAGTTCTATACAAACCATTTTGTATTATGATAGGGGAATAACTGCATAAGCACTCGCCTCGAGAAAGAAATTTCTATCACAGGCAGCACTTTTTTATAAGCAGATGGGTTACATGTGATAATGATCCACTCAGAGCGTCACGTTTTGACGCTCAAGAAGGATTTTAAGGGGAAAGGGAATGTTTTCCTGCAAAGCCATGCACTTCACGCGCCAACACAGCAGCAACAGAGAACACTACGGCATCTACCATACAGTTCAGATTTGGCCCGATTTCTCTTTAGAACATCACTAAGTACAGAAATCTGTTCGTTACTGGCAGAAGTAGTCAGTTACCTACAGGTATCAATACAGTAATTAAAGAATATTCTTAGGCTTATTTCTGCCATTCGTTTATTCCTGTCACGAATAATGCTCAATGAGATATCAACTTTAGCCTTCGTAACAACTGCTTCTTAAAAGTCCACAATTGCTTTCTATCCTCAAAATTCCTGAAAGCTTTCTGACAGAGCAGATTTATAGCAAGATTTATTTTCGCGATATTAGAGCTTAAATACGGTAGAAAATAAAAACGAGTATTAAATATGCTGATTGGAAGGAATATTAAAAACGCTTAAAGGGTTAAATGCGGGCGTGAATAACGTCCGTAGCTTAAAACAATCGTTTTGAAAGTAGCCAGTGCGGAGAAGATTTGAAAAATTCAAAGGCATTAGAAAAAGAAAACAGATCTTGAACGATTTCTTCCTTACCACTAACCTCCCGTTTAAAAATTTCACGTGAAACCCACAGAGAACGCAATTAAAGCGAAAATAAATTACCTTTAAAAAAAAAAAATAAAGGTGAAGAGTAGAAAATCCGGAATGACTGCTTAGATTATGTTAAGCAGGCAGCTTAATGGGCGATAATCTGCATTTAATAAGCCTTGAGATTCGTCAATGATACATTTAAAAGGTCTCTATCCGGTAAGGTATCTGAGAAGCTTGCAGATGTTGTGTACCAACTTGGCGAGCGATAGTCTAGATTCCACGTTGTTATCTCATATCAGAACAACTTGCTACCGTGGAGGACTGGTTTCCTCGGACAATAGCGGAGAAGGAATGAAGAATTCCGAGAGTAACGAGACTGTACTCCATTCTGTACACATGACCTCCATATCTCTCCAATTTAGTGAACGCCAGTGCAATCCGCGTCCAATTTCAACCTTTTTTAGCACTCAGTGCACGTGATCTTCTGTTTATGGTAAAACTAGAGAGTAGTTGTAGACAATCGGTTATTATGTTAAGTACGAGGGCTGATCAAGAAAAACGCTTTATTTCAGAAGTATATGACTCTTATTTCAATATTTACACGATGTTTTCCAAGTAGTTCCCTTGTACGTGCTTAAAGCGTTTCTGCCAGTCCTAGAACACATGATGCAGATCATTCCTTGCCAGGGCCTTGAGAATCGCCTAAAAATTATTGAGCACTGCTTCAGATTTCTCAAATCGAATGCCCCGGAGCTTTGCTTTTAGTGACGGCAATGGGGGGGAGTCACAAGGAGCGATATCGGGGCTATAGGGTGGATGTGGTACACAAGTGATGTTGAATTTAGCCAAAAATTGCATGACTTGACTCGTGTGCGTTGTCATGATGAAGTCTCCGCCCATCCCGATGAAGTTATGATCGTTTCTTTGCAATGTGCTTCCAACACTGACGTGTAGCATGCTCCTGTAACAGTAGTGTGAGGTAAATCATTCCCTTATAGTCAAAAACGTGATCACCATCACCTGCCCTGCAGATGGAACAACTTTTATGGTGTTGGAGAACCTGGTGATGTTTTCCTTCAGGATCATAATGGTGCAGTCACCACTTATCATCGCTGATAATTAATCACAGAAAAGTATCCCCTAACCAGCAGAGAGACTTAACACCTCATGGCGCAGTCTTTAGTTCAGGAGTCAACAGACGTGGTACAAACATGGCTCATGTATTGCTATGTGAAATTCCCAACACTTCACTGAGTTTACGTAATGTTATCACGGATAACGTTTACTTCTGTCACGAAACACCAGGCCCCGGAAGTTCTTGAACCACCTAAACTCTGTAGGACGAGGTAGAGCATCTTCATTGTAGTCTCTGCTGCAGCTGTGTGCTTTAAGCGAAAACAGATTTTGTCGCTCCACACTGCTCATCTCTTGTCACCTTCACTTTGTGGTATGCGAAATGCAAATATGCCCTACAATACAGAGCATTACTACAATGTTAAATCTCGTAAACTGTGTGCAAAATGGGTCTGTTAATATCACGCACAAAAAGGAATGGATGAATGCTGCAAGTATATTTTTGGACTGGTACGAGAGATAAATGAGATTATCTTTTTTCATCACATAGGTTTAGTATGTCAATGTTGAAACAAAACAACAATCCATGGATTAGCAGCATTCAGTTTCACCACGAAAGAAAAAGTCCCTCATATAAGAGTTGAATAAAATAAGCGAATTCCTCGCCTAGTACAGTAACTTTAAAAAGAGAGAGAGAGAAAAAAACAGCACAAAATCCAAAGTATGGCCTTATTAATTCATGAAATAAGTCTGTTATTACTGTATGGTATTAGGGGAACAAAATTGCAATTCTTGAAATCTATAAGCATTACAAAAGAAAAACTGCGTTTTAGAATTATTATTATTATTATTGAGATTAAACCATAAAAACTAATGGTATACCATTAATTAAATTAAATTTATTACTACTGATAGACAAAGCTATACTGTGTGGGTATTTTTAAACATTTGTAAACGTAACCATTTTTATGAACTGAGCCCTTGATATCATCTTTACATTCATTAAAATAGAGAGAAATAACAGAAAGTTTCGAGTTACATTGTGTATTTAAGATGATGTTCATATGTTTCAATAAAATAAAAAAATGTTACTATTTAAAAACAATTGCAATGTACTAAGTAAATAAAAACAGTCGAAAGTTACATCGATTTTCAGTGGCTTTGAAATTTAATTTAAATGTTACTGTAGTAAAAAAATGTAACGTAAACGTTTTCGGAAGGTTATTACAGAGCGCTCTTATATACAGATATAATTCTCAAACACATATTAAATTAATATTTCACATTTGCTATCTTCACGACGATACTTTTATTAAATATAAAACAGGTGCATCATAAATACAGTTTATATACAGAATTGATGTGTCCTTCAATTTTAAAACAATAGAGAGAAAATAAAAGACAAACGCATTTTTATGTCTTGTTTTCAAGAATACCCCTACTTCTAATGGTTAGATTTTGATGGTTAACGAATTTGACGAATTGTTTCTTAATTGATGGTTATATGCCGAATTTCGTTGAAGAAAAACAAAAATTGTTACCGCTAGAGCGTTAACGGATACATACGTATATATAATTTTTTTCGTTGTCATTTTCGGTGCCTAGTGGGTATGATCGATGGAGATTTGAAGAACATTTTCAAAAATCATTTCATGGTACAACCGCAATTCCTTCGGAATTCGCTAAAATTCTAATAGACGTCGCACACTGTTTTCTGGAACCAAAAGTTGTCCTTCTAGTGGATTTTATAGAATTCTAAATTATTACAGCTCAAGTTTACCGTGAAACGCTTTCGTAACTGAGAAGTGCCATTCAGAACCGGAGACTTGCGAAACTGTCTTCAGTAATTGTTTTCCTTCACGAAAATGCACGTCCACACACCGCTATCAGAACTGACAACAAGATTCAGAAATTTCGATGTAACTTTTTAAGCATCTACCATATAGCCGAGGCCGTGCACCACGTGCTTTCTTTCACTTCAAAAAATGACTTCTTTCTCTAAAGTTTGATGGCAGTACTAAAGCAATTCAAGTCCCAGGCGGCGGATTTTTGTGTACAGGTCATCCAAAAGCTTGTTCCCCAGTACGCAAGGTAACTATGCAAAAAAGCATTAGCGTTTTTAATTTATATTTTGTTGTATTATGAAATGCGGTTGGTACACTTTAATCATTAAAATGTGCCTACCTTGAAATCTGTTGACTTTCATGGGACGGTAAATTGCATTCAGTTTGACCGATATTGAACCCTTAAGTTTTACACTCGAGATTTGGTTGTGCTTTTCGCGAGTTGTTAGACAAAAAAGGATTCTCAGCTGGGCGGTTGGTGTGGTCCAGTGCTTCCTTGCCACAGGCGGGTACAATAACAATAAAAAGAGTATATAAAAGGTGACCGGCTGCAACACAAAATGTTTTTAGTGTCGATAGCGTTAATACATAAAGCGGCGGATTGCTTAGTCATCTGTGTAATAGTTTCACTAGTATGCATTAGGGGTCGTCACTTCCTGGCTTCCTACTCCGCCTTCTTCCTATTTTCTATTAATCGTATTTATACATTAATGTTTGCTTTTTTCCTTTATGATGGTTCTTCTCAAATCCCTTCACTAGACATCTGTCTCCGTTCCGAGAGCTCAGCGGATTAAGTTCTTGGTTGCTATAAAACTGGGCCGATGTTCGAATCTAGGCTGGACCTGCAATAGGATCGCTTTAAAATTTTCCTGTTGCGATTCTACCTCTCTGTTTCCTGTTATCCTTTTTCTTTTTCCTGATACAGGGTGTAACAAAAGTTTCTGGTATACTTGTGTTTTTATGTTCTTATTTAATTCATACATTCTGAAAATACCGTATTTACGCGAATCTAAAGTGCAGTTGATGCTTAGTTGATTGGTTTATAAGCTGTGTAAATACATTTGGGTTGTTGTAATATGCACTCCAAATTTGAAACTTAAAATCATAAAAAAATATTTTGGCATATTGCTGTACGGCGTCTTAAGAGATAAGCGCGTCCGTTTCATAAAACGACCAGAACAAGGTATTTATAAGTGAACTTCTGGAGCATGTAGGACAAAATCCATCATTCGTGCTGCTGTTGCCAGGGCAGTTGGCATAGGTCAGAAAAAGTTATTTCTTATGATGTCTTCCTTTGTGAGGAAGAGTGGGTTTCTTCCTACTAGCTTTAGTTGCAAATAATGCCAATTTCTGTTGCCGCCACAGGTCTCAGCTACATTGAATTCTCTTCCTGCCTTTCTGTTACCATTTTTTTTCCAGCATAAAGAATTACTTTACGGTTGAAAGTAGCATCATAAGATGTTCTCTGTTTGCCCTCCATTTCGTGACTACTACTGCTATTCAAACACTCTATGCAACAATACCTGTAGTAAAGTCGAGAATTGCAGCAAAACATTATGACGTAATAAGCGATACATTCGAATGAAGCTACCAGCGAACTGCGGAACGAATTTGCACTCGAATCTGATGCGCACCACAATTTTGGACAAAACTATGAGCATTAGATTCGAGTTTGGAACCAAAAGTTATTATTGTTAGATCATATTGTTGTATAAGCTGCTGCGGTTGAACATTCACTGTTAAGGACAGAGATGCAACTTAAAGCATGTCAGCTATTTGTGGTAGTGAGATAAAACAATTAAAATTACGAAATCAATGAAGTGATGTTGCATTTGGTCTTTCTGTTAAGTAACATTACCGCTAAGGGTGGCCGAGGTCGTTAAGGCACGTACTTGTGAGCAAGAGATCTGGAATTCACTGCTCGCCAAGACCGTTCTTCCTGACTGAGGTTTTTTTCCAAGTTTTCCTCAGTGCTCATAAATGGCAAATGCCGGGAAGGTACCCTTAACTTAGGCCTGGAACGCTTCATTCCTTAAAAAAATTCTTTCTCGATGTAAACTTTCATCTCATGTATCATCAGAGCTCGGCACTTGCGGTGTCTCAGTAGTAAAAACGGGCGTTAAAAAATGTAAGTAGCATTTCATTTGCACATCAATAATCTTAACTTTCATATGAACGTGAAAAATTAAAATTTAGGATTTATCATAACATTAAAATATAACAAAAGTTAACAGAAACTTTTGTTCCATACTTACGAATAGCAAATTTTCTTGTTTTCTCATTCAAACGAAAACGAAACTCCCCCCCCCCCCCGAAACAAATTATTAAAGATATTGATAGGCATTTTTATTACTTCAGGATCACATGACGTCAACAAAATGTGAGCATGCTTAAACGGTCCCAAATGCAAACTTCACTCAAGAGTGTAAAATCGGTACTTGAGATTCCTAAGCTCTTGAAAATGTCGTCAGTAGCAGTTTTATAATGGGGGAATCAGATGGATGGTTCAGTTAACGATGCTAGACAGACTGACTAAGAAAATTGTTACCTCAAACAAAAAGAAAAACAAAGAAAAGATTGGTGTAGGAACTCGGACAGAAGCCCCCCCCCCAAAAAAAAATTCAGAATGTAATCGTTCTGCAACAAAACCATTAAACACATGACTGTCAGTACACATTGTCGGGGGAGAGCTTATGTACAGAGAATGAAGCCTATATTAAGTTAAAAGAATGTCTCTCACCGGATTGAATTTTGCGAGAGAATGTTACGGGAAGGATACAGGGAAGATATGCCACAAGGGCTCATATGCTAGTCAGAGACGAGTCACCTGTATAACTTCACCCACTCTGAATCGTCAGAATGGCAGAATTATGACTGCGGGTCCATAACTCCATAACTCCTGTACAAGTCCTTAAGTTCGACATAAAGTATCTTCCATTATGGGACATCAGATCTGGTAGCAGCTGATAAGAAGAAAACGTGAGTAGTGAATGCCATTGTATACAACTTCTTCCAGTGTATTCTAAAGTTTTACTGGACATAACCAAAGCTTTGCTGTTTTGGAGTTAAGTCAACTCTTGATGAAATAAAGAAAAGGGCATTAGAATGTGGGAAGACTGGATAGAAAATTGACTAGACTTAAACCCAATAGGGAGCAGTTATGGAGCAGATTACAAGATATGTGTTTCGAGTTCCTAGACCAACCTTCGTAATGAGCTATTAGCGCGTTCGCGGGATGAAATCTTCAAACTCACAAGTACTTTTGAGAGGCGTGTCTTGTATTATCTTGAAAAAAAATTAACTATATACAGATTATTGATAATAAGCATTTGATTACAATAAAACTAAACAAAATTTAATGTTACTTTATGTAAGATGATTTCAAAATATCCTCTCTCAAGTCTGTATTATAGCTGGGCACCATTCGGAACTAAGACTGTAAGCACAGATATGACTGTGTTCAATCTTCTCTTCGGCAACGCCTGAAATTATAATTGCTTCCCCCGAGCTAGGTACTAGGTTAGGACTGTACGGAGGTGTGGTAGGTTTCACAGAGAAATTAAGTGTGGCATTTTCGTGGTGCAGCCTGGCGCCTGTAAGTCCAGCTTCGGTTCTCGGTCGATTTTCACACACATTTTCGAAACTTTAATGTCGTGTACTACTCTAGGTACATGGCTGTCGATCTTCAAATGAAATTGTTACCGCCAATTGACCACAAATGGAGATAAAGAAAGCACCATTTTTATCTGCACACCGTTTGCTCTCTTGACTTTGTTGGGGGTGTATCATCTGAGAAAATCTAAAACTGATGACTTACCCATCTCTTAAGGTTATCAATAAACCTTCTTTGATACATTATTTAAATATTAGTAACTTAATGTACTAGCCTATTAAATATACAAATTTTATTAGTACTGCTAATGCTATCATCGAAGAACGAGGAAACGGTATTCATCTGTTAACATGAAAAGTTCACTCTCGTCTCTGGGATACCGTTGCTTCATTACCTGCACGTTGGAGCGGGAAATAATTCACTACCATGTTTCATTAGAGGTGATTCTTTAGCAAATCTTCGAAGCGTTACTTTTTTGTCACTTCAGCGGACCGTTGTCACATTTCCTTTAAAGGACTCGCTAACAACGGCTCCTAAAAACGCATGTCATCTTGTTGCCTATTCTAAAGAAGTTACATTAAAGGAACGCTATTTCGTTTTACTGTTAATGGTTGGCACACCGTTTACCTCACGTTTCCGCGTCTCTTATTTCCCTCCCGATCGATTGAATTTTATTCGCCCATTTTGTAGCATTGTTGCCGCAAATGAAATATAATTAACTTGAAAGCGTGTAATGTAATAAAATATTTTCTTGTCTTTCGTATTAAGTAGATAAAATGTCATCTTGCTGTTGCAGCCCACTTTATTATACATTATAATTGGAATAATTCTCAATAAAACTGGGTAGACATGTATCGGAGTATATCTTCGACATCCTTAATTTAATTCATCAAAATAATAAAGCAGGATCAACACCAAGGCATCCCTCAATCATTCTCAGTAACTTCATTGAGAACATTCCATTAATTGCATGGTAAATGGTTCAAATCTACATCACCTTATTGCCGGTCTACAAGATGGCCCATTGAAGCGTATGACGACACAATATAATTATTGAAAACGCAATGCGGAACCTGAAATCTATCTAAACGTGTTACACTTCTGAAGGCAATGTCTTGAATAATTGTAAATTGATTTGCACAACAGAAGTAATATTGTTGATTAAATATATGCATTACCTTTTTGGATAAGAAACAACTGGTTGTGTTATGGATTCATTTTATTTACAGACATTTTTTAACATCTCAGGTTATCAGTGTCCTAATCAATTCAGGGCGTGAAACGGCCGATAAATTTTGCTCAGAGGCCTCTTCTTTCAGGCTAGAGTTTATTTTTCGTGCCCTAAATCTATGATACTGGACCTATGGCTTTATTTCCCTTCCGAAGAAAGCCATACTTAGGATTTTTACGCCAAAAAAATCCATCGGCCTTGGCGGATTGAATCCGCAATCATGGGTCTATGAAGCAAGTGTGGCTATCACTACACCCCCAGGAGGACATCCTGTTTTGAAAAATCAAGTCCAAAGTTATTCAGCTGATAAATCGACAACCAAAATGTTATCTCACAGTTTGAGTAGAGTTGCCAACTATACGCATTATACGAATATTTAATGAGATGCCAAAATTCACTTATTTCACCCTTTTTCGCAAATACTGTAACAGCGAGTGTGACACACTGAGTAATATATTTTTTTTAACTGCGAATTAGTAAACAGGACTTATAGTAATGGAAACGTATTCATAAGTTGCAAACCATTTATTCTAGAACCTGGAGACTTTTACATTCCTTCAATTATCACTCGTGTCGTATTCCTGTACTGGACATCCGTAGCTAAGCCGTTTTTTGTTAATGTTTGAGAACGAGCGCCCTACCACAATACTCTAATGTGGCTCGTTCTAACTTCTGCGACTAGCAACCTCATTGTCCATCAACGGCCCACCTCCAGCAATGATTGAATCAAATCAATGAAATGTGCTCTAAGGACAAGGTATGTTGCATTTTCTACTCTGTTGCGTTCTTGTCGAAAGTCTGGCACCTCACGAACCACCGTTTGATTTGGCAAACTTTCATTGCCACAGACTTCTCGCAGACCACATGACACTTCCTCACGTGCTATCTCACGCACATTGCTCACTTTAGAACGACCCAAATTTACACAATTACTCGACAGATAGTGCACCAATAAAGCCGAGTGTTTTGAACAGCCATGCCATCACTCTATATTTGCTGAGAACAACGCCCTCAAATGTTCATAAACAGCGTAGCGACAGTGTTGCCATTTTTTCATTCTTGTTCTCTTAGCTGTTAAAGTAAAATATTTTTATAGCATATTTATGATGTATCGTTCTGCAGAAAATGTATCCTTCTTTGAGGATCGTGTAATATCTAAAATGCTTTCACTACCGAGGTCGATTGATTTTTCTAAGGCCCATGCTGAAACGGGAAGTGAATCAAAAGCCAGGACACTCGTGAAATTGGAAGAAAACGTTCAGAGGGAAATTAATTCTGTGAACTCTGGATGTGTTAGTGAATACCTCCCGTAACATGAACAAGTGTTTTGATGCTAATGACAACCACTTTCTATAATATATTTCTTATATACGAGGGAGGCTAAGAAAAAGGGGCAATACTGTCGCCATGTTGCTATTGAACATGTGAGGGCTTTGTTGTTCTTAGTATGTCTAGGGGAATAGCATAGCTGTTCAACATACTCAGCATCACTATTACACATCTTAAAGGACGAATAGGAACGTGTCGAGTAATGGTTTTTGATTGATTTGGTTTATTTGTGGATACTCTTTAACATCTCAGGTCATCAGCGTTCCATTCAATTCAGGGCGTGAAACGACCGACAAATTTTGCTCAGAGACCTCTTTTTTCAGGCTTGAGGTTCTTTTTCGTGCCGTAAATGTACGACACGGGACCCACGGCTTTACTTCCTTTCCGAAGGAAACAATATTTAGGATTTTTACGCCCGAAAAAAAAATCCATCGATCCTGGCCGGGTTTGAGCCGTATGGTTACCCTACACCACTAGGGCCGACGTCGAGTAATAGTGTAAGTTTGGACCGCCATAAAGTGATATTTTCTAAAAGTGAACATTGTTCCTAGATTAAAATTGAAGTGGCATTATTAGGAACGGTGGTTCATGGGGTGCCATACTTTCGGCAAGGACGTAATAGAATGACACTTTTAAGTCGTCTTGTCCCTAAAGCGCATTACATTGATTTGATTCAACCACTGCTGAAGATGGATCGTCGAAGGAGTTAGCCGCAGAAGTGAGAACAAGTCACACTACAGTGCTCCTCATATATAAACAAAATCGGCTTAGCTGCGGGTGCCCAAAGTGTTCTCCAGAAATATGACAGCGTGTTATAAATGGAGCAGGAGATTACAATATAGGAATGTAAAAGTCTTCAAGTTCTAGAATAAATGGTTTACTGCTTATGAATATGTTACCAGCATTCGTGTGTCAGTTTCAAATGCCACTGAAAAGCAACCATTAATTGAAAGGTACAAGGGAAAATTATGGGCCGAGAGCGAATGAAACACCCCAAACAAGAAAAACAGAGCCTTATTCTAGATTTTTGATAGAAGGCCCAAATGAATGACTGCAAAATTGTTTTAGAAGTTAATACCTAATTTGTTTCTGCTAGGATTATTTACAAATAAGAGACAAAAAATCTGAGTTGAGGACTACCGAAATATCGTGGGAAATGTGAAGTTATCTATTTTGTGAAATTCTGATTTTGTAGAGATTTAAGGAGTTAAAAGAAGAGTCAAAGTTGAGATTGAATGACAAATTAAAAAATGTGTGAAATTAATATGTGATTGTGATTGAATTGCACGTTAATAAAACAAGAAAATGGTCAAATCAGAAATGAAAGGAAACTAACTCCAAGCCATAAAAACCGTTGCTTATTAGCTGAAGTACAAACAAAGACTAACTAGCATAAATTTTAATTCGTAATATACAATATTCAGAGCATTATGTCAACTGTTTGAATTCCAGACAGGTGTTTTTAATGTTTTGGTTAATACTAATATACTGTATTTCCTAAGATACAAGCCGGGTTTTCTATATATATAAATTATCTAACCAAATTATATTTTAACATTTATTAAGCAATTATAATTGATTAAAACTTTTTAATGTTGGATAAAGTTAATTGTTATTGCATAATTATTTTAATAAATACGAAAAAATTATAATTCTCAACTTTTTTGCTTCTTTAGGTACATTTTTCTCACAAAGCGTTAAACTCAGTTTCCTAAAATGTTGAAATTATTTTGAAAATATGTTACTTAACATTGTTGCTAAAATAAATATAATTCAAAGCAATAGTGCAATTTTTATAAACAATTGTACAAATTGTAAACATTTCATGCAAATTTCAAACCTTTTTTTTTTTCAGATCTCATGAAATTTGCATATTCAGAAAAAAATCCATAGCTCTATCTTGTACAGTTTTTTGAGAAAAGTACATCTAAAGTTAAGAATATGCAAGTAATACTAAACGACAAAAGAAAATACCACAGTAGTGTGTGTTGTGTAACAGCATGGGGGCCATATTTAAATGCCCCAAACGTACAAAAATGATATTTGGGCGTAATCTGCAAACTATACACTTTCATGTTATGCATAAAACCAAAAATGGATGTTTTGACCCAAAATCTCTAGCATGTGTCCTGAAATAAATTAAAGAGAAACATGGAATTTAATTAAAAAAAGTTTGCTTCAATTGCATCCAACTTAATTTCTTGGTTTATAGCAGTTGGGTGCATCAAGAGAGTGACAGTGTGCAGCACTGGTTGGGAGAGTTGGCCGTCCTGTATGAGCCTGAGTGCACCACTACATTGCAGAGCAAATCTCTTGCTGTTGACCTGAGGCACCAGGTGGCTGTCATGGCAGCTGCGGCAACAGACACAGTCCGTGAACTGCAACAGAGTACCCGGTTGATCTCTGCTGAGTTTGCCAAACTCTGCCAGTAAGTATGACGCTAGCCAAGTCTTATTCTGCTTTATTTTTTATTTTGTAAACTTTTCATGATTTCGTCTTAGGTATGCTTTTCCCAAATCAATCATGGGTTGTTCTGAGCTATAAATCAAACTCATTGCTAGACTTTGACAGTTGTTGATTTGATTTATTTACGGACGCTCTTTAACACATCAGGTCATCAGCATCCCATTCAATTCAGGGCGTGAAACGGCCAGCAAATTTTGCCCAGAGGCCTCTTCTTTCAGGCTTGAGGTTTTTTACATGCTGTAAAACTACATGGGACCCACGACTTTACTTCCGAAGGAAGTCATACTTTCTAGGAATAGTTGCAGGTTCAAGGAAATTCTAGCAGAAATTCAGTTTCTCAACAGTGTTCTGTGATCTGCTCGGTACACGATATTCCAAAGACATTATATCTTCTTTATAGGACTACAAAGTACATTCACAACTTTTATTGCTTCCTTATTTTCAGAAAAAGTTTCCCAGCCATTTACTTTTTAGTTTTTATTCGAAATTTGGGAATAGTATCAGAAATGCAACCTCATCCACCTCAAATTGCGAACACTTGCTCCCGCTTCTGATTAGCATTGAGAGCTTTCAGGACCTATTGGAACAAAATCGGTAACAGTTTCTGTGCTCTTCCCAGGGAGACTCAAGTCTGAAAGAAGAGGCCTCTGAGCAAAATTTGTCGGCCGTTTCACGCCCTGAATTGAATGGGACGCTGATGACCTGAGATGTTAAAGAGCGTCCGTAAATAAAACAAATAAACAACCCCTGGGAGATGCCACATAATACCTCTCGGAGTGTTTGACAAACAAAATAATGGTAGCGCTGCGAAAGAAAATTATACTTCAACATTTTTTCCCCTTTGTTATGAGTATACCTTAGTCTTACCATAAATACTGTCACAAAGTGTCCAATAAATTTACACAAAATGATATGGGGTATTTTAATATCCTAATAATATTAGTTAAATAGACGTCTAATAAGTTAAAATCACATATAATTATTTAAAACGAGAACCTCTGACACGCACACAGTCCTTCAGTCTGTGTGTTTACTCATATATTCAATTACACTACACTTCCTTTAAGAAATTTGCCGCTGCCTTCCGAAAAGAACGCTTCAAACGTTCAATATTTGGACATCTCTTCTTGCAAGCATCTCCTGAATCTTGGATTACAATTTGTAGTTCCGGACTTGCAGAAGGCCAATCCGAGGTCTCAATAAAGTCAGAAACATTGACCTCAAGCCACTGCTGGGTTGTCGGAGCCTTATGTGCTGAGGCTGAATCCTGCTGGAAGCTCCAGCTTTGTCCATCGAAGAGGTCTGTTGTTGAGGATCTTGATCAGTCTCTCCAGCAATGTTCCTGATACGCTTTAGCCAAGGGTTTTACCCCCTTTTTTCTCAGAAATGGAGCTCACACTACACCACACCATATACAGGATGATGCCCTATCTGGACCCTTGCAGTTTTTTCAGCAGCTTCTGTAAAGTATCTGACATATACCCTGTCATCTTCGGCATTGAAAGTCTCCTCAACACTGATAACTTTTTCATCAGTAAAAAGGATTCTTCGATGATCACTTGCTGCGTAATGCCGAAGTAAGCGTTTTGATTTTAAGAACCTCTGGCGCTTCAGTTCACTTGTGGGGAGTGACCTTTCCGTCATTTGTAAGTACGGAGTCCCAGGTCACTGTTCAATGTGCAAGACATAAAATTTATTCGCTCCCGAGCTATCATTGACTGTCTCCGTGGCGAATTTCTTCGCACATGTGCCGCCAAAGCTTTCATCAATTCTGGAGTGCACACAGTGCGTGGTCTTCCTTGCCTGTAGTGGTCTTTCACAGTTCCAGTCTCAAGGCAGCGCTGGAGAATGCGTAGATTCCTGCTTATTGTCAGTTTCTGGCGAATTTTGAAAATCTCGCCTGGGGATTTGCCCACCTTGTGCAAAGCCACCACAGCTACACCGTTTTTGAAATCTCCCCATTTCTTCTTGAAAACTAACACAAATAACTTTCCGCTTCTGCAGCTGAGCTCTCAATGACTCACCACCAGCACCACAACTCAAGAAAGTACAGGCTATTAAAAGCGGAAATAGAGCCACCCTAAAATGTTGTGACAGTATTTATAAGACTAGGTATAACGAGATTCAAGTATTTTTCTTGTTTAGTTTTTATTTGACAGTTGATCAAAATATGTTCGATTAAAAATGAAGAAAAAGAAAATATGAGCCATTATAAAACAAAGGAAAATCAGTTTCTCAAATCAAGTCAAAGCTAGACGTTATACTTGGCGAGTTTTCTACTTTATGCGGGTTGCTGGATTTAATTCGGTCGAACGAGTTGTGAAGAGGAACATCGCAGTGGACAGAGATGATAACTAAAGAAATTAATGAAATGATCCAGAAATCGTTTTGAGCGATGAAAGATTATAAATATAACAGACTCGATTGAAAGTGTACAGAACTGCGAAGAAACATTGTGATCGTTGTTTGCCGCGTTTGTTCACAGTGGACGGAAATTTGTCTGAATGGCGTCTCGACAGAATGTTTGGAGGATTTCAGATGTACCCCAGAGGGATTTTTGGGTCTATTTGTAAATGCTGATGCGACCGGAGCATCCTTAACAAAGATGGACACAAATCAAAAGCTAAGACAACAGCTCTGAGATACACAGATGTCATTTTCACTAACTAGAACATGGACAAACCATCATTGTTGGATATTTTGCTAATATATTGCAGAATATGAACAATGAAATTAAGAAAAAAATTTCTGTTAAAAAAAATAAAACAAAAAATCAAGGGGAAAAAAAGCATGTAATTGACAAGGCTAAAAATGCAGTTGCAGTGGCGAAAATTTAAGAACTGCGGTTCGAACTGTTGCAGCATCCAGCCTATGCCCCATATTTAACCCTTTCGGACTTTGTGTGTTTGCAAATCTTTTTTTTTTTAAAAAAAAAGCTTCGGGATTAAAGATTTTTTGGAAATAGTGAAGCATTACGTGCTGTGAATGAATTTTGCAGTCCTAAAGAAGCTATCGTGGACAAAGTGTATGGAGTTAAACAAGAGGAAACTGGGTTATTCTATTTACCTATTTGTCAAACAGCTCCATGCACCCCAAGTTCATGCAGTGAGTGACATTGATATTTTTTGGGGTACGAGAGGCTTTCAAATGTTATGCAACCAGTCCATTCATTGTTGGACAAGAATGTCTACAAAAATGCAACTAAAGCAGCTGACAACAATGAACCTTAGGCTATTAAAATATGTATAAGTGCAAGTTTAAACTTTCACAGTCACAGTCTATTGAGTTCAGTCCTATGTCAATAGCTGGTGAAAAATCATGAATATTTCTAAATATAACTTTACATTCTACATTTTCACACACTATAATCTAGGTGAGGGAGCGAAAAAATCCACGACGACTTGGTAGCTGTTAATGATGATCAAGTGTGTTCATTTGATACCATTGTAAGATGCATTCGATTATTTGAAGAAGGGCCAGAGACTTTGAAAGCCGCCCTCGGGAATCTGTGAACGAGAAAACAATTCAAAGAGTGTGGAACTTGGTGAACGAAAATCGATACAATACTGTTGAAATGCTAAGTATGCAAGTGGGTATCGGTGTTGGCAGCATTGACAGTATACTCCATGAACATTTAAAGCTAAGGAAAATCTGTGCAAAATGGGTTCCACATTCCTTAAGCAATGAAGAGAAGAGGAGGAGAAAGGAATGTGTAATGAAATTGCTGAGCATGCTTCCAACAAATAATCCTAAAAGTTTGACTCGTGATGGAAGTTCGTTTTATTACTGTACCACCCCAAATAAAGCTGAGAACTGCATGTAGGTAAATGAGAATGACTCAGATCAGTTGTTCGACAAGACTTTCGATGGCAGAAGCGAATGTTCACTGTTTTCTTTAACTATGAAGGACCATTTAGTGTTTGACTATGTCAGAAGGAATAACAATGAATGGAGAATACTACGACACTTATATTTTGGATCCTTTATTTGAAGAGCTGAGGCGACGTTATCCAAAGACAGAAACTTCAAGGTTGTTGCTTTTGCACGACAATGCATCTCCTCACAGAACAGCTACAAATTTGAGGAAACTGGAAGTCGCCAAAGTCCAGTTGCTTAACCCTAACCTTGCACAGTGCGACTTGTAGCTGTTTCCTCGAGTGAAATCTTATATTGCTGGAAAATCTTTTAAACGAGTGCAGGTCTCTGCACAAGCTATTAATTCAGCTCTGTTGACAATATCTCAGTGAGTACCGTAGTACTTTTGACAAGCGCTTGCACCGTCTACAGTTGTGTGTAGAGAGATGGAGAGTGCTTTGAAGGATTGTGTTTCGAATTTAGTTCTTAATTTGGACTTTAAGGTGACACTTTTTGAATGCCCGTTGTATCTTCCATGTTACTGTCACGGGTGCAGAGGTCGTTAAGGCGTGGACTCCTGAGCGGGGAGGTCTGAGAATCTCTACACACCAGAACTTTACTCCCTGACTGAGGTTATTTTTTTCATGTTTTCTTTGGGCCTCATAAATGGCAAATAACTCGGATGTACCCTAAATTTAAACTTTTCCTTCCTTAAAAATTCTTCCTCAATAACATTTCATCTCATGTTATCACCAGTGTCCTCTACCTATAATACCTCAGAGTAAAAACGGGCGTTAAAACTTCCATGTCCTCCGCAATTTGCTTGGCGACATACCCTTCAAATGCAGCAACGGCTCGCGACAGCTGAATACAAGCTTCTAGAATCCTGGAACAATGAATGCAATATACACAAGGAAGAGAAAGAATGCGATAACACTGTATAAACAAAATAACTACGGAAGTCAATGCTAGTGACACATTGGATGCTACGCCAGGGGTGGCCGAGCTCGTTAAGGCGCGGACTTGTCAGCGGAAGATCTGGAGTTCGATTCCTACCAGGACCGTCCTCCCTCGCTGAGGTTTTTCCCAGGTTTTCCTCAATCCTCATAAATGGTCAATGCCGGGAAGGTACTCTAAACTTAGACCTGGAATGTTTCCTTCCTTAAATAAATCCTTTCCCAATTTATCATTTCATCTGATGTATCATCAGTGTCCACCGCCTGTGGTGCCTCAGCAGTAAAAACGGGCGTTAAACACAATTTAAAAAAAAACACTGGACGCTAATCTAAAATTAGCAATCAGTTAAATAACTGTCGTTTTAAAGACTGTAGAAACTTTACAAATAACATTTTTGCAGACAATTGGAGTATGGAATTATGGATCACGTTGGTCCGCTGGTGCAGAGTTTGGTGGGTCTGGTGAAAGAGTTCCTGAAGGACAACTGTCCTGAGAAGAAAAAGCCAGAATTCATTGCTGATGAGAATCTCCTTGAAGAATCATGTGATCGCCTTCGTCAGGCAGCCTCCAAGCAAGCACCAGACCAACAGGAGCTCACTACAGAGGTCACAGACCTTGGCAATAAATTTACCACCATCGTTGATGCCATCTTTATCCAACACATACATGTAAGTGATTTGCAGTGAAAAGAGATTGCCATTTCTGTTTACACCGCACATCTTAATTTAATAGTAATATAGCTTCTGGTGGAAAATCAGGCAATATGTAATTCTTTCTATCAAATTTTTATATTCTTACAATGAATTATAAAAAATGTTTATTTTCTGAGCTGAAAATATTTTATAATAAATTCAAAACTCATTTCTTGCCATCTATCAGAACTATTTAATACCTCAAAAGTGCTTGATATACATACTTTAGTACAAAAGCTATTTAGTTTACTGAATTCCAAGTAATTATTAAATGTCTAAGTTTTCTGTTGGCATCACTGGAAAGAGCATGTTTAGATCAGCAAGGGTAGAAGAACATTGCTCAAAGTATTATTGCAGCCAATCAAGAATGTGTGAAAGGATTTCAGAGAACAACACATCATGTTTTTTTTTTTTTTTAAATTGATTGCTTCTAATAATTTTTAACTTTGAGTTTTAAATGCAATCAAATTTTTAAACTTTCTATAAAAATAGTACATAAAGATAGATGTCTTCCAGCTACTCAGTCTAAATTTTAAGATGGTATCTCAGTGATATACAAAATTTAAATTTTCTGCTTTGCAGTGACAAGGAATTAAATGTTCAGATTAATTTTTCTACCATTTCAATAGTTAAAATGTGGTGAACTCAATAATGTTGGTATTGAATTTATTACAGAGTGTGTGTGTAGAGAGATAAATTGTAGTGGAGAAAGGGTTTAAACCACAGTCACATTTGTCACAATTTGCTACTCAATTTCTAAAAATGTGACATTGGACTTACGAAAAAACAACTTGTAAGTGCACTAAAATCCCTCATAACTGGCAATACCAAAATAATGGCACTTTTTAATGAGAAAAAATACAGAAAAAAAAGCTTATCTCTGTTATAGACATGTCATTATTTTGGAGAAAATTTCCTTGGGAGAGTGGCTTAGCTTTATAGTAGCAAGAGTATTAACATGGCAGTCGCACATCTCCGCACCTGTGGATAGCTAAAGTGGACAATGGATTCCTTGAAGCACAAGCAAAATGTTCTTACGCTTAAACAGAACTTGCAGTTGTTGGACAAAATGGAAAAAAGAGTGCTAGTACACAATGAATGAATAAATCATTGCTCACTACAACTTTGTCTTCATAGTTACAATCAGTTGTGAATTTGGCTACCTTGATCTCGACATCAAATGACCATCAGTTAACATTGTTCAAGTACTGAAAATAAAGTTTGCATTTTAACTTTCATTTTCAAAAATCCACAGGAAATGTGCTCAATTTCTGCAAAGAAAAATGTTCATTCAGTATGTCTCTATCTAAACAGTATTTTCTACTTATCTGGCATTTGCTTTGTCCCATAGCTGCCAGATACAATATTTATTGTTTTTCTTATTGTCTTGACCCACCCTAATAATGCAGTAATTTGAAGACCCTTTGAATCAGACTGCCTCTCAGTAAAGAGTAGCAGTCTGTTAACAATAAAACATTTTGTAGTGCTTACTCATAAAAATTTAGTTTACCAAGTGCTTTCAATGTATGAAGTGCTTTTAAAGACAAACATATCCTAATGTGATGTAAATTCAGCAGTAATTGTTTCTTTAAACACAGGTCTAAAGATTTACATATTGTACCAGCTAAATTATGCTAAAAATTGGGTTGAAAGTTTGAAAGTAAAACCATTCCAAGAAGCAAATCACATATTTTTATTTCTGTGAACCTTATTCATTATATCTTTCTGCATAATTACGTGGAATGCTGCACAGTCTTTTTGCAATTTGCACTAATAGCAGTTTTCATTTGTGCATTTTTGTAACAATTTTTTATTTTCTAATCTGGGCTGGGATATTCTGTCATTGGTACTACCTGCTTGACCATTTGCTGTTCCTCTAATACAGCTCAGTTGAAATCCATTTCTCTTGGTAAGCACTCTAATTTGTTTGAACTGTGAGTATTTAGTGAATCAAAACCAAGGAAATGCATTATAGCAGCAATTAGCAAACTGTGTACATGTTCGCACATTGGAATATACCATATAATCCCACAGGAGATGACAAAAACATTCCATTATGCTTCTAAAGGATCTCTTTAAAATCTCAGGCATTCCATTCAATTCAAGGTGTGAAACAGTTGATAAATTTTTCTCTGAGGCCTCTTTTTTCAGGCTTGAGATTATTTTATATGCCATAAATTTACATTTTGAAAAAATTCACAATGATGTTATGTTATATAAAATGAAAGGTTTAAATTATAGCTTCACCATATCTGTAGCTTTCATAGCTTTTGAGTCAAACTACACACTAACATTTCACTTACTTAACAAGGACCTACAGAGTTAGCAACATGGAAGAAAATCAAAATTTATAAATACAGAGACAGATTAAGAACTTTGACACTATTAATGCACATAGTTTTTTTAAGTTCATTACACTTCCACCAGAGCAGAATATACCCAAAGCATAACCAATTATCCAGCTGTGAACAGTTAGCTGATGATGCAGACAATGGCCTGCAAAACATGTACTACAAATAAACGAATAAGCAGAGCCAATAAGAGAGTGTAGTTTGACTCGATCATACAATGATTTTAATTATATGATTAGCTTTACTGTATAAATTTCAATTAGCATATCAAGTTACATAGCTTTTTAAGTATATAGTGAGCAAATTTTGAGAAATTTAGGAAATTTTGAAAAAGAGCATGTCTAAAAATTTTGAAAATAAAAATCTTAAAACAAGTTACATGAAGGTATAAGTGTACAGAAAATGAAGCATTTTCGTGATATTATAGCTTTATTCATTGGTTGATTTGAAATTTTAAAAAATCTCAGTTGATGAATTTCCCACCTTACAAACTAGATCTAGCTACCTGATGCTTACTAAAATTTGCAAACATTATGAAAAAATTGACTGTCATTGCTTTGGAAATCTGGAAGACACTGCATCTTATGAGGATGTTGATGTCATCTTTAAAGAAGCATGCTAAGGTTGCTGCTATGATTGCTTTCCAAAGATGCAATTTTGTATCACTTTGAAAAGATATAAGCTGATCTGATGGTTCTTCCATCATCCCCTCAATTTTATTTTAGTTAAAGAATGTCTTACATGATTGTATTTAATTGGCAGGTACTGGTGAATGCAGTTGACCAACCTTCATCAGACATGGCTCTGAGATCTGCCTTATCCAGTCTGACCACCCTCGGTTTGGAAGGACCACATCTCAGCGAACTGGTAGCATACTGTGGGGGAGTGCGGGCACTGCTTACTGTCTGCTTGGACTCCCGCTCTTCAACCATTCGTACATCATCTCTCAGAGCCCTGGCAACCATATGCTGCGTAGCAAAGGCCATTCGTCAGTTTGAACAGGTTTGTCAGCCTCAAGAAATTGTGTGCTAATGTTTTCAGATTGTACTTTGTTTCTTTTTTCTTTCTTTTTTTTTTTTTTTTTGAATGCTGTTTAATGGCCATTTTTACTACTTCTGAGGCACCATAGGCGGTGAACACTGATGATATATGAGATAAAATGATATATTGGGAAAGGATTTTTTAAGGAAGAAAATGTTTCAGGTCTAAGTTTAGGGTACCTCCTCAGCATTTGCCATTTATGAGGACTGAGGAAAACCTGTAAAACATCTGAGGTGGGATTTGAACCCCAGACCTCCTACTCATGAGTCTGCGCCTTAACAACCTCGGCCACCCGTGCCGGTGTAATTTGTTTTAAGTCTAATGCAGAGTAAGCAACAATAATTATGAAAATTTTACATGCAGTTTTCCATAACATTCACGATTATTCTTGATCTACTAAGGAGTTTATTTAAAAGATGTTGTAATGCAAATATGATTAAATATTTTTATTCTCTTAATACCTAATGGTTAATTTAATTGTCTCCGACATATACATCATTGTATTCAATTATTCAAATAATGGTAGGAATTTTAAAGCATGGTATTTGTTGACCTGCTTAGAAGGCATAAGATTTTCTAATAATATTTACTTAAGACATTAACAGTAGTACAAATTTTACAATTAGATTTAAAAAAAAATGAGCATTTAACATGGTCTAAGATCTAGGTTATTTATTTATTTGCTGTGGTAAGATTTAAGGACATCTGGCCTTCTGTTTCACTCTACCAGATGATAACACCAGCAGCATGCAAAGTATGAGGGCTGTACAATAAAGAATGCTCATATTATTTTTATAATTTTTCACACTAAAATATTTTATTAGCTTACTGCATCATGTACACGTGGTACTAATTTCATTGTTGCTACTTCTGGTTTCCATTGTGAGAGATGTGCAAATTGAGGCAAGTTCAATTCTGCCTAAAGCAAAATGAATATGCTGCAATATGCTGCTTTGATATTATGCATTTTTCCCTCTTATCTTCAGCTGAGGCCTGTGGAGAGTTTGTTTTCCTATAGCATAACTCCAAAATGGTTTAAAATGTTTAAAAAGGGAAGGCAATAAATTTCAAAGGAAAGTGGGCCTGGCCCTCCAGTTTGTGCTTTAATGAGAAAACATTAACACTATCAGAGAAGATTGTCGATTAACATTAAGAACACTTTCAGAAATTCTGAAAATTTCACTGATTGCCACCCACATGTTTGTAACTTTAAAGCTGCATATGAGATGTGTTTGTGCATGGTGTATTTCAAGATTGCTGCAAGTAGTTGATGTTACAGGAATATGCAGAGTTTTTTTTAAAGGTAATTATTACTGATGAAACCTGGCTACATTATTTTGATCCTGAGAGCAAACAGCAAAGCTCAGTGTGGTCACAAAAAAGTTTTGGTCATCTTTTTTGACATTCAAGGAATAGTTTACCAGTATTTCATACCTGCACACACAATTGCAACAGAACAATACTACAGAAATGTCCTGAAAACTCTGCAAGGCTATGGTCATGCAAATGGCTACATTTCTGTGTAATAAACTAGATGCTGGACTACAATAATATTGCTGAATATCTCACAAAAATCAATGAAAAATGTGTCCCTCATCCTTCCTATAGTTCAATATTGTGATTTTTTCCTTTTCCCCAAATTCAGGAAACATTTTTCGTCGTCAGAAACACTGGTGAAGGTGATTCTGAAGCACCTGTCAAAAAACTGTTTCTAGCATGTCTTTGAAGATTGGCAGATATGCAAGTGCAGGTACATTGCATCCAATGGGGACTACTTTGAGGAAGATCATCATTTTAATGAGGATCAGTAAAGATATGTTGTCAAAAAAATTATGATTATAATTTATTGAACAGCCCTCATAAAAATATAAATACAAACTACACCAGGTGACACTATCTCCCTTTTTCTGGATGTAAAGGATGTTTTCCCAGTAATTAGTCATGCTCAGGCAGTCCTTAAGTCAAATAACCTCACTGTTTCTCTGATACATTGATTTGTTAAATGATGTTACAGGCTGGAGGAGTGGAAATCTTATCTGACATTCTTTCAGAAGAATCTCGACCAGAGCCAGAAGTTTCAGAAGCTGCAGCTGTGTTAGCACAGATCACAGCCCCATGGGTAGAAGATAACCAAAGTGTGCAGGGTCTCTCAGAACAACTTCCTTCACTAGTCCATTCTCTCACAGGTAAGTTGTGCTGTAAATCAGCTGAATCTACTAGTATTGTACATTTATCATTGTACTTACAGGCTTATAATTTTGCATATCATAGCCTCCATCAAGCCATTTGAGATATACCTTTCTCTGAAGCTGACAGGCAAGAAGTTAATGGCACAAGAAGGGAAAAGGTTCTCTTAATCCCTACATTCCATGCAATGCATTTCTAGTTGATCAAAAAGTTGAATTTCATAGCACAAGAATGCCTGAAATGAATTAATGCTGTTCACATTATTGTTGCATTATGTCATATAGATGTTGAAGTGTTAAGAAGACATGCTGATTCACTAGGAAAATGGAGTGTATTGAGCAGAGAAGTACAAAAGAAGGAAATGTGCTGTGTCTTATGAGGGGAGGGAAAAAAAAACCCGAACTTCTGTGCCAAAAAGTGTTTGGTAGCACTAATAATCTCTGACCTTGATGAGATAACTAGTATTTGCCAGGTAGTGCTGTTTTATTTCAAATAATATCCATGCTATTTTTTTGCAACAGTGTTGCTAGTGTTCTGCTATTATTCCGATGAGGCACTATCATGAGCATCTGGTGTGAAAATTTGTACATTCTTTTTCAAGACTAATGAAATTTTATGGAGATAATTGTTTATGCTCACTCAGTGTTATGAGTGTATTAAAATTAGATTGGGAATCTAGTTGGTGACTCACGTCTTGGACACTTATTGACGTCAACTGAACACTCATGCTCGAGATGATCCATGTAATTGACATCTGACTGTTCAAGAAATTGCTGATGAGTGTAACATTTCTGTACAATCATGTCAAGAAATCCTATCAAAAAATCTTGGTTTGCATCATGTAGCAACCCTGGACTGTTGATTCAAGAACAGAAAGACAATGGTGTAGCAACCTGTCAGGAGCTCTAGGATCATGTTAATGTTGCAACTTTTATGAATACACTAATTGCTTGTGATGAAACATGGGTTTATACACAATTCCAATATCACAATGGGCTGAAAAATCTTCACAAAGACCCAAAAGAGCTTGTCATGTTAGGTATGTCCAAGTACTGTTTACAGTTTCCTTTGACATTCAGGGCATTATTCATACCCAGAGCCTGGAAATTCAGATATTTATTTTGATTAAAATAGGCATTAAAAGTAAAAACAGAGAGTAATATCACTCATTATTAATGAAAATAGGTATTTAAGATGCTTAATAGTTTCTTTATCACATAAACTACACTAGCTTACTTTTTTTAGTATCAAGCTTTGTTCTAAGTATAAAATATCATAGTCATCTGCTTATCAGAGGGAATAATTTTCATCCCGGAAAAAGAATGTTCTACTTCCACTGAAGTGATTGCAGCATATTTAAAACAAGCTATTTCAGAAGGATTCATGCCAGTTACAACAGATCATTTAATTTTCAGGATATCATGAAAATGTTGATCAAGACAAAATAAAAGTAGCTTTTAGTAGTCCTGGCAAATGAGCAAATATACACAATGGTTTTTGGTTAAGTTCGTTTTCTGTTTAAGCATGTATAGGTTAGTATTTCTCTTAATGCCATAATGAACACATTGTAGGGGCAGTTGATTTCACAGCTGTACTGTTCTCATCTTTCTAGCTTGCAATTGTTTGTTACATTGATGAGTTGAGAAGTTACTCCCACCACAAATTTCCTAGAATTTGTCTCATGCAGATCAATACAAGATCATTTGCCAGGACTATTCAAAACTACAGTACTTCCCTCATCCTCTCTCTATTTCCTGGTATGCCTAAGGCAACCGCGTGTTCCTTACAGTAATGAAGATTCTGCTATTTAAAGAGCCTAAGTGACTGGGTTGAGGAGAAAGTTTTTGACTGCTTGAAAAGAAATTAATGTATAACAAGAAATTAATGTATAACAAGATTCTCAATAGAAATAATTTATGTGCTTTTTAAAAGTGTAAATAATCCCAGAAAAAAATCCATAATGGGAAAAAAAAATTAAATCTTAATAGGCAACAGAAGTTGAAATACGTAAAATAAAAACCAATCCCACATGTATGGAAACATGTTAATTTCTATATGACTCTAAATACATCCAACGAGATGGAAACATCATTTTGTCTAACTTCTGGGCTTCTTTTATGATGAATATCTGCTGGAGGATCAAACATGAATAACTGGCATTACAAGATGTCCTCAGACCTCTCTGAGAAAATGTGAGGAGACGGATTGTAGAAAGACAATTCTCTAATATGATAATGCACTGTACATTTATCATTGTTTGTTCATGACCTTTGCTTGAAAATCAAGATGATTCTTCTGCACCCTTCATACTTTCCTGATTTAGCACCTTAGGACTGTTTTTATTTTAATCTATTAATTAATTTATTTATTTCCAGAGTTGAAATTCATGATGAAAGAATGAAGATTCAACTCAAGGAGATAAAACAAAATTAGCAGAGAGAACTTCAAACAATTTCAAAAATTGCATATCAGGACTGCTTTTCGAAGCTCAAACTTCATTAAGAGAAGTATATCAATATAGGGGTAAGAGTACTCTTGGTTAGACTTTATCAATGCACTTTCCATTTACTTTAATGCATTTCTATCATCTCTCGATAAATATTTCAATCTCTCTAAAAGAAATAGCTCAAAGCTTTGTCTGTAAAATGCTGGAAACAGTATTATCATCATTCATACTATCTTCCCTACAAGCTCAGATTTCAGTTTTGAAAAGTCACATGTGTTCACAGCACCCATTTGGACTGATGCATTGTTGTGCAGTAGACACTCCTTGACTCAGCAGTCCATGTCTCTTTTTTCCTTGATGGCACTGAGCAATCCATGCAATATCTTAGCATAGTTCCTTCCAGTGTGCCTTCTTTGAAGTATATCTTCAGAATTTCTCTGCAGTTCCAAATATTGTTGTCATGATTTTTTTTGTGGACTGTGTAACCTGTCTTTCTAGTGGGTGCTTCACCCTTCTTCCACAACTTCAATGATTCTATTTTGAAACAGGATCATAATAGAGGACTCTATAGTTTGGCCTCACATGACAATGAATTCAATGCTGCCAAGGTAGAAATACTTCTGACAATATTCCACATGCACTAGCATTTGAATTGCACTAACCTTATGTATATGCAAATGTTGAAGGATGTGAAACACTTTAGAAAATCTCAACTTTGCAATTATTTCTTTTGTCTGCAGATGCCTAGAACTTTTTCTTTGACAAGGGAAATGCTTTCTAGTGTCAATACATCCACAGCTGAACCTTGGGTGCATCATCTTCAAGGCTCTCTCTCCCGAATGAAATAATTTTGACCACTCCTTCACAGTGGAATATGAAGAGGTAGCTTCCACATACACAATGTCAAGGCATTGATTAATATTCCTTTTTAGTTAAAAAATTAAACTCTGGTCTGTATTCTGACTTAAATGAGCTTCTCCAAGAAAATGAAATGTAGTGTTTACAGTCCTAAAATATGAGAGTATCATATACCTGAACATCAGGCTGGAAACATATAGACCTCACTTCATAACATTAAATTAAAATAAATCATTATATTTCCCCACTTTTCCCACATCTTAGTTTTCTTTCCAGGTCTTGCCAGTAACACAATATCCTGTGAGACTCTTCTGCTAGCTGCAGCAGCACTAGCTAATCTTACTTTCATGGAACCTCGAACTGTATGGCCACTGCTTGAGGAAGGCACAGCTGGAAAGTTACTCCAGGCAGTCAAAAGGAGGGGTCCCAAGGTATCTGTATTCTTACAAGAGCAGGCAGCAACATTACTGGCCAACATGGCAGCCGTACCTGAGAGCAGGCCCCACTTAGCCAAACAGCGAGCAGTGGTAGCACTGCTCTGTTTCCTGCAGATACGACATTCACCACTCCAGAGGGCTCCTGAAATAGCTGCTGCTGAGAGGGTGCAACAAAAGTCTGCTATTGCTCTCTCCAGGTGTGCTTCATTTTTATTAAAAAAAAAATTCCATTTAGTTAGACAGTGCTAATGAGTTTTTGCTAATGAGAATGGACTCTAATTGACCAATTGACATGCTATAGGCTCTGTAGTGATCCAGTCGTTGCAGCTCAAGTTGTTGAACTGCAGGGAGTCAATAGACTGGTGAGGCTCTGCAAGGAAGAACGAGAGAGGAACCACAGTGATGGGGTGCTTGTTGCTTGTTTGGTATGTACCAATACATATTTATAATACATTAAGTGGAAGCATGTAACATTGTGTATTTTTTTTTATATTAATCTCGCCCTGCTCAACAAAAAGCAATGAAAAAAGAAAAAGTCACAGGGGTGCCACATTTGGACCTAATCAATTTCAATGCGGAATAACACTTTCCCACCATCTTTCCATCACATAAAATGGGAAACTTCTTTACTATTGGAACCTGCTAACTTTTTCACCTACAAAAATATAAAAAGGGATAAATATTAAAATGTAAATTGGAACTTGCACAGTGAAGCTAATCATATTAACTGATATCATTGTCTGATTCAGTTGAGCTACACACTCTTAAAGCTTCACTTACTTTTCATAAATGTATGGAACCAGTTTCGACATTTAGTTCCCATCTTCAGCCAGGCTAAAGTTTAACCCAAAGAGTTGAGTTCCATAAAATTATGAAAAGTAAGTGAAGCTTGAAGAGTGTGTAGTTCAACTGAATCATACAATGATATCAATTAAGGGATAAATATGTCTATATATATATATATATATATATGCTATATTTCTTTAACATCAGCTCATTTAATTCAATTCCCTGTTCACCAGTTGCCAGCTGTCAAGTTTGAAACGATAAATTCATGAACAAAGAAGCCCGAGTCCATTGCCATCCATAGTAACCTGGCAATTATCTTTTTAGGGTGTTCCATTTAGGCAACTAGACTAACTTGTATCCTTTGCAATTGTAACTGAACTCTAACCAATGCCCTAGCCAACCTATAGATGACTAAAAAGTCCTAATACCTTCTTAAGAGAAAGAGAGATGATTATGATGATTTTAGCAGCCCTTTTTAGGGGATACCGAAAGATACAGCCTACTATTCTTCTATAGAGAAAATATCTAATAATAAAAATGAGGGGCAAAAAAATGAATAAGTAAAAAAATCAAGGTGTGAAAATTTTATATATAAGTAATTGTCTGTTTTTAAGCAGAACTTTATTTGAAATATGTTCTCACAAGAAATTAAGCTAATCTTCAACGTAAAGGCCATTAGATTCTATAGTCTTGAGCACAATGTTATTGCACAATGATATTTCTGGATTCTGATAGAAAGAACTTGGCAATACCCACTTACATGACTTTAATTTTTTCAAAATTTCTTCCGTGCAGAAAATGGGTCATGGATCAAAACAGATGGTAATTTTAAACTGCAAGATCAGAGCTATATATTGTGTAGCAGTTTGAACCCTCCCCATTCCCAGATTTTTTCCATGGTTGTTCAAACCGTATGGGCCTCAAATTGTCCTGCTGCAACAGAACTCAATTTTGATTAACTAATGCTGGGTATTTCCATCTCAAAACTTCATGAACTCTCCAGTTGTTGAGAATAAAGATTTGCACCATCTGCACACACTCATTTGCAACAAACTTCCAGTGAATCACTACTTCAAATTTTCACCAGATACATAACATTACTTGGGAGCCAAACCAATTTTGTTTATCCATGACTATGGGGAGGGGGAGAAAAAAAAACGCGGATCGAGCCACTGTTTTGATTATGTCAAGGTTGTAGTAATATAAACACTTTTCATCACATGTGACAGTTCTCCTGATTCACGAGATTTGTGATAAACTGATGACAGATATTTACTGCATTGGACTTGATCAGATGTCACTTCACGGGGTACATTTTCTGTATAATTTTTAAGTGTCTTATAGTATCTTTTAATGCACCAAGTTCTTTTGACAGCCTATGAGTACTTTTTTTTTTCACAAATTTTCTTCCAAAACTATACATTTATTCTCAATATTCCATACCTTAGGTCTTTCAGGTCTTGGAAAATCAATTTTTTTCCATAATAGAAATGCTGGAACTAGTGTTATGCTACATGCTCACTAATCTTCTTCCTCCACTTCATATATTCGAGCCACAGCAGCTTTATAATCTTGTTTCTTTAAAAGAAAACCTCAGTCAGCAAGGGCCCTAGTGGGATGAACCGCAGAACTTTCACTCACAAGTCTGCACCTTAATAACTTTGGCCTCTGTGGTGGTAAAAGGATGGAAGTTCCAAAGCCAAAGTTTAAGATACCTCCCTGGCATTTCATATATGAGGAGTGAGGACTGTGGAAAACTTGGTAAAAACCTAAGTCAAGAAAAAAGATCCTGGCAGGAATCAAACCCCAGACCTTCCATCATGAATCCACCTGGAGTTTTCATTTTCTTGGCAGTATTTTTGCCACACAAGAACAGCCTAACATAACCAGAAATAGTAATAATGTAGAAAGGACCATCCAATTTGGTATTAGAGTTTTAGTATTGATATTAATTATTATTTGGTGGAACACTTTTCAGCGTTTTAAAAGCAATTTGGTTCAGCATTAAATAATGGATTATAGCATAAACTGTGCAACCAGAAAAGTATGTGCAGGTTTTAATTTACAGTGATCAGAGTCAACATAATTGCCAATCACCACTAACCTGGTGAATTTAAACTTCAGTATCAATAATAAATATGAGGGTCATTCTAAAAGTTTTAAGAAAGGGCATGATAAAATTTTAAAAATTAAGATTTGATCATTGCATCTTTTCAAAGTATTCCCCATTGCATACTACACAACATTTCATCTGTTCAAAACATTTTATAAATGTTGAATGCTATGCTTCTTTGGATAGGATGCAAATACATTCTTTGTATGCAGCTACTGCGGCATTAGGTGATCAAATCATTTTCTTTTATTTTAGGGAATAGAAAAAACTCACATGGGGTCCAGATCATGATTGTAGAGAGGATGGGACTCCAGATTCCTGCAGAAATTGGGTTGTTTCTAGTACAGGGCAGGCAGAGGCATTTTGATTGTGCAACAAGATTCCATGCAGACCAATATTAGGACTCTTCGTTCTCAGGCCATTCTAAATATTCAAGGCGTTTTGTGGCATACCATCTGGAGTGATGTCTCTTGTCCCTCAAGTGGAATTGTCACAATATGACCACTAGCTGAGAAAAGGGAACAGATCATCTTCTTGCCAACACTTCTCACTCACCTCACTTTTATTGGGGTTCCTCTCCTGGGAAGACCTAGACTGATGACTGTTGCTTAGTTTCTGGAACATACTGATTATTCAGCTTTTGTTAAATATGTATTTTAACTTCCTCCATCAAATTTTTCCTTTATTTCCTGGCACCAATGCACACATGCTTTTTTCTGCCCATTTGTGAGATGGAGCTTCCTGACTTGAAATTTTTCATTTAGGATTGTTTTTACTGCTACTGTTTGAATATTTAGGGCTTCTTGAATCTAGTATGTGTAACGATGATCTTTTTGCAACATGTGCTCTGCTTTCATCACATTTTCATTGCTTGTTGTTTTAGCCAGCCATCTTGCGCAGCCTTCATATTTGAGGGAATCTTTTCCTCATCTAAAATGTGCAAACCAGGATATTGCAAAGACCAAATTTTCCCAAATGCACGATGCAGTCTTTCAAGGCATTCTCTCTTCCCTAAACTGACTTTGAAGTCATAGAAAATTATAGCATGAAAATGCTCTAGCTTGAGATTCATCCTAGTGTCTGGCACCTGCGCACACATACACAACTGTGCTGACATCACACATTGTTGGAGCACACTCAGACTTGCACATGTTGCTATCTAAATTTCAATCTAAAGCTAGGAAAACCTGCACTGGCTTGTGACAACTCCTTGTTGTCCATTCTCAAAACTTTTAAAGTGATCCTAGTATTTCAGAACGCAAACATTCAGCAATAATTATTGTTAGAATTTTGATGGCATACACGTGCCAGATAGCTGTTTAACTTATTAAAAATGCAGCAATAAATATTCCAGTTTGCATTTAACTATCCCATCCCTTTATTTATGTAGAGTTTCTGAAGAAGAATACAGGTAGTAAACCTAATTTCTTGACACACAAACTCTGAATTCAGTCCTGCAAAATACCGAGCTGTTCCTACTGTGGTCAAACTAAGAACAATAATGCCAAAACATAAATATATCTAAGTAATCCATTCAACTATAGCATCTTCTGTTTTAGCTACTTGATTAATTTGCATTTAACACACCAACCACATTTTCATTTACAGGCTGCACTGAGAAAAATAGCAGCCAACTGTGGGACCAAAGTTATTGAAGATCTAGATGCCATGGAGTTGGTAGAACCTCGGCTCCTAGATTCCTTTCTCATCTATTCATCTCGACAAGAAAGCTATGTGTGAATCAAATCCCACAAGAGAAACCTTGAGACTTATATAATTAGCCAAGACCAAAACTTTGTGTAAATACTCATTTTTTTATTGTGTAAATACTCATAATTTGTAACTTTTGTACAAAAATCTACACAGTTCAACACATTGCCATCATAAAATATGTAAGAATTACTAACAACCTGTTTTGGTCAGTTTAAGAAAATGTGTTTCATCAATTTTTTCCCACGTGTATGTAACAACATTTTCATAAGAAAACAATAACTTAAGTCTTCCCTGTGTCTTTCATCAATTTTGCCCATGTGTATGTAACAGTATTTTCAAAGAAAACTATAACTTTAGTCTTCCGTAGATAAAATATTTTTAAATATAGAGGGGTTTCTCGTAGCATCTGTATAATCAAAATAATTGAGCTTAAAGAACTTTGTTTACAAATTGTTTTAGGCATGTTTTAGGACTGAAGTGACATTTTCATAAAATGCAAAGAGAAAAAATGAAAACCGAAGAGTCCAAATATCAGGTTGTTAGTACAATGTAAAATTTACACACCAAACAAAGTTACCACATATTTTATAACTTTTATACATTAAATAAGTACAATGATGTATTTTCTTCACTCCTGTGTAATTGTTACTTTATTCTTGGTAAACTTATCTTTTTACTTTCTTTCTTCCTTCCTTTCTTTGTGTTTGAATTAGCATATACTTTTATATTAGAGTTGATTAAGTTTTTCGTTTCCAACTTTTCTATTTGTAATTTTCAGAATAAATGCAGAATAAATCATATGTTCATGTGTATATTATTTTTCATTCTTTTAACACTAACATTCCCAGCTAGCATACCTTGTAGCAAATAATGAGTTAAGCAGTTTTTGATACAAAGGTTGATACTTAGGCCCCATCCTATTCCATTTCCAGTTGATCTAAATTTATTTTATGGCATAAGAAAGCCTGAAATGTATGAACAACATATGCACAGTTTCAAATTCATACGTAGCCTATGGATGATTTTTCCTTCTGGGACCACTCAAATGCAGTTTGCCGAGCTCTGCAGTTCTTGCCTCATTCCCACACTTGAAAGTCAGCCAGGAGCCAGAGGGCACATCAGTACAAGATTAACTCCAGGAATGCACAGACATGTTCTTTTGTGTTGTGCGACAGTGCATTAACTATTCATTGGTAATACAGTATATTAATTATGTTAATACAGCTCAATTAAGGTATTCTATTCTCCAAAGAATATTTATTTATGATTTGTACATGCATACAGAATTAGCTTGTGATGTAGGGAGATTGTTTCAAGAGAGATTCCCTGATATGCAACTTCAAAATTGCTAATTAAGCTCATTGTATGATTGAGTTGAACTACACAGACTTATTGGCTCCACTTTCTTGTTTAAATGCAGTACATATTTCATGGTCCTTCGTCTACATCCTCGGCTACTGTCCACAGCTGGATAATGCATAATACTTTGGGGATCTATATTTTGCTCTGGCTGAGGTGTAATAAACTTCAAGTTCATTTTTCATCCTGGAAAGTGTCGAAGTTCATTAATCTATCTCTGTTATTTGTAAATGTAGATTTTCTTCCATGTTGCTAACTCTGCCTTGTACTGATTTTAATAATTATGCTTTATTTATTATGTTATGGTTTTCTGTTCAGAAATGAGATGCTACTGCTGACAATTAGTTATGACATTATGAGTCGACAGCTGATGATGAAAACAAAGAGTTCCTGAAACTAGTTCTGCATCTTAAAAACAAGTAAGGGGAGCAATAGGAGTGTGTAGTTTGACTCAATCATACAATGATTTTAATTGCATGCTGTTTACTTGTTTACCTTAAGACACACATTGGCACATGATTACTTATAATTAAATAAAGTTACAAAAATGCACATTAGCTCCGATTCATCCTGATAAAATAAGAATCCTTAGCCATAGGACAGCTTTACATCCTTGACATGGAAAATGTCAACTGCTGTCTCATGGCAGGGTCGCAGATCCAAATCAAAAACTCCAAGAGAAAATTTGCTCTTGGGCGCTTTGAAATAGTCTAGCCCTCGGCCAATTTTAATTATCCAACCACTGCTCAGCCTATAGGAAAGCAAATGTGCATATTAATTATCAACATTCAATATTAATATAAATTACAAGGTACATTTCATAAGTTTCTGGCCTGACCAAGTTACAGTGCAACATTTGGAAAACCTTTTGAGCATGAAATAACCTTATCTTTGCTTGTTATTATTTAAAAATTGTACACAGCTCCTGTCTGTTAATGTACTGGAGAGAGCCCATATGAACCATTAGAAGTGTTTGAATTTTTGTATTGAATTTTGTAATATTGAAAATTGAATACCTCCCAGTAATAAAATTTATGTATGTTTGTGGTTGGTGAAGCTTTTTCTTTAAATTCAACAGTAAAAGAATATGGTATGAAGGTGAATAACATGAGGGCAGATCAGTAGAGGTGCTGACATCAGAATAAATCACTTTTGTTGAAGAGGTGGTGTTGAGTGAGAGACTAAGCTGGAAGAAATTATTGCAAGGTTGGGCCTTTCAAACATAGTAATTTTTAGGATTCTGCATAGGCATCTCAATAAGAAAAAGCCTGTTATTAAATCATGCTGTGATTTCATAAACAAATTGAGTAGTTAATTAAACTTTTTTAAAAATTGTAAAAAATTCATATTGAACTGAGTAGTGTTCTGTAAAAAGTCTTTGACCATGTGTCAAACCAACAGGAAGGAAGTTCTGGAATCAGTTATGACAAAGGATGAAACAATGATCCTTTACTAGGAGCATAAACCTGTTCAGGCACCACCAAGGAAGCCAGATTGTCCAATCTAGGATAAAAATCACCATTACAATTTTCTGGAACTGCAGGAAAATTCTGTTAAGAAGTAGCAGTGTCGACATGGAACACTACTGCAGCAGCAATTAAACAAAAGAAATAAGAATATACTGGCTATGGTATAACTTTTATATAATTGATAATGCACCAGTAAACACTATCCAGATACTGTCGTACATGGCTGAGGTCATTAAGGCACAGACTCGTGAGCAGGAGTCTGGCGTTTGATTCCTGCTAGGACCATTCCCCCTGACTGAAGTTTCTTCCAGGCTTCCCTCAGTTCTCATAAATGGCAAATGGAAGTACCCTAAAACTTAGGCCTGGAAGACAAGGAATTGCAGAAGCAGTTGTGGACATACCTATATTCTAAATTTCCTAGATATTTCAGTACCGAGCATGAGGTCCGAACTAATGAATACTCATTATTGTTCTCTTCCTCCATTTAAAGTAAGTCTCAGATCTCAAGAAGACTGGATGGAAGTAATCATGCATAATATTTTCATACTCTCTGATATTCAAAATGCCTTAAAAGCACTTTCCTCCAGCTATGTTAAATACAAACTGGTATGAGATGGCCTTAATAACCTAACTGCCCTCGCATCTTGCAACAAGCTTGAATTGCAGCGGGTATCGGAGCATCAGGGCATTTATGGGGGGGGGGAACCCACCAGTTGGCAAAGAAGGGTATACTGATACACCCTTTGTTGGCCCTGAACCCATGATTCGAATCAATACTTCAAATTTTATTGCTAAGATTGATAAAACATGGATTGGGCAAAAACACCAAATTAGGTGGCAAACCTATCTTGGGCAAAAACAAGCTAGGAAACTGGTCCTAGGTCCAAGTAATATTCTTTCCTCTCCTAAAAGTAGGCAGAATAGTAATGTGCAACAGGATGAGGAGACTGCCTCTCACATCCTGATTAATTGCCCATTCCTGGTATGAAAGAGACTTCTTTCTACAGCCAGAGAAGACTTGGGAATGGATGCTGATAGTGGAACCAAAATACTGCAACTTGTTCAAGGAACAGATTTTGGGAAAGAGTGAAATTCCTATGGGGTTACACAGTAAGCCTTATAGGCTGATATGCTGAAGGTTGACAAACTCCAACAGATCCTGTTATCTAATCTAATCTAAGCCTGGAATGTTTCCTTCCTTTAAAAAAAATTCTTTCCCAATTTATCATTTCATCTCAGTTTCCGCTGCCACTTGATGCCTTAAAAAAATCCAGACTGCAAAGGATGCTGTAAGAAATGTGCAATCAGCAAACTGAACTATCCACTCTATAGTTCAGATGGTCTCCAGTCATTATCCTCTATTCTTAAAATTGGAGAAAAACCTGAAAGGAAGAAAATTTAATGATGACAATGAAGTGAAGGAAGGCATTTTAGAACATTTTGCAGATAAAAATCAGACTGCTAATTCAAAGATATGAAAAGTGTGTTGAAATAGATGGAGAGTATGTTGAAAAATGACATGTTGTTTTTTTTCCCTTACCTCTAAAAGTAAGTTAGACTGAAAACTTATGGTACCTACCTCATAATATCAGATAGAGAAGTTATATGGGATTTTGGTTAAGCCATTCACTTTGGGGAAACAAATGTAGGAAAACATGTGGAATGAATTTTGAAAGCCTGGGACAAAAGTGGAAATAGAATGAGGAATTTGGTTAGTTCACTGAAATTTGTCTTTGAAAGAAAGGAGATTCCTAACAGCTGGAGAAAAAAGGTAAGGAAGATACTAAGCAAAACTGCAAATTATAGAGAGGTTCGTTTTATCAATTATGAATAAGATTTTACAGTGGTTTTAGCAAGTAGTTTACAGGATAGGACAGAAAAAGATAGGAAATTTTCTGGGTTATATGTGTGATTTAGAAAGGAAAGGAAAAACATTTTTATAATAGATATTGATGGATAAATATTATTTAATAAGAAAGGTAAATTGTATATGCTTTTTATGAAATTGATAAAAGTTTTTGTAACTGTGAATCATGAAACCTTATGTAGGTAACTGTTTTTAAAAGATTAAGATCTGAGATTATTAAAAAAAAATATGGGGAACTAATTAAAACTCTCTTTAAGTTTCACAAACACACTTATAAAAGTAATTTTGGTACATGTTTCGTGAGGTACATTCCTCACATTGTCAACCAAAACGACGACTGAGGAGTCAAGTTCAGCAAAGAGAGAGAGTGTGAGTGGGTGTGTGGGTGGGTTGGTGTGTGTGTTACTTTAAATCAAAATAAGATTAACAAAAGTTTCACTGTGTGGATTCCGAAATTCCGTAAACATACCAAGAGTATATTCAAATGGAATGGTACTGGCTGAATCAAATAGGTTAGGAAGGAAAGTTAATTATTGGCATATTTTAATATTGGTCCAGGAAAGGTTATAATATTTTAACATTTAATTACTAGGTCAAAACAGACTATTTAATTTATGCACACCTTAAGAAGTAAAATTTGCCTTAGTATCTTTAGATAAATATGACAATAAAATAAATTTAAAGAATTATAGATAAATTTTCTTGTTATTACCTATTTTCAAAGTCTTCAAAAATTATATAAATATGTGAGTTATTACTTGAGTTGTTGAATAAAACTTTGCTCAGCTTTTGTAAGTAGAAATTTGAGTATGGATGATGCTTTAATGAACATGACCCCAAATGATTTAAGACAAAGGAAAAAAATATCTCTAAGTATTTTTCTGCATATTCAAAAATCCTTTGAAACAAATTGTCAAATACTTTTTACTTTACTCTATATGACAAGGGAGTTCCTCTAAAATTATTTAAATTGTATCTCACAAACGCATCACAGACAACAGAAATGAATGACTAAATTAGTGATATTGGCATATAAATTGGTGTACCTCAAGAATCTTCCTAAGGCTCATATTAATTTTAATTTACCTAAATGTTGTTATAAATTAACGTAGAAAAAAAAAGTTTGGATCTACATGGTGTAGTCTCTTGACAGATTTGAGCCATTAATAACATAAAAACTATTAGAGATAGCAACTTGCAGTTTTCTGCATTGCAATTGCTAACTGAAAAGTTTTGTATTATGATATATGACTTATTTATATAGAGTAATGAAATAAATACTGACAATGATGTTATTCTGGAGATTAATGTTGGACCAAACAAGTATTTTTACATAATGTTTGCTGCTGAAACAGTTGAGCACACAACAAAAGAATTGTTTGTTACTCCTATCACAATACACTATCATAAATTTTCATTGAGATGCTAATTTAGAGCATTATTAAGTGATTTCTGGGCATCCTTTGTTAGACACATGCTGAAGACAAGTATGTAAGTACCAAACTGAAGAAATAAATGTAATAAGCAATGTTTGGCAATCCACAATCCAACAGCTGTAGTGAAGAAGAATTCTGAAAATGATGTCTAAAAACAGTTTCCAACATGTCTTCTATGACTAGCAGACATGTTCAGCCAAGTGCTTACAAGAATGGGGACTAAATCAAAAAAAGCACACCAACTATGATTCTACATTGTGGTACTTCATAAGTAAAAAAATAATTCTCAGTCTTTAGTGACTAACCCTTGTACTTCAGTATTATCTTCTTTTTTTTTTTTTGATTTGCTTATTTAAGGACACTCTTTAACATCTCAGGTCATCAGCATCCCATTCTATTTAGGGTGTGAAATGGTCGACAAATTTTGTTCAGAGGTCTCTTCTTTCAGGCTTGAGGTTCTTTTTGGTGCTGTAAATGTAAGAGACAGGACCCACAGCTTTACTTCCCTTCTGAAGGAAGCCATACTTAGGATTTTTACACCCGAAAAAATCCATCGATCCTGGCTGGGTTCGAACCTGCAACCTTGGGTTTAAAAGGCAAGTATGGTTCCACTACACCACCAGGACCGACAACAGTATTATCTGACAGAATATCTAAACTAACTTAGAACAATCAACTGAAATTATAAAGTTTGAGTATTGTTAAATCAGCCCCACTTAAGTTCTACTGCAGCCTTCATCAATGAGCAACTTTCTAAAGCATTTGATTTTTATTTTTAAATGTAAACAATTGGAGTCAATAAGAGTGTGCAGTTCGACTCTCATACAGTAATCTTAATTACTGTATTTATGTCCACTGAATGTAATGTGCATCCCAAATTTGAAACTTAAAATCATAAAAAAAGATTTTTATATATTATTGTAGAGATGAGCCCATCTGCTTCATAAAATGATCAGAACATAGAATTATAAATGAACCATTGTTACATCTTGGAGCATGTAGAACAAAATCCATACTTGTGCTGTTGCCAGGACAGTTGGCATAGGTCAAAGAAGAAAAAGTTATTCCTTATGGTGTCATTGGTCACAGATTGCCCCATCTTCCTCCAAATACCAAAACATTTTCTTCAATGTCAGGATGTCTTCCTTTGTGAGGACTAGTGAATAGCTTTAGTTGTAAATAATGCCAATTTCTGTTGTTATTACAAGCGAACGTTGCTTTCAGCAACATTGAACTCTCTTCCCCTTTTTTTCAGTATAAAAATTACTTTAGGCTTGAAAGTAGCATAATAAGATATTCTTCTCTGTTTGCCCTGCATTTCATGACTACCTGCTATTCAAATGCTCCATGCAATATTAGGCTAACATAAATGTAACAAAGTTGAGAATTGCAGCTATGCATTATGACATAATAAGCAATAAATAAGAGTTAAGTTACTGGCAAGCTATGAAATGGATTGCACTTGAATCTAATATGTCATCAAATCTAAAGTGCATTATAATTTTGGATACCACATTTGAACAAAAAAAGTGTGCTAAAATATGCTATATGATTTGCTTCACTGTACAAGTTCCAATGCATTTCAAGTTTCTGTTTCCTTCCTTTATCCCTGAACATCAATTTCTGAATCTGTTCCCTGCTGTCTCAAAACAATATACATTCTTTGGCAAAGATGGGAGTTAACTTAGTATGTAAATGTTATTTTAAATGCAAATCAATCCATCAATATGGAATAATTTAAAAAAAATGATCAACTGCCTCTTTAGAAGTGCAATTCATGATATTGTGCACAACTATGAATCTACTAGTCCTTGCAAAATAAAAACCCACATGAAAAACTAGATAAAACTAACAAAATCTTAAAGCATTTTTTAATAAAATCAATTCCAAAAATAGCCAATCAAGTGGAGTTTCTGAAATATAAAGGAAAACATTAGCAATGAAAACAGAAACATTGAGTCGTCAAGTTGTATGAAGATGGAGAGGATATCTCTTCGAAACCGGTCCCACCGTATTTAAAAGTAAGTGAAGCATAAGAGTTTCGAAAGTTCTTAAATGAGAAACATTATTGTAACTAAACTTAAACATCTAATAGCCTTGTAATTTCATAAGAGTTCTATAATGTGAACAACTGAAAGAAAAGCAGAAAAATTATTCTGACCTATTTAACAATATATTGGTCCATATATCCACCATCATGTCACATAAATTCAATCCACTCTACATTCACAGTAAATGAAAGACTTACTTTATTTGTCGATCATGCAGTGTGTGTGAATAGGTCACTTTCATATCCACTTTATACTGCTGCAGATTGTCTTTAATGCTTTCAATCCACTGAGGTTGTTCCTTTGAATTTTCATTTATTGTCGTGAGCAGCGAAATCCTTTTCAAGTTGTTACAAGATTTCACAAGTAACTCACAAAGTCGTAAAAAGTTTTGACACTGAAAATAAGAAAGGTACATTACTCTCCAAGTTGGTACGTTAGTGCGCATGCAATATCCTAAATAATTAATTCATTAATGAGAAATAAAATATCAGAACTTCTGCCCTAGCAACAGTCCCAAGCCAGAAAAAAATATGTGTTTTTTTAAATAGCAGGAATTTTCACACATATATATTGTATGTTGGAATTTTTATGAGGAAATCACTCAAATTTCACTAATATTTTTTCCAATTACCTGAACAGAATCAGACATATGAAACTAGAAAACAGGGATTTGCTAGTTTCTTATGATGTCCCCCCTCTGTTTTCCAGCATCCCCAAAGAAAAACTACTAATTATTGTAAAGAAATGGCTAACCTCAAAAAACCAACCTGGAGAAGTAATAAAACAATATCTAAAGCTAACGAAAATTTGCATTAATCAAACCTACTTCACATTCAGAGGCAATATCTATACACAAACGAAGGATCTAGCAATGGAAAATCCACTCTCACTATTCTTGGCAGAAATGTACATGATGTTTTTCCACATATATACAAATGTCGATAACATTATGCACATGATATATTTGCAATAGTAAATGAAAAATGGAAAGAGGAATGAATAAAACTACTCACCCTACAAGACAGTACCATTAAAAGCACAATGGAAATAGAAAACAACAAGGTTCTTCCCTTCCTGGATATAAAAACCATTAAAAATGGCAATATACTGGAATTGGACATATTCAGAAAAGATACCCACACAGATAATTATATCAAAAACAACAGACACAATCCAAAACAAATTAAATTTGCAATAATCAACAGCTCATGTTCAGATTAACAACCTGCCAATAAGCAAGACAGAATGCAAATCTGAGTGCCAAAAAACCATATATAGCCACAGAAAAATGGGTGTACAACAACAAAATAGAAAAACCAAGAAATCACCACATTAAAAGGCTATAAACAAGACATGTATAAAAGAAATTCACATTCCATCCCATGGGCACACCCAAAGTTCCAAAAATGTTTAAAGATGTAAACATCATTTTGGCTTCAGTAAACAAATGATTTAAATAAAAACTCATATAAATGAACAAAAAAAGCAAACTTCTGCCAGGAAAACTATCAGGCATTTGTGAAATTCACTACAAAGACTGCAATATGAAATATATAAGCAAAGCAAAAAGAAACATACCCTACAGTTTAGAGAATATGTGAGAAATATAAAATATAAACACATGGAGAAGTCATTTGCAATATTATCATAAAAATATATTTATTATATTACTTAAATGCAACTTTGTAAAACTTCCATAGTGCAGAACATAATTATAAGTTCAATGTTTTAGCTACTCAGTCAGTTATACAATCTTATTTCTCCAAAGTTTATTTGCAGAACATGTTTCATGGACCCTATTTCCAAATCATTAGCTACTAGTTTGACTGATAGGCTATTTGAATTGCATTTTGGGTGGTTGCTAACATTACATTTTGTAATTAATGTAAACTGTAGATCTTGCTCACAAGTTCCAAAGGTATGTATGTATTCCATTTTAGCAATTTTGATTTCTTTTCTATTTCATGATGCATTTCACAAAAATGTTGGCCACATTTGATTTATATTTGTTTATATTTGATATTCCGAAAATATTTTTTAAATCTGGCATTAATATTTCTCTTTACTTTCCCAATGTATATTTTATTACAATCTAATTCATTAATCTGGCAGATGCCTTGTTTCATTTCTGGAGGAATTTTGTCTCTGTATATGATGTTATTAGCTTCTTTATGTTCAAAGAGCCAAGGTAATGCTAAATTCTTTGAAAACGTATTTGAGATTTTTTAAAAAGATACGTGAATTTTTCTCTAATGATGGTGTAGTAATTTCCTTTGGCTGTTCTTGCTTTTTGAGTTTGTGTGTCCTTTTATCTACCAGTTCGTTAATGAAGCCATTTTATTCATATTATATCACTTCAATCTGTGGATCCTACAATTTAGCCAACTCTAACATAGTCTAAGTACCATGTACCAAGATGTAGATTTCATCAGAAATTACAAACAACAAGTACATTTGATGAAATCGTCACATTCTACATATTTACAAACTTTAACTCTTGTCAGAGATGGTAAACTTTTTTACATAGTGTGCATAAAATGCCATCTTAGAAAAAAATACATATTAATGGTATTAAATCATTTTTTACATCTAGAATTTTTAATGCTAACCTGAACTTATTTTTATTAGTATGCAGTTCCTTTATAGATAATGGAAATTAATTAAATTACACTATACCGCTGTAGTAAACACCTATTTACAGTGCCTGCAACTTGTTACTTGGTTTCTTCACTCCATATATCTGAGATTTTTATGAACACTTCTGAATTGTCTACTACAAATAAAAGTACAGATAGAATGTATTAGCAAGTTAATGGTAATATTCCAAATGATTTGAATAGTGGTTTACAAAGAGTTGATCATTTTACCCAAGCCATTATCATTATTACGCTTTTTTTTAGCATTTATTGAATTTTGCCAGAACATTATTCCATTAGGCATTAAGGAATGGAGTAAACATAATAAATACTAATTGATATCATTGTATGATTCAGTTGAACTATGCACTCTTAAAGCTTCACTTACTTTTCATAAATGTTGGAACCGGTTTCGAGAACATTTAGTTCCCATCTTCAGCCAGGCTAAAGTTCAACTTGAGTTGAGTTATTCTCGAAACCGGTTCCAACATTTATGAAAAGTAAGTGAAGCTTTAAGAGTGTGTAGTTCAACTGAATCATACAATGATATCAATTAATATGATTGGCTTCACTGTGCAAGTTCCAATTTACATTTAAATAATAAATACTGTTTTACAATATTCTAATTTATAAAATGAATTAATGAACTAATTGCAAAACATTCCAAGTTTAATTTGGATAAGATGTAATCAATATGGTCTTTCCAATTCATATTATGGTCAATCATAAGACCTTCATATTGTATCTTTAGGTCTCCAACATTTTTATTTTTGGTGTCAAAATTAATATATTTAGTTGTCACGAAGTTTATATAAATTTTGTTACTATCACATCAGTTATTTATTATACTGAATATATGATTGTATAAATCTGATTTTGTGTTCTTTAATGATAATACCTAGTATCATCTGCAAAAAGAATCGGATAAGCATGTTTGTTTATTACTGACAGGAGATCATTGCTATAGTAAATATAATAATAAACCCAAAATAGAATCTTCAGGAACACTGTGCAATTCTGTTTTGTTTAAAAAATATTTATCAGTCAGTATTGGTTACTGCATGCTAGAGAGATCTAGCATTGAAACTATCAATTTTAATATAACTGTCAGTATGTAGGCCACCCCCCCCCCCCTAAAAATGCCAAATTATATCTTGTCCCTCTTCCTGATGATCTTTAAGTCCAGAAATGTAAGGTTCCCCCCCTACTTGAACTTTATTGTAGATTCTTGTAAAACTGCTTAATTTAGAAAAATCAATATTGAAAATTGTCTGATAAATTTTGAAATCCGAACAGATTTGATTACAAAGTGTTGTAATCTTCCACCAGAAATCAGTTATAAGAATCAAAGATGCAACTTGAATCACCCATTAGTCAACTAGTAGCTGAGGACATGCACCATAAAGTTTGTAGAGAGTATGTAATTGACTCACTAGCTAAAACATTTAATATATAATGTTTATTATGTTTGCTATTATAAAATATAAGCAAGTTGAAGTTCCTATTCAAACTGGTATTTGTTTGGCTTCTAATGAACAAACACTGCAAAGACTATGCACAATATGAAGGAAAATTTCATTTGATAATTGTAGTTGACATAGTAATACTATTATACCTCTTGTTTAAAATAAACTTATTCTGGATTTTAAACAATTAAGTGACATATAATAGTGTTACTATGCCAACTATTATTATCAAATGGCATATTTCTTCACTATTAATATTTATTTAAATCTATCATAAGGGAAAATGTATAACACAAAAGAGAAACAAGAAATTAACTATTCCAAATGACATATCTGTGATACAGATGATGTTTTTGGAATAGTACCAAAGAAATATTCATCAGAGACTCTAAAACTCCTCAATTTACAGGCAAAAATCATAAAATTCACATTATAAACCAAAGAAAATGGAGAACTCTCAATATTAATCTTAAAAAATGATTAAAAATTCAGATAATTCAATTTTGGTATTTATAGAAAAAGCACACATACAGATAAGTGCATAAAAATAATAGCTATAACCCAATTCCACATAAATATTCCATTTTTAATAGTTTGGTACACAGACTAATCTTCTAATCACAAAAAAATACAAAAAAGAATTATGATATATATTCAGTACAGCAATAATCAATAGATACAGTACTAACATTTTAAGAAATATCACCAAAATTACGAGGATGAGTAAAGATATGTTTAAAAAAAAAATAATAATAATAATAATTAAAAAAATTGAACTACCCTTATAAGTTCAAAGAAAAAATGTAAAGAAATAGGAAGTTATTTAGGAAAAGTGAGAAGGAAAATGAGGGGGATCAATAAAGAAGTTAAAGAAATAAAATGTGTGGAAAGTTATTTAAGGTGGCTGTTTTAATCATGTGGATGAATTTAATATCCTGCTGTGCTGTAGATATCAGATTAATAAGAAAAGCAATAACTAAGCTGTGAAAAAATATCAGTTGAAAAATTTATAATTAATAAATACAAAATAGTTTAGCAGAATAAGTTGACTATATAATTCTATATGCAATATTTTACTTTATATTTATTATATACAGGTATGCCACAAATAACCTTACTCCTATTTATTTTTATTTATTTTCATTATGTCATGTTTATGTAAATTATAACTTAGAATATCATATATTGATGTAAGAGTATTTTACAACAATGGAAGAATGTTTAGGCAGTAGTTAATTCAAATAAGAAATCTTGATAGTGGAAGTTGCCCAAGATGGCAGATATGAGCAGTTATTTGGTCTAAGGGTGCTTAGTTGCCAGTGTTGGGTTCAAGAAAGACTGCATAATGAGCAGACAATCCAACAAATTATGACACAATTTAGACATTTGGGAAGTCACCTCCAGGAAAAGCAATACTGTTAGCTTGGGAGTAATGTTTATTTCATTCTGGCAGTGTCAATGACAGTTCACAGAGTGGTCAATCTGTGACCATTTCATTTTCCCATTTCTCAATGAACTTAGTGATCTGATATGAACAAATATAGTGAAGCTTGTGTTTATCACTTAGAAGTTTCCACTGTTATCTTGACAACATGTTTTTTCTAAAGAGTATACGATTTACTGCAGCAACTGCAATTGGAATATAATTTTTTGGGCAAAGGAAAATTCATATTTCATGCTGGAATTGGAACATAATTCCTATATGTTATGTTCTGGGCTGGTGTTGCTGATTAGGCCATATTTTTTTTTTTTGAAGGGCTTGTTAATGGAAGAAACTATCTGTAGATGCTTCAAGACTGGTTAATAGCCCAGTTAACTGAACTAAGCGTTATGGACCACGGATGGTGTGATGGCCCATTCCACATTAGCTCCAACATCACTATTACCATGGCCTCCATGATTTGATGACACCAGACAACAGCCTATGAGAATATATAAAAGGGAAAGTGACTGCAAATTGGTACCAAACTAAAAGATGCTGTAACAGCTGCCTTCACAACTATTACCTAACAGATGTTGCATAAAATGTCACAAAAGACCTGGATAAGCATTCAATTCTGCCGAGACAATGGAGCTCACACAGATTCATCATACCATTAGATAGGTAGGAGGGAGGGTGAATTATGGGGCACCTGTAGAATATTAAGTGAATGAATTATTCTGGCACAGCAGTTTTAAAAAAAGAAAATTGTTCTGATTTTATTTTCACCTGATGCAAACTTCGTATGTATGGATCTTCAACCTCGACTGCAATGACATCATCATCAAGAAATCTTCCAAACACATTTTTATAGCTATGGCCTGTTGAGTCATTTTCAATAATTATCTGCTCATGATATTTCCCTTCTGCCTTTTCTTCTTCTATATGCTTCTTCAACTTTTCTGCCCGGCTGATGTAGTTTTCTATGTTACTGCGAAGATGTTGTTTTTTCTCAGTGTTAGTCACATCTGGAATTGAAATGTTGACAAAAAAGCTGCTAAATAAATCACATCAAACTGTAAGTAATAATGCAGTAAACTGGTGCATTTTAAGGATCATCTGAATCCTCTAAAAAAAAAAAAGATCAGCAAAATGAATGAATAGTATTAAAAATAGTACATGGTTAACATTAACATTGCCACCACATTATATCTGGTTTTCAATTTATTTTCCCTTGCATACACAGTGGTTTCAAAGCTGGAGCAGTTACAGTTGCACACAATGACAATCAAGGATGCATATTGCCATTGATACGGCCAGCTAGTGCATGTTTAGGTTCAGAACATTGAGCAGTTACTATGTTGCATTTAAATTCTCTGTTTGACATGCTTTAAAGGTTTATTACAGACAATGCATTTTCATTTGTTATAACATTTTAAGAAATTGATCAACTGCTACAGTGTCATGCAGAATTTTAAGAACATTTTATGAGGGTTCATCCTGACAATTACCATGAAAATCTCTTGCAACAAAGCAGAGATCAGCTGTACATAGGGTTGGATACCAGCAGCATAAAAATTCAGGACATTTTGGAGCAACAAGTCTACATATGATTTTTATAGCTTGCATTGTTGAAACAAATAATTAACATCTTAGAATACTGTATTAATAACAGTACAAGATAACATTAACTGTATTTATTTTGAACTGTTATACATTGTTTACATTTACATTCTCTTATCAGATTGTGAAATCTTTTTTATTAAACGTCATTATTCATAGGGCAATCATGAACACATTTCATGTCCATAAATTATACTGTAAAATTAAAATTGATTTTACAGAGGTCACCTTAACTCTATTCCTTTTATCAGTCCATTGACTATTTATTCAGGAGAAAATCCTTTCAACTCTGGTGTTAATTTAATTTAGTTTGGTTCCTGCAGCATTCAGTGAGTTAGTCACAGGGACTTACAATTTGTCATTTACAATTACCACAATAGCGCACATGCTAAATTTACAAAAAATATCATGTACAGCTACATAAATAGTTACAATAAAAATGAAAAGGGAACACCTAGAACAACTGAGCAAAAACAACAAAAACAAAGAAGCAGAAACAGACAAATCACTCAATCACACAAATTTTACTAGACACATGTTTACATATGCATTGATATTAAATTATTGCAGTGTTTTTAACTCAGTATAATATATTGTCACTCATATGTTCCTTTACAGAATAATACGCCTTTTTACATAGGTATTTTCTAAGAGCAGATTTAAAGGATTTACCATAACTTACTGAGGCTTTTAGGCTGTAGGGAAGAGCATTTGTACTAAAATGCATTCTTAATAAACTCCAATTTGAGGGCAGGAAAGTGATGAAACCAGTTGATGTAGTTTTGCTTTTTGTCTAGTATTCTTGTCATGTATATTTTGATTTTGTACAAATTTTTCTTTATTTTATATATAATAGTTCATAAGGGATAATATAATGCCCACGTGAATAAAAATAAACTGAGCCAGTTTCAGAAATTCTGAATATTGCTCAGAATTCAATTTTTGCAACTTTCAAAACATTTTATCCATTTATCAGTAGTTTTTTTAGGATAAGGCAGGTTCACTTATTTTGTGAAACATTATATTCTAGTGCCATAAGAAACTGAAGATGGTTTTAGTACATGCACAGTATTGTTAAGATACTATGGTTTCTGAAGTTGAGTTTGATTTTTTCATTTATTATTAATCAAATTATCCCCCCCCCCCTGTTTTATGAATATGTTATGGGCAACAGAAGGATAGATAATTTTAACTAGTGCGAATTATAATGATTTTACAACCATTAAGTAGATTTTATCTCAGAATTCATTATGCAGGGCTTGAGAGTTAAAAACATTCCCCAAATGGTATGCAAAAATAGTTGTACACGTTGTTGAAATTATGTAAAAATCACCTATAAAACGTTGAAAATTGACATAACATTCAATGATATAAATGGATAGGGCAGTATGCAGCAGTAGAATTACTTAAATTCAGTGTTCTGATGTAAAAATTTTAAATGCTTACCTTTCAACAAATTAATGAGAAGTTGTATTCCTTCCTGGTAGCAAACTAGAGCTTCAGTGTATCGTTTTTTATGATCTAATTCCACTCCTCGCCTTAATATTGCAATTGCTGCTGCCTCGAGGGTATTTTCTGACATTTATGTGGTTGTCATTCAAGACCAAGTCACATTCACGAATTAAGGTTAGGAATTGCATAAATTATTTCAAAACACCTTGCATTTTATACAAGTTGATTAAAAATATTTTTGTAGTAAATTTACACCCGTTTACTTCGTAATTTTTGATTAAATTTGAGAAAGAAACGCATTTACTTCTTTAGTTCCTTCCATGCTCATGAACAACCATTACTGACGGTGCTGCCATCTTACAAGTTGGTAAGAATCTGTTTAATGGAGACATTGTTGTCATATCTTGCTGTGAAGCTCTTGTGCATTTCAATTATCTCATATTATTTATAATCGTTTCTTCTCTAAAGGAATTTTCTAAAAGCTAATACAGAATGTTGATCCAATGAAAAAGGTACGTGAGATAATATTGCTTCTTTTTAAGAGTTAAACTATTATAAAGAACTTCTAACATTCCTTTGATAAGTGACCTTGCAACTTCACCCGTTTGTCATTTGTTTCTGCAAATGGCTACCATTTAACTTCAATTCTCGGATAGAAATTGAAAGAATGGATGCCTAGAATACAAATAAATAGATGATCACATCCCGGCCATAATATGCTGGCAAATAAATAAACACCAATGCTGTACTTTGTAGTAAAGCATCCCTAAGATATTAAAGTTTTACCCTGTCAAAGAGAACAAAGATGATGGATTCGTGAACAAGCGGCTTCGGTAATCCTAATTTTAAAATGAATATGTCAGGAAATGAGGGATATGATAAGATTATGCTATGTTAGTATGCGCATTCCCAGAGTTCTCTGTAATGCCTAAGAACGCTAAAAATAATTTTTATGTAGTACTTAATCAAGTGTGCCCGTTTTTTAATCCCTTTGTTTCAGAAAGTTTTGTTTACAGTTGTTAATTTTTGTATAAGCTGCAGCTTATAGTGTAATTCCCATTGTAATACTCTTAACTTGGGAGAGTTTCGCTACTTTTGGTGGTAGGAAATACTCTTCTTAATTCATGCACTTCATGTTTCAGAACAGAGAACATGCATGGAGGTGGCCACAAAAAATATAAAGTCATTAACAATGGATGACTCTGGGAGACAACAAGAACTACTTAATGACGTGGATATGGTACCCCATTTGAGGACTGAAGTAGTAAAATTAAGTACTGCTTCCCTGAAAGGGGATGAGGATGGGGAACCCTCTCCTGAGTTGATAAGTACACAGTACATTAATATACACCGTGTTCCCGACACATTAACGAAAGGTTTAGTGGACTGTGGATCCCCAGCTCCTGCAACATTAATGAGTGGGGAGTTAATTCCTCATCACGTGGTTCATGGAGGGATGGTTGTAGACATGATGGTATCACAGCCTGCAACCTCAGCAGAGTTTACACAGCAGGGTCTGGATCGTGCCACTCTTCCACAGTACATAACTGACCAATATGATGCAGATGAAGACTTGCTTTCACATGATCTTACTGAAGAAGACAGGCGATTGGCAGTTCAATTGGTTCAGCTGGTACAGCAACAAAAGCATCATCATGCTGTTGTGTCTTCTGAGTCCAATGTAATTGTGAGCCCAGGAGGATTACCGGGTTTAATTGCCACCACAGGACATCTTTCAACAAAAGTTCAAGTTCCTGTGTCCATTGGAGATCACCACATGACAACGATGCAGCCATTGTCACCAGTGGCAGGGGTACCTGTTGACAAGCCAGGTATGGCTGCCATGGTGACTAGTTATATCCAGGCTGTTGAGGAAGAGGCAGTTGTTGCAGCTACAAGTACCCACCAACAACTCCTGGACCATCCTGGGGATAGAATAATGAAAATGTATCAGCCACAACACCAGTCTCAAGATCTAAGACTGCCACCAATAGCTCCACTTAAGAAGGTGCTATCAAGCCAGTCCATGACCATCAGAAGCCGCTATGTGAGGCCCCATCTACAGGAAGTTGTGCACAGACAGGAAGTAATTCAGCAGGACAATGAAATTAATTTGGGTGGTCGACTGCAGCACCATCCACAACAGACCTCAATTACGGATGACATGACTGGTGGTGTAAGTGATAAGGACCTGCATGAAGAATATGATGTGAAAATTGAAGGCCTGGAAGACGAGGACAGTGATGAGATAGCTCAAGATGATAATGACTCTGATTATGACATAGACAGTGATTTAAGGCCCTCTCGAAAGAGCCTACCACATAAAAAACGCATTCCTCGTAAGTTAAAAAACCTTAAGAAATCTGTGTCACCTTCAAGAAGCATTCATATTAAATCCTATAAGTGTATGAAATGTGGCGAACAATTTGCAAACCAATCTGCATTTGCTGCACATCGTCTGACCCATAACTCAAGCAAAAAGATGTTCAACTGTGAACTTTGTGGTAAAGGAATTGCAAATCAGCTTAAATTCTTTGAACATTTGAAATCTCATTATGAACCTATGACCCCAGCAGTAGCACTAGACCCTGTGACAATAGTAAAACCAAACACAAACAAAGAAAAAACCTTAGTTGTGTGTAGTGATGGTGAGTTGAAAGACACTGCAGAAAAATCTCAGCCACTCGTGCTTTCAGTAGGTCCAACAATTGGAGCAATTCCACCACCATTAACTTGTGATCAGTGTGGTAAAACTTTCCGTCGTCAGAAGGCTTTCGAAACACATGTTAATTTGGTTCATCCTAAACAAGAAGAAATTGAGGAGTTCAGTGAGCCAGAAGACTTAATGGAAGGGATTAGGGGTGTTGTAGATGTTGGTAGTGCTGACACTGGGGATGAGGCAGATATGGATTGTTTAACCTCTCCATCAGTGGTCAGGGTTTTGAAGAACAACAACGACAAAGATTGGTATAGAGAAGAGGATCTGCATGCTGCGGAGGTGGACCTTCAGGAGATTGAACAACAGCAGCAGCAACAACAGCACCATCACAACAATCACCATCATCAACAGCATCTCCATCACCACCTGCATCATCTGGATGATTCTGCGCATATATGTGAACTCTGTGGTGATATCTATGAAAGCAAGGCCCAATTAGAGCAGCATGTCCAGACAGATCATCTGGACTTTGCCCCAGACCCTGGAGGCAGGCAGGATGTTGTTGTATCTCCCAAAAGACGCCTGCATGGAAAGAAATCTCGACGTGCAGGATTGCATCTCACATGTCCTCAGTGTGGGCGCATGTTCAACCACCGCAATTCACTGGTCTATCATCTTCGTAGCCATTCAGGGGAGAGACCCCATCAATGTGAGGTCTGTGGGAAGTCTTTCTTTGCTGCCAGCGCACTCAAGGTAAAAATTGCCAATTTTTCAATATTACTAAAGTTTAGGCTTTTCTATCACAGTACACTTTCTGTTAAATGGTTTTCTCCTAAGTTTTCATTTCTGCTAAATCAAATTTTGATATCTGTTGTATAGGTTCACATGAGACTGCATTCGGGTGATAAGCCTTACAAATGTGAGTTTTGTGGTCGTCATTTTCGCCAGTGGGGTGATCTCAAGTATCATTGTATCTCTATACATTCTGAGGAGAAGAACTATCAATGTGAATACTGTGGCAAGGACTTTGCACGCAAATATTCTCTCATTGTGCATCGAAGAATCCACACTGGGGAAAAGAATTACAAATGTGAATTCTGCACAAAGAGCTTCCGTGCCTCATCATATCTACAGAATCATCGCAGAATACACACAGGTAGTATAAAATCAGTTTTGTAGGTAGTAGGAAGATGTTTAATTGGTAAATAAGGATTCTTAACAACCAAGATATTGGCATTTTTATATATATAGTGAAACCTGTTAGAGATGGAAATGGCTTGGTCCCAATTCTTTTTCTGTTCTAAACAGATTTCTATGTTAATTAGGTATGAAATTAAAATGAACCTTCCACTGCAGTATCTTAAAAACAAAGGCAGATAATGAGGCATTATTTCAACATCTTGCTACCTACCTACACCTTTTTCTCTGCACAAAGAGAGTGATTTTATAGGAAGTGCTCTAAAATTATATACATCCCCATTATATACATCGCTTGGTTAAAATTATTTGATATAAAATGTTTTCAGTTTTTCTTCTTCTTTTTCTTCTTTTTTTTTTTCCCCTGCTCGGAAATGAGGGATCTGTTAACATTACTTGCCTTCCCAAACATCTGATTGCAGACAATTTTGTGCATGTTTCTTAAGCTTTACAGCTACCCATTAGAATCTGTGAATTTCAATTTATTTAATTTCTTCACCAGTTTGAGAGTTGGGGCCTGCATAATAGATCCCAAAATAGGCATGTTTTTCAAACATGCATGAACAAAAAATTCCCATATCCGTTTGTATATATCTTCCTAGCCTGTTGTTTTCTTTTTCTTTTTCCATTATTGCCTGCAAGCCACTTGTGATATGATCTTTATTTTTCAAAGTATCATACACCTGAGTTTTTGTGCAGTAGCTTTAATATTATTTCTCTTTCACTTTGCCTTATTACTTAAAGATTTTTGTAATCCACATTTTATGTGACATAGTTGATTACAAAAATCACAAATGCGTGATTGGCTTAGTCACAAAATATATTGTTGGAATGATTTATGAGAATTCACTGAAAGGGCTCTTCTGCCTAGTCAATAAGGTAATAAAATGATTGACCAAAAATTCAATGAACCCTTGCAAACTGTTGCAAAGTGACCCACATATATTATTGTTTACTTGAAACTATATATTTGCAGAATATATTTATTTACTTCAAAGAGTGTGTTCAAGAATATAGTTTCTGTTTTAAGCAGTGGAAAAATATTTCTGTGTTTGATAGTTTCTGTTTTATTAAAGAAATAAATATTTTGCTAAATTTATTGTCTGCCAAAGAAAGAAATGTGAACTTTTTGAAAACTTGTAAGAAAACAATAGAAAAAAGCAAGTTTTCAATACATTCAAATACCACAACAAATTCAGAAAAATATTCAAGGAACACAACATTGTCCTAGCACCCCAGAAGAAATTTAGTCTGTGTAAGTTATTAAAAACATCACAAAAAGATAAAATTGTAACAAACAATAGATAAGGCATGCATGAAATAAATTGCGAAGAATGTAACGTATATACAGGCCAGACAAACTGAAATTTAGGCATAAAGACAAAAGAGCATTTCAGAACCATCAGATACAAAGAAACAAAAATCTGCAATATCTGTACATATTTTGGTCTAAAACCCATGAAATAGATACAGAAACAATATTATTAAAAATATCAAGAAACCCATTGGGGAAAAACAAACAACATGTAATAAATTTTGAAACCTCACCTATGAATGACTTTATCAGGAAGTTCATCAGGCAGCTGTGAGAGAGAGAAAGATAGTGAATGAGGAAATAATAGTTAGAAAAAGTAGCTGAGGATGAATGCAAGTGCATTCAAAACATGTCTGGAATATAAACAAATTAGTGAAGTTCCATTATTAAAAATTCAACTAAATATAATAATTTAGCAGATCTATTTATGAGTGCCATAGAAATTGACATTACAATAGTATACTGTGATACATGTGTGGCAAGTGTATTGTAACAAAGAATTGAGGAAAGAGCCTTTTCAGTTTCTAAATTTCTGTTACACATTTAACACACATGTATCACTATTTTTTGCACAATGTATGTTACAGTGGTATCCAATTACTCTTAACCCGAGGGCCATAAAAGTATTTACTATCAGATGGTGGGTCACATCCTAAACTAATTAACCATTTTCAGTAGTACTTGAAATATTAGTAACATACCTGAAGATGTAGGCATTTAATGAGACAAATGACAATTGGCAGCACTCAAAAGGGCCGGGACGTATACATCGATTCCTTTGTTGCAAGACAGAAGATATTAAGAAGAGAACAGTCTGTGAAGTAGCTTCTATACCAATTCTTAACAAACTTAATGGTGGAGAATGTACATTTACATAAAAAGGTGCTTCCAAACATTGATGCAATTTTCCTCCCAAAGTTGCATGTATTAGGAAAACGTTCGTTGGAAAGAAGTCTGAAGAATTCTAACCCTCTTTCCTTCAGGAAAGGATCTCCATTCTTTTATGGTTAATTCTAATGGAGAATGGCATAGTAATCTGAACCTTTAGTAACAGTTGTTTAAGGTTGAACAACTATTGTTGCAGGTGTTCACTGAGTGAAACTGTTATACTGTAATTAAAACACATATCTTTTAAAAAAGAAATTATTTTAAAAAAATATATATATATATATGGAACTAACACAGGGAAGCCAAGTCATATGAATAAATTCATGTGATACATGTCATACTAAACTATCTTATTGCTTCATTTACTTCACAAGTAAATGAAGCAATAAGAGTGTTTAGTACGACATATATCATGTGAATTTATTCATATGTTATACTGCAGTTCGCTATTGTAGAAGCATACTGCAGAAATGCTTCTTAAGTAATTAATAAGTTAATTGAAATTTTAGAGGAAGGTACAAAATTTTTAGTCTACTGTTCTTCGGATCACGGTTGCTTATGGGGCAGGGGCTGCATTGGCAGGCCACCTTTTGGATAGCCCAGGTATATTATATTTAATTATTTAAATTTATAGGATTTATTAATTGAAAATATATGTACAGTTCATAGAATGAATATTCAGTGCTATGAATAGTGATTAATTGGAACAATGGTAAACATTTTTACAACATATTAATATTGCTCAATTCAAATCTACATGTTTATGTAGTGTAGTGTGGAGAGTAAAAACCATACAATTTTACTTAACAGCACTTTAGTTACCCTAGCAACTATTCATATTAAGCATGATCAATTTACAAACATTTAAACAGCAATGTTAAGTAAACTTGTCATCCATTATGCAAAACAAGCCTTTATACTAATTTTTAAAACTTTATTTCAAATGTAGATGACATATTTGCAATGGTACCCAAGAAACAAACCAAAGATTATTTGAAATTTCTTAATTCACAACACCAATTTTTTTTTTGGACTTGAAGATCCTCAGAAAAGAGAACAAGATTTCTTTTTTTATTTACAGAACACCCACACATTGCCATCTGTGGCTCATGGCAGCATAAAGCTGGAGTGCACAACTTAACTTCTGCTAATGTCGTATAAATATCACAAGCTTCCAGAATCTGAATAACTGGAATTAACACTTATACACATAATTTAATAAAAAATATAGTACAATTCATTCTCCTGGTTTTCATAGCAACAAACTTCGAATGCCTTTTTGATTAAAGTTTGAAATCTGCAGGATGAAGTCTGTCTATACAGCAATCATATTTGCTGTGTTTTGAAATCATAGTTTGACTCACATTAATACTTGAAGTTGGTCCACCCAGTTGTTTAATTTCAGTTTTCTTGCAAAATGGTTAAAATATAAGCTTTGTATAGTGTTCAGTTTCTTTCCATTTAATTAACACAGAGTGAAATAAAGCAACTTCTTCAGGAATTCACATGAAACTTAACTAGCCTGTCATTTAATAACAGCTAACTACTAACAATATGACTAATAATCACTGCTGTAGAATGTCTGCATGAGAGCATTGTTACTTTAAATGTAATATTATTTGATATTGAAATAACTACAAGTTTTCCCATATTTATCTTACCATTAACATACTTTTACAGTGTAATTATCTAATGGTCTTTTAAAATACTTTATCAACTAGTAATGGAACAATCATGTATTTAAAACTTAAGGCATACTTTACTGGGAATACACATGATAAGAAATTACATTTCATGGTGTATGGCTCTTATAGACAAGAAGTTTCTTCTACCACTTCCTCTAACCTGCCTTGATCAACACTATAATCTTACAAGGACATTACAGTCTTTACAGATAATATCTACAAATAGAAATATCAGGTACAAGATAGAATTCCCTAAACATAAAAATTCATCAAGCAATAGCTGTTGGAAATTAAACATTCAAATGTTTGGGGATGATAGTTTAACCCATATATTGGTCAGCATTTACTCAGCAAAGAAGAATATGCAATGAAATATCTATACATCATCAGTACTGCATTCCACAATGACTTTGATTGCACACTAGTAAATAAGAAAATCAACAATTATGGAAGATTAAAAACTATCAAAGAAATCAGCAAAAAAAGTATAAAATTTACTTACTATCCATGATACATAATAAATATAGGACAATTTTAAAACAATGTACATAATATATGATGAAAGTGAATATACAAATGAAATAAATGCATTGAAAGCTATCAATCAACCCACCATCCCAGAAAAATGTGTGAACTTTTTACAGCTGAAATCCCAAGGAGAAATGACGGCATAGTGTGATGATGACACAAGAAATGAACTAGATAGCAGTGGACAGCAGGAGGGGTAAGGGATAAAATTGAATAGTGAGTGGAAGTAGTGTGAGGGTGGTTAGGAAGGAATAGCACGTTCAAACAAAGCAATCCATATAAGTACAATAGGACAAAAATCACAAAACTATAACTAATCAATTTACACACACATACTAATCTAAATCTAGTTGGTCCTGGTAGTCTATTGGTACCCACATGCTTGTCTCTTAGATCTAATATTGCAGGTTCAAACCCAGCCAGGGTCATAGATTTTTTCAGGCATAAAAATTCTCAGTGTGGCTTCCTTCAAATAGGAACTAAATCTATTGATCCCATGTCATAGATTTACGGCATGTAAAAGAACTTCAAGCCTGAAAGAAGCAACCTCTGAGCAAAATTGATCACTGTTTCATGTCTGAATTGAACAGGACACTAATGACCAGAGGTGTTAAAAAGCATCCTTAAATAAAATATACCTAATCTCAGATGAATCCTAGAAACTAGGGGACCCATTAGTTTACTGTAACTTGCTACAGTCTGACGGACCACCTGTGGTGCCTCAGTAGTAAAAATGGGCATTAAACACTATTAAAAAAATCCAGTCTGATGGTCTTTGCTTGCCCCATATTCATAAGTATAAATTGGTTGAATATTTGGCAAAGTAAAATTGTATAATGGATGACAACTGAGAAAAATAAATAAATAAGGAGTAGCTGAAAGTGATGAACAGATGGAATTTTGCTTATTAATAATGCACCATTAAATATAATGGCATGCATGCATGGGATCAAGGACTCCAAGTAATAATGTCTCCACTCTCTTACTATTTTAAACATACTTCTTGTGCTCCATATATATTTGTAAGTTTCAATTAGTACAGTTTTGGTCCAACAGAATAAATACCAGGCTTCTAGAATATGTTCTCACCACTTGCAAGAGGTTTTGCATATAGGCCTAAGCAAGCTCTGCTTCCCACTCACAACTGTCTGTCTTGAACTTCTGAGCAGTCACATTTGTTTGCAAAGATGGCAAGACAGCTTACTTTAGAGAAGTGTATTTTTGTGTGTAAATGGCATTATAAATCAAATCAGCTCGTGTTCATGAGGAATTTATTCAGAAGTTCCCTGTGCAGTTGCCTCTTTCTGAGGTTTTTACAATTGTATGAATAAATTTGATACTTGATATTATTATATGATTCAGTTGAACTACACACTCTTAATGCTTCATTTACTTGTCATAATGTATAGAACCGGTTTCGAGAACACTTGGTTCATATCAGTGCTAAAATGAGTTGAATTTTAGCTGATGATGAGAACCAAGTGTTCTCCAAACGGGTTCTATACATTATGACAAGTAAATGAAGCATTAAGAGTGTGTAGTTCAGCTGAATCATACAATAATACTAATTAAATGATTGGCTACTGTGCAAGTTCCAATTTACATTTTAATTAAATTTGATACTATTGGTTTATTGCAAAACTAGAAATATGCAAAGACATACAGTTATAAGATAGATAAATTAGACGAAATTGTTCCATATATCTTGTACATGTGCCAATAAAATCACTGCCAAAATTAGCACTACAAATTGGGCTTTCAATTTCTTCTGCACATAGAGCAACAAAATTGTTAAAAATCGAAGTCTTACGAGTTTACTCATGTCCATTGTCTACGACAAGATGATCCTGTAGAATGTGTGCATTATTGTGAGTGGTTTCATTATTTGCAAAATATTCCCTCTAAAGATGATGTTTAAGAGAGCTAAACAAATGAAAGTTGCTTGAAGCAAGATTGGGGCTATATGGAGGATGCTCAAGGACTTTCCATATGAAATTTCTAGCATCTCATTTGTATTGTTGGCAATATGAGGATTCACATTGTCATGCAAGAGTCTTTGGTGAGGTGGTCTCTTCGAAGTTTCTTGAGGATGTTACAGTAGGAGTTAGCATTTATGATGTGTCCTTGAGGCTGGAATGCAGTGAGCAGTCTGCCTCCATGATCCCAGAAGACTGATTTTTGCTTTCCCAGCAGAAGGAGGGGTTCACTTTCAACTTTTTTCTTTTTCTTTCTTTTTTTAAATCCCCTCCATCAATGAGGGTTATTTCCTATTAAGATGCTTTGTCTTAAACTGGTAATGGTGAACCCAAGACTCCCACTTATGACAATTTAGGCTAGCATATCATGTTCTTTATCATAGTAGGAATTGAGATGCTGTTATGTCATACCTTTCTTTGCAATTTGTATTGTGGGGTCAGCATGCACAGCACCCATTGTGCATTGACTTTGTGAAAAGCTAACCAATCATGCATTATGAGGTAGGTCATGCTTTGTGAACAATCAATAGCAGCAGCAATAGTGTCTAAAGACCCTTCTGAGTGCCCGGATTAAGTCTTTAACTCATAGCAAATTTGCCCCTGTGGCAATTTCTGCTGGTTGGTGGACTTGATGTTCGTCTTCGATACATGCAGCCCTTCAGAGAACTTCTGCACCCAATTTTAAACAGCTTGATGTGACTGGTACTTCTCACCATAGATGAGAAGCATTTCTTTAGGAATATTCTTGGATTCTGTACCTTTTGCCTACAAAAATCGCACAATGGAGTGCTGCTTGAGGGCTGTATACTGACTGGAGAGGTGCCATCATCTTGCAACTGGTGTTTCACTATTATAAGCACTGATTGTCTCATGGCTAATGTCACCAATTGTCATCTAGTGGTGATGGCCTAACATCTAGTACTCCTCACCAATTTGTAACTTACTTAATGACTTATCTTCATATATGAAAAAAATCCAATCCTTTTATGTAGAACCTATCTGTTAATATGTACTGAAGATATATAGCAATTTCAAACTCTAAACTTACTCTTTAGTAATACTATGTATGCAGATAATTTTTTGGTAAATTAATTGAGGTTAACAAACATGAGTTCGAAAGCTCAATTAAATTACTTAAGTAAAATTATAAGTAAGAAGGGGATTTGGTAAGATAATTGCGATGCAAGAATAATGTCATTTTTTTGTACTCTTATTATAATGAATGAAGTGCTTTGCCTTACCTGTTTGATCTATCCAATTTTATTAGTTTTTACTCTGAGCAGAACCTCGTGGAAATCTAAAATAAATAAAATACAACTGAATACTATTATAACAATTACCATTTGCTACTAATAGTGAACAGGAAAATGAATGAGAATAGGCTTCCTAGATTCCTAGTCAAATCAAAACAGAGATTATAGGAATAAAAAAAATGAATGGAGAAAAAAACTTATCGGTTTAGTTTCAGATTACCATGCTTTAAAACTATCGATTAAGTTCCATCCTGATTGGTGAATAAGGTATCAAAGAGACAGTATATTGGCTGAAAGGTGCTTGTTTGCAATTATGTACAATATTTATATTCTATATTCTTACTGTATTTCATTGCATGCTCATTATGGGGTTGTATTGCAGGAGAGAAACCACATCCCTGTGAGGTTTGTGGGAAGCCATTCAGGGTGCGTTCCGATATGAAACGCCATCTCAACACCCACAACCGCCATCGTATTGTTGGCGGAAGCAGCTCAAGTTCTGCCATCGAAGTAGCGCACAGTATTCTGACTACTCAGCAACCTAAGCTGGAGGAACATGATTCTGAACTGGAGGCAAGCCTGCCATCTACTCACACCATCACAGTAGAACATCAAGCCATCTCAGAGCTCAATCCTGTCACTGAGATCACCATTCAGCCAGAAAATGGTGCTCCAGAAACAATTCTACCTGATGAAAGTTTGGGTGATACTGTCGTAGATCAGCAGCCAATAAATTTGAACATTGCTGTTCCTGCTGTGGCAACACGGCAGGCACATGCTCACCAACTTGCCACTAGTGCTCAAGCTGTGTCAGATGACGTGATTCCTTATTCAAGGGATCCACTGGAAACTGTTAGGGATGGAAACACGCTCTTAGTATGGCCCATTTACATGGCATAGCTGCTGCACCATGTGGTACACCAGCGGTTGTGTTACAATCACACACCCTAACAAAGCATTATTTGTTAATTGACAATCCGTTGGGTGCCCCATTGGTATTTAATTGAGAACAAGACTGTGACGTCTTTCAAGTAGGAAGGCAGTTCCACACTACGTAAGGCAATAACAAACTAACTGTTTGTACTTCTATATTATTTATAATAGAATGGTATGTAAACTACTTTTGTGTTGTGAGTATATGTTATTTAAGTGTTTATTTTGAACAGTTCAAGTTGTGCAGTGAATCAAGTCTTCCTACAAGTTAAGTAACTGGATATAAAATTACAGGCTTTGAATTTAGCAACAGTGTTTACAATTATGTAAAGTAACACCTTTTAATGTAACAAAAAATACTCCATTGTAAGAAAATACTGTAAATCCAATCAAATGTTATGTAGAAATTGCTTCTTTCCTACTTAGTGGGCTCATTATTATTGCTGACTTGTGAATAAAAGCAACTTAGTGGCTACAAATTAGGGCAACTTTCCAAATATTGAAATGGAAGCTTAGAAACTTATTTACACATCAGTGTTCGAAAGTATGCTATGTTAACTATCAGATTTAAATAGAGCAAGAGAAGTATTTGAAGATATTAAAATGTTTAATCCTTAAATTATAAAATTTATTCAAAATTATCTCTCTGATTTGGACTCATAGCTTTTTAACTCCTAAACAAAGCAAAACAAAATTAATGTAAGTTGGTAATTATTTCTAAGAACTGAGCACATCATTTGGCACTTAATAGGTCTAATTTAAATGTTTTTTAATTTTTTTAAAATAGTGTTTAAAGCTCATTTTTACTGCTGAGGTATCACAGGCGATGGACAATAATAATACTTAAGATGAAATGATAAATTGGAAAAGAATTTTTTTTTAAAGAAAGAAATGTTTCAGGCCTAAATGTAAGGTACCTCTGTGGCATTTCCATTTATGTAGATTGAGGTAAACTTGGAAAAAACCTCAGTCAGGGAGAATGGTCCTGATAGGAATCTTACCCCAGGCTTCCCACTCACGAGTTCATGCCTTAATAATATCGGCTTAGATCACACAATTACTTTTTAAAATTTACTCTTTATGTACTCCCCACTGGGTTCTATACATTTTTGCTAGCATCCTAGTGCATATTATCAGCCTATTCTCTAGGTTAATATTTGCCTTCTTTTGATTCTTGGGCTCATTAGTGGGATGTATATTCTTCCCTCACTGCACCAAAATTGGATTCTTACTGTATGCATTGAGATTTTTAGGAATATACAAAGTCTGTCCAAAAGAAAACCGAACATTTTCCAGAAATTTTATTTACCTTTATACACTTTACTGCTAATGCATTCCTGCTAATGCTTCCACTGTTGCCTTCAGGCCCCATTGTAAATTTTAATCTCTTCTGTGGACTGGAAATTGCATACCAGTCTGTGAAACAAAGTTTTCTTGTCTTATTTATTTTGTCCTTTTGAAAAAGTCCATCCATTTTTTCTGAACTTTTCTATAAGCAATTTTTTCTGATGTTCATTCTAATTCTACAAATAAAAACAATGTCCAAGTATGAAGTGCGGTTTTCTTACTGTGAAAACTGTATGAGGGCCTCTGCTGATTTAAAAGCCATTGTAACAAAAACAAGTGATTCTGACACTTATCACTTCTTCACTACTGCTGTCAGCATCACTCACAATTATAGTCTCAGACATGCAAGTTGGTAGTTCAACTAGTTCTTTGTAACTAACCAATAGGTGTAGTAATAAGTTGCTCATGAAACACTGCTTGTTTCCATAGCATAGGTCCAATTATTAGAACATCTGCACTCTGTTTCTGCTGAAACTACTTAAATAACTGATCATTCAGTATTTTAAAACTAGACTGCCTCATACATTTCTTTTCTGTAATCCATAGAGACTATCAGAGCATAAGTCAAATTGTGGTTTTATTTTGTTTTTAATAATGTCCTATATGGTTGTGACATTGACATCAAATTCATTAGATAAATTAAACACCATTTCACCACTATCAAATCTTTCTATAATTTTTGCTTTTGTTTCATTATCCAAAATTTTGCACCTTCTCTTAAATGAAGATGCAAACATTGTGACATAAAATTCAACAACAGAACGAAAAATTGATTTAAAATTGGAGGGGCCTAGATTGATAGATCATTTGGATAATAGAATTTAAAAGAAAAGTAAGCATGATTATAAAAATATAGTCGGCAGCTTTAGCACAACCGTTAAGAGCATTTAATGCATTTAGAACTATGAAATTGGAAATTGGAAGTTGGAAGTTGGTTAACCGCAGTGAAGAGGTCAGATCACAGCAATGATCTTAATTTATTTATATATGCAATGTGAGGTAACTTTCTTCAATAATATTGTTTCTTCCTTGCCCGTCAAAGTACTAAAACAGAAGAAAGAAGAATTTAATGAGTCAAGATTGAAAATGATGACTTTTAGAGCTGAAATAACCAAGTTCTTTCCTCATTAGCACTTACAAGGCATAAAATGAAAATTTAGAGAATGCTGAACACATTATGTTACTTTTAAATTTTTTCATTTTATTGATTGTAGTTTTTTAATTCCTATACATTTCATTTAAAAATGTCATACACAGTATAAATAATTTTTTAAACTTCATGTAAAAGTTCTTTCAGTCAGCTTTGTTGTTTGGTATTATGCAATTTATTTTAAGGTAGTTAAGGACTTTCACCTTACCCGGACTGTAAACAAACAGAAATATATTCTACTGCATTTCCTTACCCTGTTTGATTAAAGCTATTGGTACAATAGGCATTATTTGCCAAGCACATGTGGAGCTCTAATATACAACAGGAACATGTAACAGTATAATATAGTTAGAATAGCAAATTGTGTTAATGAACAAACTAAAGGCTTTCTCTATTCTCTCCACTGAGCAAGTTTGACAGACAAGCGAATGCAGTAATCAAGTTGAACATGTCATAACAAAGCAAGCTTAACCAATAAACTTAAGAAGTAACCTCCAACCTTGTTTACGATAATGTTTTGCATGAACTCAGGATGCATCAATGTTATCACCTATGTGCTAATGAAAATGAAAATTTCCTGAGATTCTTTAAACTTATAAAATGTGTAATGATAAATTATTACTTTAAATAACCAACTAGTTTGTGTTAGGAAAAGTGGTTCTGTGCCCACCATCCAATGAGGGATGGCAAAGAGCACTTGATACTGTTGACATCTGGAGTAAGGTACGGTACAGTACAGTAGTACTGCTTTTCAAGTTTACCATTATGTAATGGCCTTGAACAGTGTTTGTTATTAAGCCTGTAATATTAAAATGCACCAGCCAAATTATAGTAAAGTTTTGACAATAAATCATGGAAAAAAATTAATCAACAGGAAGTCCATCAAATAATCTATAGATTGATTAATCGAGAAGTGGATAATCAAAGTTTTACTGTACGTTGAACCACATGTAGGTTTTAATATAGCATGTATAGCTTTACTTTTATAATTACAATGAATTGCTGCCCTATACATAAAACTGTTTTGATAAAGTTTCAGGTTTTTTGCATATTAATAGTAATTTCACACAATAGTGCATCAAGACTTTTGACAATTTTGAACCAAGAAACAGTAATCTAGAAATGCTCAGTTTTTAGAAATAATTACTAAGCCTGAGTTCTTAGTAGTATAATTATACTTTTGAAGTGTTGAAATGAAATGCTTTATGGCACAATTGAGGAGTTTGCAACTAACCTTACACTTTTTGTTAACTTATATATCACTGTATTTAATGCTAAATTTATAAAATAATGTTTGGAGTTTGTGTGCCCTAAATGGTTACTAAGCTTGTAATACTCAAAAATGTTACATTGTCTACATACAATTTTGCTGCGGAATGTACATAATATTTTTTACTACTATACGTAAGATATTAGGTCATCATGGTGGTGAATTCCAATTATATCTATTAATATTATTGCTAAAGTACAATTAGCTAAGTTAATGACTGAGTCTTTACTGTTAGGCAAGACACAGTTTATTCTTATTGGAGGCATTACTTTCTCTGCTAGCAGAATAAGGAATTTGTGATGTATTAGCAACTCCTTCATTGTATTTCTGAGACTGATAATGTAGTTCCCATTGAGTGCTATAGCCTATTTTTATTATTGCAATGGTGTAGTTAAATGTCGGCATCAATTCTGTTCTAAAGATGTTTAAATATTTTTTGTCCCTTCCTCTAATAAATGGCCTTAAAATGTTTTATATTGTAAAAAATAAACTTTTCTAGCAGTTCATGTGTTAGCATTAATATCAATAATGAACATTTGCTTAATGTTTACAGAAAGAGTGGAGAGAATATTTAAAGATCTTCATCTCAGCATGTGGAGTTAAATAGAAATATTGATACATGATTTTCTTTTTCTTCAGTAGTATCTAAGGATGTGCAAATTTTGAAATTCAGAGGTCCCCCAACATGAATTATAGCATTAAGGATTTTGTATACCATTGTAATAAAATAGGAAACTAAAACCAAGTTGTGTATGTAATTGGTGCTTTAAAATTTACATAAAAGAGGTAAATTTCAATGTTGCACATTCCTTTAAGAATAAAATATTTTAAGGGACTTGAAAATGTAATTCCTTAAGGCAGGTGCAGAGGTTCCTTTTGCTCAGCTTTCACTTAAAGTAGTATTGCTATTTTGGAAAATGAATTGCGTCTTATGTATAGTCAAGATTAAAACAGATTATGCCATATATTTGTATTTTTAGTTCAGGATGGAAAAGTGCAGCTTTAGATAATTAAGTTTTTAAATTTAAAAAAAAAAAAACTCTTTAATTAGTCTGGCTGGCGGTAGAAAGCCTGCATAGCATAATGTTTGACTTTGTAAGAGAGCAAGTGTTTGTGGATTGTTTTCTCAAGTTTACAGGTGCAAATATATGCAGAGTCTAACATATTTTGTTTGGCTTATATTTGTAAAATGAATTGTTTTTAATTACTTCTCGTACTGCTGGCAGTTTCGTATTTTGCCTTTGTTAGCATTTAATCTCATGAATTAAAATTTCTGGTTTCATTCTAAAGTTGATATTTCTCGTACAATAATCTGTTTTAAATTTATGGACACTAGTGGCACCTTCAATATTGGGGTAGCTTTAACTTCAAACCACACAAACGCATTATGTGTATGCAGCTTTGATATCAAATTATCCTTACCAAGCATGGCTCATTAGATATTCGAGTTTGTCTGAATTTAAGATCTGAAAAATTATGTATGCCTGTCAACATTAAGTATAAGCATAAAATTAATGGAATATTCTCAAGAATCTTGATTTTTTTAAAGATTTTTCCAGCTTTCAACTGCCTTATGTATGAGAAGTGATGAAAGGCTAAGCTCAAATAATTTGTTCATGTTTGCACCAGAAAGTGTGTTTATATATAATTATTTCTTGAGTCAAGGTAAAGTAAAAGAAAAATTAGGTTACTGAAAATATTTTTTTACATAGAAATAACCCTGTGAGAAGGTGCAATGTGAAACGGCTATATGTAAGTACTGTCTTTAGAAAGAAAAACATTGAGGGTTGTAGCATCAATTTTGTATGAATTAGTATCTCAGATGCTTCTGTAATATTTATTTTGTGCTATAAGATAAATTCTAGTATGTAGCCATAATAGCTATTAATATTTAATTGGAATATTGTTCTGTTGTTCACAGTATATTTATAGAAACCCGATTGTTGTTGACATGGTTGTGATGATGTGCACAAATGAAATAGGAACATTTGTATTGCACTACAGTCTATAAACAAGTTTATAAACTGCCCTCCTCTCAGGTTCTTCAGAAACACTACGAGCATGATATGTTTGTAATTTAAACATTTACTAACTAGAATAAATAAAGTGTTAAATATCAGAAATACACAACTGCTGTAATCAGTGCATTCATAGAAGTTTAGAACAGATTGTGTGTTAAAGACTTATGAAAAAATTTGAATAACATTTTTCAAAAGAAAGTCGTTTCCTTTTGATTTGGATGATGTTTTAGTGGGATGCCATATAATCTTATTTAAAAATGTCGTACAGTTCAGCCATAAATTAAGTTACAAAGATTTAGCGTGTTTCAAATGTTTTTAAGTGATTTCAATGTGCGGTACTCATATCTATTCTGCGAGATCATTTCATAAATAATGTACACTAATGGAAATATTTCAATACATAAAAGACAAAAGTAATCCTTAGTATATGCCCTTTAATTACATATATTCATTACTGAACATAATTTAACAGATATATACTGAATACACTTCTGTAACAAAGAATAAGTTTTACAAAAAAATCTGTCTTCTGTTTTTACAACCAGTTCCTGATAGGCATTTCAACTTATTCATTGCATGCACAATGATATCCATGAAGATATTCTTTAAGTATCAAGAAAAGATGGAAATTGCAGGAGGTCAAGTCTGGTCCATAAGTTGAGTGCTGTAATGCGGTAAAATTTGGGCTTTCAGTTACTGATCTGGTGACCCATGAAATGTGTGACTTGGCATAGTCATATTGAAAGAAAATATCATTTCAGTCTCATTAAATTTCTGTTTTAAAATGTTGAGTATCACAACGTAACTTTCTAAGTTGAGTATTAAATAAATTGATTTATTTATGGACGCTCTTTAACATCTCATGTCATTAGCGTCCCATTCAATTCAGGCGTGAAACAGCTGACAAATTTTGCTCAGAGGCCTCTTCCTTCAGGCTTGAGGTTCTTTTTCATGCTGTAAATGTATGGCACAGGACCCACGGCTTTACTTCCCTTCCGAAGGAAGCCATACTTAGGATTTTTACGCCCAAAAAAAGAAAAGTCACCCTCATCATACGAGGTACAATCCGTAAGTTTCTGGCCTGACCACTTTAGGTAGGTATAGGTATCATTTTTCAGCATAATCTTCCTTTATGTTAAAGCATTTCTAACACATTTACATTTCACATTTCACTCTCCTTAATAGTCCAAATCTTTATTTTCAAAATGCTGGAAAACAGTGTCCTTCACTAATTATTGTTCATTAATCTCCACTCTCAAAGGTCAGATTTCAGTTTTGAAAACAGGTAATAGTTGCTAGGGGAAGGTCTGAACTGTATAGTCCACCCTTCTTTTCCTTGAGGTACTGCACATTTGATGCAGTAGCTCAACCTAGTACTACCCAGTCACTGTTATGTTCCTTTCTTTAAAGTCTATCAGCAGAATCTGTCTGCAGTCCCAAAAAATTGATGCCAGTATCTTTGTGGACTGTGTAACCTTGATCTTTCTTAGGAGGTGCTTCACCCTTCTTCCTCCACTCCATTGATTCTTTGTTTTGACAGAAAGTCATAGTAGAGGGCCATTGTTCGTCCCCTATAACATTGGATTCCAATATTGTCCTCTTATTTTTATTTTTATTTATTTATGATTTATAATATTGTTCTTATACTAATATTTTATTTCTTAATTCTTTAATTCTAATTAGCTATGAATTATCTCATTACTAATCATCTCCATTCATTGTCCAAAACTATTTATTCTTCACTTTGCTTAAATATTGTCCTTTATTCGTACTCTCTTTGTAAAACATTTCAGTTATAGTTATATTTCTATCTATCTTAAACAATTTCTGTTTAATAAACTCTTTTTTCCAAATTTCTGTTCCTTTGCACTTAAATGTTATGTGCTCAACATCTTCAATTCTCAGTCTTCTTGTTACTACAGTAAAGATTTAAATATTTTTTGACAATAGTCCATGCGCACTTGTATTTGAGCTACTGAAAGAATTTGGGGCACCTTATGCATATGCAAATGTTGAAGAATGTCAAGTACAGTGTTTTAGAAAGCCCCTTCTTTTGTCTTCAGATGCATGTCTCTCAGAACTTCCTCCTTGACAAGGGATATGATTTCTTGGGTCAACACATCCATCAACCTACCCTCACATGGATTCTTGTGCCCAAATGAAATAATTTTGATCATTCCTTTCCAGTGGAATATGAGAGGGAAGCTTCTTAATACACACCACTAAATTGTTGTTTCATATCTCTGAGTAAAACTCCTTCTTTAGTTAAAATTTAATCACTCTTTGTATTCAATTTTGAGCTCAAGCTGTAACACATCCAACTTAAATAAGCTTCTTCAAGCAAATGAATGCCATGAGCAGAAAAGAAATGCAATATTTACATTCCTGAAACATGTGAGAACAAGACAGTATAATGAATCATGGCCTTCTATGATAGGCTGGAAACTTATGCACTGCATCTTATAACTCTGTGCTCCAGATGTTTTCTCAAAACTTTTTCATTTGGTAACTGTGTTGAGTGACAAATACATATAGTAAAAGGGCAGGTTCTAATGATTATTTCTTCATTTAATGTATTATATTATTCCAAACTTGAAAACTTTTTTGTTTCCAAGAATGCTAAACCTTTAGTGTAATAGAACAAGTCTACTTAAAATGCCAACAAAAGAAATGTATATATATCCAAGAATTAGTATTGCCCATTTTGCAATTTTGACAAATGGAAAAGTGCTCTTCCCCATTTTGCTTGCCAGATACACAATTTTTAAGATTTTGCCTGACCTCAATAATTTTAAACATTGAATCCTCCTTGTGATTTAACACCAACATACCGCAAATGGTGATTATATTGAAATGTGTTAAAACATAAATTTTCAACTTTTTATGGCATTACAAGGGAAATAAGGTTTAGAACCTTAGTCTACTATCTGCTGGAAGTTTTATTCCTCTGTTTTTTCATGTTGTCCCAGCATTTTATAAGCTTAAAGAACTCCTGCTTTTAAAACTGTATGTCTTATGCAGCAAACAGCTGCTTGAATGTGTGCATTGGTAGTGAAATGTTTCCCTCTTATACTACCATACACTTCCATCAGCCTGTCATAAATTTTTGTGCTGGAGCCCCATGTGCCTACTCATAGCATTTGACAGCTCACAATTCCTTTGTCTATGATTGCAATACTTTTGTGTTCTCTATATCAGTTGCCCATGCACTCATCAGCACTATGCATGGTAAAGTCTCTGCATCAGGAATAATGCCTATATAACCGCAACGTAATATTTTTAAGTTTCTGGCAGGAAAAAAAAATACAGGAAACTTATTTTCCAACTACTTTTGTAGGAAAATGTTAATAGTTTTTTTTTGTTTTTTTTTTTTTAGTAAGTTATTCATTAGAACTATAGAATTTTATTTTATTGGTGTTATATATTTTTCATTCTTGCTTATGACCCCATGGCAGGCAAAACTTTGTTACACAAATTGCAGATGTGCAATAACAGGTGCACCTTTTGCATTTATTAGCACCATAATTTTACATCATTCAAAGTCTTAGGACAAATGACATGAAATGGAAAATATTTTAAAATCTTAGCTTCCAGACCATAGCAACTTTGAGCATTAGGTATCTTCTTGCTGCAATGGAGCATTATGCATATTAGTACATTCATAGATAATATGAATGCTTTAGATTTCCTAATATGTATTTAAGATCAAAGCTTTCTTTAAATGATCCTTCATGATTAGAGATGATAATTAGATAATTTTGGAGTTGCAACTGCTTTACATACAGTTGTGAATAAATGCTCATCCTTTAATTTATTGCTTCACACTGAGTTATATAAACACAAAATGTGCAGAAGGACTAAGTGCCATTTCATGTACTAATATGTTTGTTTCAGAACCAGTATAATTGTCTAAATATTGTACTCAGTTTTTCTGTTAGCCTCCTCACCATTATTTTTGAAATGACTGCCATCATCAAGTATCTGCAGTTATTTCTGAAATTTGGATATTATTATGAATACACTGATTTCATTGGTCTGATGATATAATATGCTAAATTGTTTTGTAAATATTACTAATTTTTGTGTGAGCAGAGGCTTAGAAATGGACAGTTTTACTTGTAGATGGTTAAAAATACCTTAATAACTTCAGTTCCTTGAAACTTCAAACAGCATTTGTAATATTACCTGACTAATTGCAGGATAGTATATTGAATGCAAGGTTTGTATTATAGAGTTATGCATAAATATAATTATCCCACAAATAAAAAAAAAAAAAACCTCAGTGGGCAAGTTAACAGAGTCTGTAGATAAGAGTCTGCCAAAATTAACTAAACTGCTAAACAACTTATAAGAAGAAATAGCTGTCATTTTGGAATCAGAGCTATAATATGTGAATCAAAATTTCTTTGATGTTATTTAGCCTCACAGCAAACTTTGGACATTTGTAACATTTTGAAAAAATAAGTATAATTGTTGAATGATAAAACTATTCTACATGTACCCTATCTGTTCATCCACTAATGCTACAATTTATCTCACATTCTGGATTAACTTACTTTTCTTAGCAGTCTTGAACAGGCCAGTACAGTGCGTGCTTTACTACTGAATATGAGAACCATTGCTGCAAAAAGCAAGGCCCAAACAAATGGATGGAATAGTAGTGTAATGTAGCAGTGGCTCTCAAATAATCCTTGATTGCAGATCCCCTTTAAGTTCTCTCACTGTCGAGAAATCCAATCTAAGATTTACTCAAAAGTTTAAAATCAAATTTGCATCCTATATATTTTTTAAATTTGCATAATCATAAAATTTAAAAATATAAACAAACAAATTCATAAAGTTTTAAATAGTGAGAATTTTTAATAATATTGCAATTGAATTAAATTAATATTTTTTCAATATTTACTATTTTATTATAGTGTATTTTGGCAACATAATAATAATAATAATAATAATAATAATAATAATAATAAAAAACATTACTTGTTAATTTTAATTCTTGAATGAGAGGGATGATGCTGCATTTCACGTACAGGTTGTAATATATTGGACCTAATAGGAAAAATTTATATTTTGAGTTCTGACTCTACATTTTCCAAATGGTTTCTATACCAGTTGTTTAGATAAATGAGTTCTTACACAAGTAAGCTACAGAATGCATAAACAATTCTGTAGCCTTCTTTGATAGTTAGGGAAAATCTTGGGTTTGCCTGTCTGCAGGACTCAGCCTACACAGATCATTGCTAAAAGATGTATGCTATTGCTAGGGAAACTAATGACAATACACATGAGTCCATGTTTTTGGCCTATCTATTTGAAAGCTTCCTTAATAATCCCCTTAAATTTTATTCTTATTTACTTTACCTCAACAAATACTCACCATAAATTTGTATCATTCATTTTCTTGTAACTCATTGTTGGTGTGTGTGTATATGTATAAAAAACAATAACTAGATAAGCAGAAAAAAGATAAAACATAGTTTAAGAATTGCTGTAATAAAGCTGTAATGCACTATAATTTGGACTAAAAATAGATTCCCATAGTTCTACCATCAGGAGGTGCTATACAAAGGAAAATCGGCACCACAGCCCTTTTAGAGCCTTATTCTTAACCATAGACCTCCTTTCTTCTTGATTCTCTGCTTTTCTTCTCCAGCCATGGTAGCACAACTTTTTGAAGTGCTCCTATAAGTTGTCTACTCATCTTTCCCTTGGCCTATCTCTTCTTTTCTGTCAAAATTTTCCTATAAATGTTTTCTTTACTGTCAGAGTTTCTGGCATTCTTTGAATGTGTTCAGCCCATTTTATTCTTCCTTGTTTAATTTTTGTAACTGTATCCAAATTTTGCTTTAAAATTTTTCTTTCCACCTTAACTGTTTGTCTCCTCATCACCTAAATTTTGAGCCTTACATTACTGTAGGTCTCTGTGTAACTTGATGTATAATTCTATCCCCCCCCCTATATTTGGGTTTAAATACATTTTTAAAGTGTAGTAGCAATTATTTTCTCTTGCTAGACTTTCCTGGTTTTCTGTTTATACTTTTAAGTTCCCTGTCATTAGCAACCCCAGATATTTAAGTCTTCAGTCTTTGGTATTCCTTTCCATTAAACTTGTAGAGTCATCCCTACTGTGAACAGCTGACTTCAAAATCACAGATTTTCTAGCCCTGAAGAAGCAGTTGCAGCATAGGAGGATGCTTATCTTCAGTGCCAGAAATTGAGTGGCATGGATGCTTCCAGAAGTGGTTCCAGAGGATGAAATGTTGCATACAGTGCCAGGGAGAATACTTTGAGAAAATGGGATAAACAAAACATTTCTCTGAGTAAAAATGTAAATTGGAACTTGTACAGTGAAGCCAATCAATTATTTCTCTGAGTATTCATTTTTTGTAGTCTCAATACTTATCCATACAGGAAGAAATCACATGATGCCAGGTTGGAACTATAGGATGGATGAGTCATTAATTTTGCCTCATTTCCTTGCAGGAACTCAATTGTTAAATTAGTGGTATGAGCTGATGCATTGTCATGGTGCAACAAAATACCCCTTAGGATTTTCTGAAACACTTTCTAAAGGCAAACTTCTATGTACCATTTTGCAGAAACAGTTCTCTGATTTTTGAGCACAATGGTTGCCACATGACAACTTGTGAAGAAGAAAGAAACAACCATTTTCTCAATCTTATTTTGATTTAAAGTAAACCACTAAAAATCATGTCGTCACATTACTTTAAATCAAAATAAGATTAACAAAAGTTTCACTGTGTGGATTCCGACATTCCGTAAACAAACATTTTCTCTCCCATACTCCTTGACCTCTTGATTTTGCTGGATGTTTGGTCATCAGGGAAAAGCCAAATGGAGCACTGATATTTTGTCTCTGGATCAAAATGATATACCCAATTTTCATCACCCATAACAATATCTGAAACGTGCTAAGACTTTTCATTGTTAAATCTTTGCATCCTTTCTTGGCAACATTTCACCCTGTGGAGCTTCTCTGCTTCAGACAAATTATGGGACACCATCTTGAAGAAATTTTTTTACATGAAGGCACTCTTGAAGGATGGTTGAAACACATGGCATACTAATCGCTAATGGCAGCTCAATGTGCTTGTAGGTTAGTTTTGGATCTTCCCTGAGCTCGTTTCCACAGTGCTGATGTTCTTCTCAGTCACTCCTGTTGTAGTCTGCCACTCTTCTCTTCTCTTTAAGAAATTGCCACCTCCTCTTTAATTCTCCAAACCAGTACATGAAGAGAATAGCAACCGAAAGTCCCCCTCAAAAACTCAAGTGACTATGGTTCATTAAGCCACATTGAAATCCTACTACAAGATATTGCAAGAAAATGCTCTCTCTGTATCTCCATTGCATTTAAAGAACATTCACACTTTCTAGACTTGAAATATAAAATGCAAGAAAAAGGATAACACAAAACAGAGCTCTGTCTGCAACCCTGGCAACACCAATGATTCAACAATTTTGACCCAGCAACAAACAATGCTTTTCCTAGGAGTGGCTAAAGTTCCATGTCTCAATACTTATCTAGTGACCCTTGTATAAGTTTCAGTTTATTGATAGAATAAAAATACAGGAATAATTTTTCACACTTCTCTGGATAAACATTTCAGTCCTAAAAAAATAGTCCAAAGTTTTGACTACAAAACAGCATCTTTTAACTCATTATCACTTTAAATCTTTGCCCTCAAAGGTCAGATTCCAGTTTTAAAAACAAATAATAGTTGCTGGAAGCAGATTAGGGCTGTCTAGTGGATGTTAGTCCTGGAAGCCACATGTGTTCTGGTGTGTTGTACAGCAGACAAACTCCTCAACTCAGCATTCCACGCATCTTTTCCTTGATGGCACTGTCTAATTGAGACGGTAACTCAGGATAGTATTTTCCAATCTTCCAATCACCATTCTTTGAAATCTATCATTCTCTGCAACCCCCAAAAATTGTTGCCATGGTCTTTGTGGACTGTGTGACATTGGCCTTTCTTGAGGGTGCTACCCTTCTTCTGCCATCCCTTTTTAAATTTTGTACCCTGTTACAGTGAATTAAAATACTGCCCTCTTGTTATCATGGCAAAGCTACAAATATTTCTGACATTTCATGAGCACTTGTATTTCAACTGTTTAAAGAATTTGGTGAAACTATCTTGCACTGGTTTAATGCATATATAAATGTTAATGAAGGATGTAAAGCAGTTTTAGCAAACCCCAATCTTTAGAGTATTTCTTTTGTCTTTGGATATTCTGTCACTTGAAACTTCCTCTTTGACAATAGATGTGATTTCTTGTGTCAACATATCCATCACATGGGTCATCTTTAAGGCTGTCTCTGCCCAAATTAAATCATTTTTACCAGTCCTTCCTGCAGAATATGGTTTTCAATATCAAGCTGTATTTTGCAATACATCCTATTAAAATCAGCTTTTCCAAGTAAATGAATGGCTTGGTCAGAAAGGGAATGTAGTGTTTAAAATCCTGACACATATCAAATAGCAAGAACATTGCCTTTATCACCATCTCATTGGAAACTAAGGTATCGCTTGGATGTGATATAGTTGGAAATTTTGTTTAAGATCCTCTTTCTTTTAGTTGTTGATTTGGTTTATTTACAGATGCTCTTTAACATCTTAGGTCATCAACATCCCATTCAATTCAGGGCATAAAAGGCCAATAAATTTTTCACATAGGCCTCTTCTTCTAGGCTTGAGATTCTTTATAAATCTATAACATGGGAATTATATCCTTTTTCTGGGGATAGGGAAAATGTTTAACATGTAAATCTATGACATGAAACCCATGGCTTAAATCTCTTCCCAGAGAAATGTGCTGTAGATTTTTATGCCCTGAAAAATCCATTGAGAATTGAACCTACAAACCTTGGGGCTGCAGGCAAGCATATTAGCCAAAGGCTAATATGCTTGCTGAGGCTAGGCTGAGGCTGACAATTTTTAGATTTATATTTACATTAAATTTCAATTTTTTTTGCATATTAATTTCAAAAGATAGATTTCTCTATTGTAATAAACATTGTTTCAGCAGTTTTATTTAGAGTTAACAATTAATATCTTTTTGTGCATTCTCTCAGGTTTTAAGTGCATCCAACAAAAGTAATTCTTGAACTAAGTAAAAAATAAGAAGAATATTAACATGGCTGAAAGGAAGCAGTGTAATGTTTTGAGCCTAATGACAACACAAATTTTGTAATATATTATTAGTCTGAAATTTCATTACAGTTTGAGTAGTAGTTAAAACTAGTGCACTTCAAGGTTACCGCTCTTTTAAAACTGCCATTTTTATGCCTCATTTCTTGGGAACATAAATGAACTGTTTTTTTTTTTTAAAAAATAAAGCTTGAAGGGGCATAAATTTCTGTAATAATAAATTGTAGATTGTGATGTTCATATGCTCTCTTTACCCTACATACGTAAATGCATTTTTTTAAGTATATCAATGTTACAGGTAATACAGTATTATGAACTTTTGAATGAATGGTGACAGATTGACTTGTGAAAGAAGAAAGGCTACCCAGTGTTTATTTTTGTTGCTTCATGCTGAGCATTTGTCCCATCTGTCTTAAGGTTTCTGTTCCTCCAGATCATTGGGGGGCACAAACAGAAAAGTGCTGTGATCATTTATTAGAATTGTCCCAAAATAGGAACTGAAAAGACTATACAATAGCTGATATAAAATGTTGGAATAAATGAATTTTTGTATCAACAAATATAAAAATATATCTTCTTTAAAAAATAGTATTTTGTTATTTCATCAGTCACTGTATTAATTTCCTAAATAAGATGAAATGATTGATAATGGAGTAAGTATTCAAGAAGATACAAATGCTCTGTGAGTGGAATAAAATGGAGATGTTGCTCATGAAGTTTCAAGTTTTGGATCAATACTTTGGTCATCAAGATTTGATAAAAGAATCCTGCATTATTTTTTAGTGTATATATATATATATATATATATATATATATATATATAAAATTTGGTATCAAGCATTGCTTATAATTCATCCATTTACGAGTTCCAAATATATTTTACTTTTATCAAAACAAACAGTTTCACATATTTCACTGACTTTACAACAATGAAAACTTGTCTCCTTAAAAATGTTAATGCAATTTATACATTTCCAACTATATAACTGCCAAAAATATGTTATACAATAATTAAGGAGCCTAATAATAATATATGAATTGCCTTATTATACACAATGCTTCCTCCAAGTTTCATTTCAAACTTTCACCATTAATTGAATGGCAGCACTCATTGTTAACTGATGCGCTGCTATCTGTGTGAATTATAGTTTATGGTTTATTTAAATTGTACAATGTAGCGATTAAATATTCTATTAAAATTTCTTAAATATGTTAGCAAACTTCACTCACATATAAAACATTAGGACATGTTTTGGGGGGCAGTCACTCCCATCATCAGCTGTTGATTAGTTTTGATTTGGTTTATTTAAGGATGCTTTTTAATAACTCAGGTCATCAGCATCCCATTCAATTCAGGGTGTGAAATGCCTTATAATTTTGCTCAGAGGCCTCTTCTTTCAGGCTGAAGTTCTTTTAAGTGCCATAAATCTATGACAAGGGACTCTTGGCTTTACTTTCCTTCTGAAGGAAGCCATACTTAGGATTTTTACACCCAAAATAAATCCTGGCCAGGATTGGAACCCGCAATTTTGGATCTACGAGGCAAGTACTGACTTATCAGTTGTTGACAGGCTACTTGATGTGGTGGCTGGATCCCGAGGTGCATCTGTGAAGGCATCTGATGGTTTGAATAGTTACAGGAGTTCATCTGTGGATGGAAACATTAAAATTCATTTTGTTCTATTTTTTAAGATGAAACTTTTTTCAAAGTAGCTGTGAAGTTTTTTCATTAGTTAGCATTTGATTTAATTTCATGATTTTGGATCTCAGAATTCTTAAATTTTTTTTTTTCATATTATTAACATATTTTTATTACATTCTGCACATTCCCACATTTCTGATTTATCTTCTTTGTATGGTGTCTTTTAATGTGAAACATTGTAAATTTTTGATATTATACATATGTAACAGTATATCACACAACTTTGGAGAAATATTCCTCAGTATAGAGAGAGGATACAAAAATGTAATGGGTCCAGAATTACTTTATTTTCTTGTTAGAGCCCTTTTTCTGTACCTGTACCACATAGTAGAATATTCAAAAACAGAACTGTGGGAAACAGAAAATCATATGAAATGTTCAAAATGTCCTCATCCATCAACCTGCCATTGTATGAACTCCCTGATGTATGCCTGGAGTATCTCATATTATCTGGCAGGTTGCAGAATATGAGCACAAAGACAATCTACAACTTCAGGTAATCCATAGATCATATGAGCATCTACCAACTCCATATTTGAATGCCTCGATTGAGGTCCATAAACACACAGAACTGACAGTACGTGCTCGATGTCACGTCAAGCAATGAAATAAGTAGCACAACAAGCTGACTACATGGTACAGAGTGATAACGGTGAACCTAGGAACTAAGAGAGTTACAATGCCCTATTTAACCAGAGTAAATAGCAAATGTTTACCTATTGTACATATTAAGCAACTGTTCTGTTGTGATGTTATTGCCACAGGACAACTATGCTGGTGTTTTAGCTGCATATCACAAAGGAAATAAATTATTTTCAGATCCATATTCATATAACATATTTGCACCCTCTGTATGCAAGGAATGTTTCCCCAAAGTTTTGTCTTACCTTTTTGAAATGTGCTGCTTTCCTTGATGCTCTCCAATGTAGAAATCTCTCATAGATTTTTGTCTTTGATCATTTTTATTATGTCTTTGTAAAACCCATTGACTCTTGCTGTATTAATTATCTATTAATGATTCTCTGAGTGGAATTATAGCTGTTATTTTTATGCAATATTGCTATGTGTTTGTTTTCTATTTATTCCAAAGTGAGCCTGTCTGCATTTCTTATAATTTTTAAATCCAGGACTGAGAATCACCCATATTTTCCCACTTCCATGGTTAATATAGAGTTATGTTGTAAGTTGAAGAGTTTCAGAGCATCTAATGAATGTTTTTTCAGTATTATTAAAAATATGTCATTCACTTGTGTGTACATCTTGAAAATTAATGGAAAGGCATTGGTGATGTGTATTTCAAAAGAAATCTTGTATAAATATGCTAGAAAGGAGACAGTGGCTTTCCCATTACTAAACCGAAACTTGTTGGTAATATTTTTGGTTAAACTGAAGAAATGCTGCTGTGTGCATTATGTTAGCAAGTTTTAGTAGGTCTGTTTTTCCTTTTAGTAAATTTAAGGAGGCTAGCCACTTACTTAACAATTGTGTGTTTTTCTATTCAGATGCTGAAGAATAAGGCTTTTACATCAAATGACACCAACAGAGAAAAATACTTGGAGAAAATATTTATCCTAAAAAATAGAGGAAAACTAATGAATTTTGATGTTCCACCTGTGAATGAACTCAAGTTTCTATATGAACCTCAGATGTCTACACAGAAGCACCTCAGGATCCAGCCAGATCAAATAGACCAACAGCTGATGATGGCAGCAAATGCCCCTGAAACATGTCCAAATGTATATGTAAATGGAGTTAGTGTTAACATAAATATTGTACTTACGAAGCTGTTGACAATGGAGTGGCAACCAACAGAGGCCACCACAGGAACATCTGGTTCTCCTGCCATTGTTTCGAGTAACGGCTGTTCAGTGAGCAACTGAAGATGGGAGAGATTCTCCCAAAACTCGTCTTACTTTTGTGTAAGTGAATGGAGTTTAGTGTAAAAAATGAATACCTAAGTTTAGTGTTAACATATTTATTAAATTCTAATAGAATTGTTTATGCTAGTTTGTAAAAGTTTTATAGAAAAAAAAAAAATGAAATGGAATTCAATAAAAATAAAAGGAAAAAAAAAATTACTGCATTATCAGTTTCAAGAAAAGAAGTAGGTCAAGCAGTGAGAAATATGTGAGCAGTATTGGTGTAGAGGTTAGGAAGAAGTATTTTTGCCAATTGACATACGAAAGCAGATTGACAAGTCTGGTAAATTTCAACAAAATGATGGGAAATTTATTAAGTGCTGTTGGTAAGTGCAATTCTTGTAAGGATTTTATCTAACTTTTCAAATAGGTGCAACATGTTGTTCTTTCATTTAACAACTTTCGAAAAATAAAACATTTTTTAAAAAATTCTGTTGGAACTCACACAGTGAAGCTTGTTAAATATAAATTATATATAATCTGTCGTCTAACACACTTTTATGCTTCGCTTACTATTAAATATGGTGGGACCAGTTTCAAAGAGACATCCTCTCCATCTTCAACCAACTTGGAGAGGATGTCTCTTCGAAACCAGTCCCACCATATTTAAAAGTAAGTGAAGCATAAAAGTGTGTTAGACGACAGATTAGATATGATTTACATGTAGTTCTTTGTTGGCAGCTATCATAGTGTAACATGTTCCATAGAAAAGGATAAGGATGAGATCTTAGTAAAACATTTTTATTTAAAAAATTGGACTGCAGCTAAGATATAAACAGTTAAAGCAAGCTAATGGGAACTCTGTACCTGCATTCAAGATCATTTATTACTGGATAAATGAATTTAATGTGGCAGTTTGGGCACTGCAGATGCTCAATTATGGTTCCCTCTGAATAAATGGTCAATAAAATTCATGGTATCATGATAGAAGACCAATGCATTAAGATTGGTGAGATTGCTAGATGATAGGCATCTCATAAGAATGGTACATGAAGTTCTGGAATGAAGAAGTTGAGTGCACAATGAATGCCGCATTTGTTGACTCCAGACCATTTTGACTAGACAAAATTGGATCCATCACTACACCCGGAGACAAAATGGCAGTCAAAACATTGAGTTGACAAAGGTAAAAGTGCACCGAAAAAGTTAAAACCATTTTGTCAGCTGGAAAAGTGATGCCAACCTTTTTTGGGATTTGCAGAATATCATCATGATTGACTAAATGTAAAAAGGTAAAACAGCAACTGGCCATTATTAGGCAATTTTATTTGACAGTTTGCATAGTGAGTTGAAGCAGAACTGATAAGACTGGTGCACAATAAAGTGCTCCTTCACCAGGACAATGCACTTGATCACAAAGTGCACAAGCTGGGCTTCAATATATTTTCCCATCTACCCTATTCTCCAGATTTTCGCCCCATGTGACTTTTTTCTCTTTCCTAAGCTGAAAAATTGTCTTGGGGGAGGGGGGGAGAAACTTTCATAAAATGAAGAATTATCTGTGCTATAAACCAGTATTATTCACAGTTCAAAAAAAAATTTTTCTGAGGGAATAAAAAAAAATTTTTGCTTGGCCAAATGTGTTGCCCTCAAAGGAAATTATGTTCAGAAATAAAATTTTGTTTTAGCAAAAAAAAAAAAATGTTATTTACTATGTTTTTTACCAGTTATCAATCTGCCCTTGTAGTTACGAGAAAACTGTAATTTATGTCAGCAAATTACCAAAAGAATTTATTTGAATTAATTCTATAATGGACACAATAAAGAACCACAAGATTTCTATTTATTAAATGGATCTAAAAGGTAAGAAACCAAACAGGAAGAAAACTAAAAATCTAAAAATAAATCTTTGGAAATAATACATGAAAATACATCTTATTTATATCAGGACTTAAGATTTTTGTGTGTGTGTGGGTGCGGCAGAGAGAGAGAGAAAGTTGTTCTTGAAATGCAAAGATGGTTTCTTTCAACATGAACTTGAAGAGCCCAATATTCAATGGAAAAAAAATTTTATGGTACCTGTAAGTTAAGTTCTGTAAAGTTCAGAATTAATTTAATAATTACTTATTATTAGGACTGAGTAGCAGATTGCAGTATTGATTAGTTATTGTCACTGAGTGGTTCTGAGCAAATATGTAGATATTTTGTGAACCATTCTTGTAGCGATTGTTTTACTCTTTATTCATTCCTCTTTGGGACATTCCATTTCAAATCAAACAAAAAAGTGCACTTTTCAAATTCATCCCCACAAATCTTAATCCAATTCAAGATTTTGATCTTTAGAGAAAGTAATTACTAATTTTTTGCAGATTTTTTCATGTGTTGTTTTTTTTAAATACTGACTACCAAAATATATCAACCTTTTTAAAAAATTACCAGCAGAAAATTCACTAATTTTGTTCCACTTACCAGGACATGTTTCGAAGACTGTTGCCTTTATCATCAGCATGGTTCCACTGCTATCTTCCCAGCATGGTATTACGATGTCACTCTGTAGATTTTACAATTTAGCGATGAGGTTACTGTTGTTTGGAACATCAGAAGTAACTAATTTTCTTTAAATTAAGATTATTGTATGATTGAGTTGAACAACATGCTCTTATTGACTTCACTTGTTTAAATGTAGAATATGTCATTCCTGGAAGTGTCGAAGTTCATTAACCTGTCTATGTATTTATAAATGTAAATTTTCTCCCAACTCCTAGCTCTGTAGGTTCATTTGCTGCTTTTAATAATTTTGCTTTTTTCACTTTGTTATGGTTTTCTGTCCAGAATGATATGCTATCATTGATTTATTCATTTATTTTATGTTCCTAAAGTTTCTTTTAATTGTGTGTTTTAAATGCTCTATTTTTAAACAGGTAAATGGAGCTAATAAAAGTGTGTATTTTGACTCAATGATACAATAATCTTAATTATTTGATTAGCTTCACTGAACAAGTTTCAATTAGCACTTCAAGTAAATTTTCTTTGTTTTTGTTTATGAATATTTTCCCCATATATAAATAATTCTATGGTTTTTTTAACAGCTTTGAGTTTTGGTTCATTTTGGAATTAATGGTTTTTTTTTTTTTGCCAGAAACGGTATGCTATTGTTGATTATTTGTTTGTATTATAAATATATATGTAGTATTAATAATTATTCAGGAAGTACGATATAATTATTTAATACTGTTTAACTTAAGTAAAAATTATAAAGTAGTAAAATATAGCTTTACTTAACCATTCTACTAGATCTGATGCATGTACTAAGGAGTTTTAATGTAAAACATAGCAACACAAGATTTTTTTTTTTGAATGATTTATTTATGGATGCTCTTTAACAGCTCAGGTCATAAGCGTCCCATTCAACTCAGGGCGTGAAACGGCTGACAAATTTTGCTCAGAGGCCTCTCTTTCAGGCTTGAGGTTCTTTTTCGTGCCGTAAATGTACGACATGGAACCCACTGCTTTACTTCCCTTCCGAAGGAAGCCATACTTAGGATTTTTACACCCGAAAAAATCCATTGGTCCTGGCCGGGTTGAAACCCACGATCTTGGGTTTAGGAGGCAAGTATGGTAACCACTACACCACCAGGACCGACTGCAATACAAGATAGCTAATATTATGTCTTAACATGATATTTAAATTAGATTTTATAAACTTTGTGAATTTAGGCCTAAATGCTGTGTTCTGTCAAGAACAAATGGTACACACAATATTTGTATATGGGGTTGTACAATACAAGTTGAAATTATCACAGTTTTAATTTACAGAATTGACAAAATGGAAAGCCAATAGAAAACTATAAAGATGCTTTGAAAACATTATATGTGATATATAATCATTCTGAAACTATGCTAAACGGACTGTTCAATAAAGAAAGATAAATTTTATATAGACACAATTTCTTTAACTTTAACTTTACAATATTTTGTTAGCTTAATGTATAATATACATGTTGTATTCATATTATTATTGTTGCTTCTGATTCCCACCTGTGAGAGGTGTATAAGTGGAGATGCTCAGATCCACTAACAGCAAAATAGAGCTGACAAATGATGACAATATGCTGCTCTGAAATTCTGCTCTCATCTCAACAAATCTTCAGTTGAGGCCTATGGAAGGCTTGTTCTCCCCTCTGGTACAGCTTGAAGATATTTTAAAATGTTTAAAGAGGGAAGGCAATCAATTTCAAAAGAAAGTGGACCAAGTCTTCCAGTTTGCACTCTAACAGAAGAAAACATCATTGTGAGAGAGGATTCTAAAGTAACATTAAGAACACTTTCAGAAATTTGAAAATTTCACTGGATGCCACTCACAAAATTACACATCAGATATGATTGTGCATGGTGGGTTCCAAGATTGCTGATTTCCAAACTAAAGGACATTGGTGTGCAGGTTTGCATGCAATTTAAGATTTTTTAATATTCAAGGAATGGTTTTCCAGCATGTCCTACTTGCACACACAAATGTAACTGAGCAACACTACAGAGATGTCCTGAAAACTGTGCAAGGCAATACCACATACAAAAAACTAGATGCACTACAATAATGCAGGGCTGCATATTGAAAATGTTGTTTCAGAAATTCTCACAAAAATCAATATTTGTCCCTCAATCTTCCCATACTTTTCAGGCACTCTTTTATTGAAAAACAAAAGTAATTTTCAAATCTTGAGGAACTAAAAAAAGATGAGTTCATGGTACTTTATGATTTCTCTGAAAACTACTACTTTATCGTACAAGATGCTGCTCGTCAGTTCTGGTAGTCTATTTGTTTTGTAGACCCAAGATATTCAGGCTCAATGGATTTTTTTGGGCATAAAAATCCTAAATATTGTTAAATATAAGTGCCATAAATATACTGCACATAAAAGAACCTCAAGCCTAAAAGAAAAGGCCTCTGAGCAAAATTCATTAGCAATTTCATGCCCTGAATTGAATGGGACACTGACGACCTTAGATCTGAAAATAAACCAAATAAATAAATAAAAGATGCTGCTGTGGGATACCATTATAAAAATGAACAAGTAAAGATTCAATTTTATTTTTATTCAAGGAGTGACCCAAGCAGCTAGTTTCTGTGAAATTGTTTTTAGTGATTTCTGTTTTTCATTATTGCATCATGACTATAAAAAATTATAATAATTTATTGAACATCCCTTGTACAAAAATTTAGCAAGATTTTGATAATCAGATTTCATACACTGCTTGATTTGAAGTGAAATGGTTCCTATATATATTTTATAAAGAATATATTCATTTTAAATATTTCTGTGCAGGACAACAATAGGATTGGTTGCAATAGTTCACCAAAGCAGGAGCTCATTTAAATTTTGTTGTAATATTCACTCAGTGCATAAAGAATTTTATTTGCTAGTTTCAGAATCTAATATGTGATAGCATCCTGTTCAAAATAAATACTGTAATAAAAGTTTTGAGACATATCTTTAAATATCTATCTACTTTATTTTATATTCTTTACATTAGTAATCACAAACAAATACCGTAACAGGGTTGAGAATATCTCATAGCCATATGGCATCCTGGTATAACAAGCATTTATGATACTGGATGTTCTGCTTAAAACACTAATAAAAAGAAACAAATGTATCTATTGTACATTGTGTACAATATTACATTGTTTATAAATGTATCTATGTTTGGTTGTGATTGAGATTGACAAATGAATAAATAATAAAAAAATCTATTAATTCTGCAAAGCCAGAGCTATGTGGTAAATTTAGCAGAAAATCTTGCATGTTCTTTGAATAACAGAACCAAAGTCTGTGAAGCATGTACAATGCCAATTTTGTTGAGATTTCAATCTTCAAAGACACAATCTCATTCCTGATTCAAAGCTGGTGCATGCAGGAGTGTCAATCTATCAATCCTAGCAAAACAGTTGTCCCATTTACTAACAGCGGAAATCTAAAAGGCCTATGAAATTTTAAACTAGTCAGCTTGATCCTGGAATATTCTGAGTCAGTTATTTATCTAGGTCTTGAACTGGATAAGAAACTGACCTGGAACAACCATATTAACAACATTCTCCACAGAGCCAGGTGGTTTCTTGTAACCATCAAATGACCTATTCAATCCACCTGGGGCCTAAAACCATAAATTAGCCACTGGCTATATGTAGCAATGGTCAGGTGCCAGATATCTTACAGTGCCATATTCTGGTGGTGAACAACTTTAAAAACTACTATAGCTCGTAAGTTTACCACCTACAGAGACCAGCACTTCTATGTGTTACAGGGACCTTCACAGACACTATAACATTGGAGACTTTGTTGGGTCTTCCTCCCAAGGATATTTGTTTACAAGCAGAGGCTACTGCATACAGGAAACTGGAGAAGCAGTTTTGCAGCAACTGTACATACTTCCATTTTAAATGTCCTGGACATTCCAGAACTAAGAATGAGGTCTGAGTAATGAACACTCAATACTGTAATTTCACTCCATTTAATGTAATTCTTGGATCTTGAGAAGACTGAATGGAAGGAATTATGCACACAATAGAACATGACCAACTTCTATGGCTTACCCATGAATCCCATATAGGAATACAATTGGGTGCAGGCATATATGACATATCTCTAAGGACAAGCCTCAGTAAACACTGCACAGTTTTTCAGGCAAAAGTATTTGCTATCCTGAACTGTGCTTTTATAGGACTTGAGAAGGGTTACCATGGCAAATGAATTATCATCCTCTCAGATAGTCAAAGTGCCCTAAAAGCACTTTCTTTCAGCCAGGTAAAATTAAATGCCCTATCTGCCCTGGCATCTTGGCTTGAACTGCAGTGGGTGCTGGGCCATCGGTGCATTTATGGAATGAAAAAGAAGATCAGCTAGCAAAAAATGGTGCCCTGAATCTATGGTTGGAATCAGTGTATGTACTGCCAAGACCACAGTTAAAACATGGATTTGGGAAAAACACCAGATAAGGTGGCAAACCTATCATGGACAAAGACAAGCTAGGAAATTGGTCTTAGGTCCAAGTAACACTGTTTCTTTAACTCTTCTAAAATTAGAGCAAAGAGAAATAAGGAAAGTAGTTGCATTAATTACTGAACATGGTCACTTCAGGAAACATCTTTGAAAATTGGGACTGTATAAAGATGAACCCATTTGTAGAATGTGCAAATAGGATGAGAAGACTGCCTTGCATATTTTGTTTGAGTGCTCATTCCTGGTAAGAAAGAGACTTACTCTTTCTATAAGCAGAGAAGACCTAGAAACGAATGATAACATTGGAATCAAGATACTGCACCTTGTTCAAGGAACAGATTTTCGGATACAATGAAGGCATCTCTTCCAATCAGCCTTTTAGGTTGACATGCCGGAGTTTGTTTAAACTCCATTAAAAGCAAAAACTGGTAAGCATCCTAAGAAAAAAATTTTCAAAGATGGTATCGAGTGCATTCAAACCTTTACAAGAAGCCCAAGGAAATCAGTCCAATCAAAAACTCTGGCTTACAGCTCCAGCTTTCTCACAGTAGGTTCATAATATTGTGCACAAAAGTCTACATCTGTGAGCAAACAAAATTCAAATAACACAGTGGAACAAGATCAATGATAAAGACAAATGGTTGGCTTTTGTTGCAAGTGAAGACAACTCATATTTAGATCATATGTATTTCTATGATGAGTCAACTTTCTGCTTATCAGGAAAAGTCAACAATAACAAGAATGGATCTGCATGTTCTGCTTGAAAACGAATGTGATCCATCCCAAACTGTCTGGTGCAGCTTTATGAAAGATAATATGATATAATCTTCTTTTTGCCGAACATACAGTGACTGCCACAATCTATCTAGACATGCTCGAGTTCTATGATATGTCACAGCTTCTGGCTGGAACCATTTATCAGCAAGATGGTGCTCCTCTTCAATCACATGCCAGGTACACAGTTTTTTAATGACAACTTTTCAAGACAACAGATTACCAAGGATCCAAGGCCACAGATTGGCCCTCAAGATCATCACATCTAACATCCATGAATATTTTCTTATGTTGATTCATAAGAGATCAAGTGCATTGAACACCAGTGGCTGACTTTGATGATCTGAAGTGCAGAATTTGCCTTGCAATTCAAAATGTCACTTGGTTGAAAACAGACTTTACATCTGCCTTGCTACAAATGATATGTTGGAATAAATTTTCTGGTTTCATCAACAGATGTTAAAAATACACTAACATATTGTTTGTTAAAATTTATTGTGTTAAGACACCTGCATTCCATCAAGCTTTTCCAGCATAATATTAGTAACACATTATGGTTCCTGAGAAATGCAAATAGAGAGATTGAGAAGGAGATGCCAGGAACTTTAAGATTTTTAATGAGTACAAGTACTTTATTTGCATAGAATGAATGATAATTGTGGCATGTGAAATGACTGATATGAGGAACACACAGGCATAAATTTTTCTAAATTTGAAAAGCAAATAATTGTCGAGTTATGGAGTATAAAGAAAGTCTTTTCATCTCCACTATAATGTTACATAGCTAAGCTGTGGCCACAATTATTATTAACATTGTTAGGAGTTCTATTAATTAAGATCATTATATGTTTGAATCAAACTACACACTCTTATTGGTTCACTTACTTGTTAAAATGTAGTACATGTTTCATGGACCTTCGTCTGCATCCTCAGCTACCAGTTGACTGCTGGATAATTCGTTATTATTTGGGGATATATATTCTGCTCTGGTACAGTGTGATGAACTTAAAGTTTATGTGAATTTCGGCACTTCCAGGGATGAAAACAAACTTCCACCAGAGCAGAATATACATCCCCAAAGCATTATCCAGCAGTCAACGGATAGCTGAGTGAAACATATACTACATTTAAATAAGTAAAAGGAGTCATTAAGAGTGTGTAGTTTGACTCAATCATACAATGATCTTAATTATATAATTAGCTTCACTGTACAAGTTCCAATTAGGATTTCAAGTTTAGTTCTGTTGTCTCTAGGATATTGAACTTTTACATGTGTGCAACCAAATGCTCCCCAGAAGACCAGGAAAATGTTACAATGTTATTCATAATTTGCAGGTATTCCTGTAAGGGAATGTTAAGTTTATTGCTCTTATTGATGCAATTGCTGTGGAAACCTTCCTGATAATTCTGAAAACAGTAGTTTTCAAAATACTAACAATGTTCCCTAACAATTAAATGAATAGAACCTGTGGCATAAAACCTTTATGGAAGAGACCCATGTTTCTGTTTTCTGTATTCCAACCTCTTGTAATTCATTTACAACCTATGAGGACTGTTTTTCATGTTCTCTACCTTTGTAAAAATTGTTCTTTTGTGTAAAACGTTCAGTCATTGCATTTACAGCCTTCCTCTGTCAAAAATGACATTTTATAGATACAAATATAGAATTTTGACATCTAAAGCCAGATTTATACTGCCATTTTCAAAATGTTAACAGTTGCTAAACATAAGGAAAACAAAGTTAACTTAACAAGAGATTTAACATGGTGTTACATCATTGATGAAACCAGCCCTTAATATAACAGTATATATTTAGTTTGAATTAAAAAATAAATTTTTCATTTAACAGTTATGTTTCATTTATTAGTGTTTTAAGAGGATGCACATTAAATGACTGGTGTATAATAAAATCTACTTAACTAATTATGATGAATGGAATTTATAAGGCCCTTATTTCTTCAGCACTTATGTTCATATTAATTATATTTGCACAGTAAAATTACATATATTAATATTTTAATGCTGAAAATAAGATTTGACTCATCCCAATGACCCTTTCTCACAAACATTTTTTGTTACATATGTGCTTTACATATTACAGTTGCTAATGGAAATTATTTTGTGAGCTTAACCCATTCTAATTGCTGAAACTAAGAAATAACAGCCGTGAACATTTGCTGAACCATCCACTGTCCTGAATCTCCCTCTCACCATCTTCTGACCTATGGTGTTATGCATATACATTTATATACATTCAGTTCACATATTGCTTTCTAACTGCCAATGCTATATTATCACATGGAAAGAATAAGATAAAATTTAGAACAGAAATTATTTATGAGTGCAACATTAAAAACAGTTATTATAAATTTTGCAGGAGACAGTTTTGCCATAAATATCCTGGATTACAAGCTCGGTTCAAAGTACCAATTTTTAGTTTAGTGACAATAGTACTTAGAGCTTTGAAAGAGGAAAAATTTGATTTGGGGAATTGCTTAAAAATTCTATAAAGAAATCTTTGCAGAGATTAGCATAATTAGTTGGAATTTCTTAGACCAATAATATATGGAAAGCAATAGAGTTTCTAAATTCCTCATTATAAAGTTATAATGCAACATGTTTAAGGTTCCATTTTACATCAACTGGCACCCTGCTACAATATATACTACCAATAGCAATAAGTTAAGGCCACAAATAATTCCCTGTATAACTAAATACCAACTACACATATTGTTCCAACATAATATTAAGAAATTACAGCTATTAGTAATGCTACAAAACATAATAACTTCCTACCATCTTTAGAAATGATTAGATATAAATATATTGGCTGAGCATAATACTATACTATGTTATTATTGCATTTCTACACTTTCTAAAACTTTGCCATTGCCCTTCACACCTTTAAAAGTAAACACACAACAAATATTTCAACTCAAAATGACTAGCATTTTAAACATACAGTTATTTATAATGGACGGATTATATAAGGCTCTTTCTCAAACACTTAGGAGTATTTATATAGGTGCACTTTGATTACAAAATAATCTTAGGTACTGTTATCATGTGTGCCTTTACTAATACAGTTATTGCTGTAGAAATGTGAAATACATATATGAAACATAATAATTGAAAAATTTCACCATATGAACATTAATTCAAATGGATTGCTACCTTGGAAAGCATATTCAAATGGATTGCTACCTTGGAAAGCATTTAGTTTCTCAGAAAAAATGCAGCACCCATTTGCACCCACTTTTCATGGTCGCCAGCACATGGCACATCCAAGCTGGTTATTACTCTCTCTCTACTTGATGAGTAATAAAGTGGTAATGAAATCACCTCCCCAGGACGATAAACTGGTGCATTTGACTGAAACAAAAACCACTATATTTAGTAAAACAGAGTTTTCAAAATTAATTTCAAAAGTGTAATTTATTGTACATTTTTATTCACTGATTATGAGAGTATGTATTTTGCTTTTGTCAATTTATATTATATTTGGATATGTAAAATTATGATTTCATTATACATGCATATATACAGATTGAAAATCAATAACAAAATATTTTCACTGTATATATGATTAAAAAGAAAAAAATGATAACACTTAGTATAACATATCTTAAGCTGTCACGGCCAGTGTTCATAATGTTAAAATTAAAATCTCCTAGGCTGTTGTGCAGTGATCTTTGTTTTAAAAACTAAAACACAGCCTTCACCGGCTATCTATGTCCAGCATCAATATAATAAGAAGTATGTTGTGTCGAGCCTAGCAAGACACGAAAAGATCAATGTTGACATTGATGGGTGGGATGTATGAGGGGAAAGGAGAAAGCAGGAGGTGTTTGTTATAAAGAGAAGATTTCCATGTGTTGCTCAGGCTCCATTTATCTTAAGTTTAGAATAACTGAGTTGACTTTGTAACACCTACATCACTATTACTGATGTAAGTGTTACAAAGTCGACTCAGTTATTCTAAACTTATATTAAACATCACTGTTACAAATGTCCACCATATTTAACTTATCTATTTATCTTGTAAGGATGCTGTTATATTCTAACTCTTCTGGCCAAATTAAAATAAGCTTTTGTTTTAGCAACTCTACTATCTTGTCAAAATGTATCCCTTGGCATTCATTGAGGGCATGCTCTGCCATGACAGGCTGCTCTGGCTGGCTTTGATGTAAAGATCATTTATGTTCGACTCATTTTTTAACTAATCTTTCAGTCATACCAATATACACTTTCCTATATTCACAAGGAATTTTGTAAATTCCAGTAGTGGCGGGGGATCTTTTGCATGATGTAGCATATGTCCTGATTTTGTGGCAGGTGTGAATGTGGTTTTTTTGCCCTTCTTCTCTAAGATTCCAGTGATACCTACTGTTACGTCTTTTATGTAAGGTAAAAAGCTTTCAGCTGTTTGTTAGAATCTCAGGTAATAGAAGCAGTGCATCTAGGATGAATGGCTCAATTAATCTCTATATTGTTATATCCATTGGCAATTAAAACTTTTCGAAGATATTGAAGCTCAGTTTCAAGATGTTCCAGTTCAGTAATAGACTTCACTCTATGTATTAGTGCCTTGATGATAGTTCCTTTTTGAATCAGATGGTGACTGGACATTGCATTTAGATATCTGTCTATGTATAAACTGGATGTAGATAGCCAGTGAAAGCTTTATTAGTTTTTAAAACAAAGACCAAAGCACAATAGCCGGGAAGTTTTTATTTTAACATTATGAACACTTATTAAGTTGTGTGGGATAGCAAATAGAATTTTTCAAGAGGTACCCATGTATGGAAATGCATGGTTTGGGCACTGTGGGATGTGAAAAGTATAACAACACTTTGGATGTGGTGATGGGTGTGCATTTCACATTTTGTGAAGAAACTGAGAATCACATCATGCATGTAACTACAAAATGGGTTTGAATTATCGACCTCCAATGTATTTATATAGCAAAATTGGTGGTGCAGAGATCAGTGCACAAAGGCAAAAACTTGTAGTTGTGTGCAAAGCGTTTCTCATGTTACATGGATCTGTGTAATAAGATCCTTTTTCTCCTGCAACACATACATTAAAACAGCCTGAGTTGATTACTGTGAGCAACTTGTGATTTTGGGGTTTTTCTATCCATACATGCATGCTGTGCAAGTTCATGATGCTGTCGCAAGACTCCTGTACACAATCATAAGTCTTAGACTGTATGCACCAATCTCTGCAGCAAGCGAGAGATCTGGGGTTCAATTTCCGTCAGGACCATCATCCTTGACTAAGATTTTTTCCAGGTTTTTCTCATTCCTCACTAATGGCAAATGCAGGGAGGAACCCTAAACTAGGCCTGGACCACTTCCTTGCTTTAAAAAAATTCCTTTACCAATTTATCATTTCATCTCATGTATCATCAGTGCACACTGCTTGTGATCTTGAGCAATAAAAAGGGGCATTAAACACTATTTAAGAGGGGGAAAAAACCACTCTGCACCAGTAATATATGCTCTTAATTACATTGGAGGTTGAAGATCTGTACCTGTTTTTGTAGTTAAATGCACAAGTTATCTCACTTTGTTGGTGGAAATTTCTTGACAAAATGTGGAATGCATACCATCACCATATTTAAAGAGCTGTTTTACTTTGGTGCCCCATAGCACCCAAACCATGCACTTCCGTACTTGGCTCCCCTGTTGAAAAATTATCAGTCAGTGCAATTTACTTAATTATACTAAGTGTAGTCAGTGATTTTTTTTAGTCACCCTGTATAGAGGGATTTTAAGATAAGCAATTTGATATAGGGAACCTAAGATCACAAAATGTTGAAGTTATGGACTATTTAAGTAATTGTAATTAGATACTAAGAATTTCATACTAAAGCTAAATAACATTAACGTTTGTATTAGGATGGCCTACACCTCTTTAATAACTGAAATAAATCTGGTTAACAATCAATGAACAGCATTTTTATACTAATAAATTCCAGGCTAAATGCCACTGCACTGGTGTGCTAATGTGTCCTTCATGTATGAGCACAACAGATTATTGCCAGCTTGCCTATGAAGGGTTGTCTAAAGCAGCATTTATTTTCTGACTGCTATTCTTTTTCTGTTACTGTACCAAAAGTTTGTTGCAATGCTAATGACCACTGCAATTGAGTGCCTTCAACCGCATTGCAATTCTAAAGTTGAGTTTCAAGATTTTTTTAGTTGATGTATGTTTCTATGGAATCAAATCAAAATGAGCCGAATTAAAACTGAACTTAAAACAGAAGACTAAATGCTAACCTTCAACATCCAAGCAACAGTGCAAGCTGGAGCCACTGTGATACTTGGAGAGTCTGCTGCATTTGGATGGATACGTAAACCATCCAACATTCCTCCCTCTAATTCCAATGATACCAACATAATAGGCAGTCGAGCTCCAGGTAGGCCACCTTTACTCCAACTGCAAGCCAGCTGTAGTTCATCCATTGCGACTTTGTGGTCTCTGCAAGAACAATATATGTTTATATAAAGCTGCTGTTATTCATTATTTGTTAACACCTTCCCCGCAAAAGAGCTATTTGAGTAATCTTATTTTGATTTAAACTGAGAGTTTTAATGTGATAACAAGATTTTTAGTGCTTTTACTTTAAATCAAAATAAGATTAACTCACTGTGTGGATTCTGACATTCTGTAAGCTATTTGAGTGCTGAACTAACTCTACATATTTACCTAAAAGTAATCCAATAATTACATTATTTAAAATCAGTTTAGGTCTCCAATGTCCCATACATGGCTAGTATGATTAGGAGACACTATAGTCACAATACAATGCACAATGGTTTGCTTGGCTATCTGGTGAGTAAGGCCCATGCTATTACAGCTAATTTTGTGGTAGTAAATGAAGCACTAAGAAATCATCCAGAAACTAAATTAGATATTGGATATTTTTTTATAATTGCTGCCTAAATTGAAGTACTGAAATAGCTTCAATATTAATTCAATTTTGAATCTAACATAATAATGATCTCTGTGAGTCAAATTATTAACAAAAATTATTCCTGTATTCACTTACTTGAAATTTAATCAGGACACTTTTCATGAACCCTTTGCCACATTCTCAGCTGTCAAACAACTGTTGGATCGTTTGTTGCAGTTGAATTTGTTGGTATCTGAGTTCACTGGGTGGCCTTATAATAAAAACTTCAATATAGAACTGTCTGCTTCCAGAATATCAAAATTCATTAAGTTTTGATCATGTTATCTCTTCTAAGTTAAAAGTGTTCATTTTACTGTGTTTGATTCCTAAATGAATTAACATTGGATTTTGATCACTGTTTTTGTGTAAATACAAGATTTTAATTCTTTTGGCTTTTGAACTGTTTTTAATAACTTGATGCTTTTCTTATCTCATGGTTTATATCTTTACAACTCTACACCATCACTCAGATAACAGTTGTCCTTAGCTCACTGAACAACTATTATCTGACTGATAATGATGCACAGTATATATAGATGCATTACTTAAAAAATGGAGAAGTAGGCTTTGAAATAACTGTGAAGAATTCTCTCAATATACACCTTTGGGACAGTATGCTAACAATTTTGATGGTGAAATAATAATCATTAGAGCAGAATTAGAAAATCTACTGTATAGACCTAACGTAAATAAAAGAATATATTAAGTGACTCTAAAGCAGAACTACAAAGTATAATGAATTACTTTTACCCACCATCATACATTATAAATGAAATAAGAAAACCATATCATACATGCAGATAAAAAATGAATTACAAAAATTATTTTTAATGGATTCCGAACCATGTTGGATTAAAGGGGAATGAAATTGCTGATATTTAGCAAAAAACACCATAAAATTTAAACCAAATTTTGACTAGAACTTTCTTCTAAATTGAAACTCATATAAAGATTAATAACTGAATAAGAAAAACGAAATATGCAACAAAAGCTTATAGGAAAATCGTATGAACATCTAAAGACATTCAAACATTTTTATTGAAACCAAGAATAATTAGAGTTGTTCAATTCTGCTTAATTATCAGGTATGATTGCCTGTCAGAACATCTCTTCAAGATGAAATTAATCAAGAACAGCTACTGTAAGCTGTAACTTGCTTAAGGACATGAATACTACTCTAAACAAAGTATATCTACTGAATGTATAGCCAATTTAATAGTAACAAACAAATGAAAAATAAATTTGAAACTTTTTATTGGGAAGATAGGGAAATACTTATAAATATCAGCATACATACCCAATGGCCACTAGCAACAAACCAACCAACCAACCATATTTTCACAATCCTGACAATTAATCTGGTAAATCCCAGATTTTTTTCTTCTTCGGCCTGGAGTGCCCTTTGTTTAATTTTAATAAAATTTTAACACTGTATTGATTTTGGGATATCAAAATGATATTGTAATCTTGAAAAAAAATGTAATCTTGTAATTGGTTTCCAGGGTGTACAATGAATTTTTTTAAAAAAAAATTGTCTCTTATATATAAGACAGAATTTTGATTTGTTTAATTCCTTCCATAAACAAAAAAGAATTAAAAAATCATAACTCTGTCTGGTATATCAGAGACAAAAAAATGTTTAAAAAATTCATGTATCACCCAGGAGTAAATCACAGGTTTCAAATTTTTTTCAAATATTACAATATCATCTTAGCACCCCAAAACTGATACAGTATTAAAATTTTATTAAAATTAGATAAAACAAATTCTAGGCCAAAGGATAAAAAATCTGGGATTTATTAGATTAATTGTTGGAATATGAAAACATCTACATAGGAAAAACAAAGAAAAAAAATAGGAACATTGAAGAAATATCCAATACAAGCAAATAGAAAAATTGGGAGTGGCATGCATTTTTGGGTAAAAGTGAAATAGAAAAAACAATAAATTATTAGAGTCAATTCAAAAACCAAAGGAATTAAATAAACATCTGGGAAAGGATTTAGATAAAAAGCATGATCAACACTTAATGAAGTCTTACATCCTGGAAGCAAACAGCTCCATATTCAAGCTGTCAACTGGGACATCAACCAACTCAATCCCAACGAACGATTTAACAGTTACATAACAGCTGGGGATGTGGACAAAAGTTCATGAAACATATCCTAATTAAATCTCAAGTAAGAAACAAGAAGATTGCTTTTTAATTATCGTACTTATGTGAATCTAATGTGCAATCAAATGTAATGCGCATCCAGAATTTGAAACTTAAAATCATATAAAAAGTTTTTGGCATATAGTTGTATGGTATCTTAGAAATAAGAATATCTGCTTCATAAAACATTCAGAATATAGAATTTATAAGTGGACCATTGTTACATCTTGGAGAACATTGGACAAAATCCATCACTCATGCTGTTGCCAGAACAGTTGGCAATGATCAAAGAAGAAAAAGTTACTTCTTATGATGTCACTGGTCACAGGTTGTGCATTCTTCCTCCTTTTATGTATGAATTCCAAACTTTTTTCTTCAATGTCAGGATGTCTCTTCCTACTAGTTTTAGTTGTAAATAATGCCAATTTTTGTTGCCACCATGAGTGAACATTGCTCTTAGCTACATTGAATTCTCTTCCTGCTTTTGTTAACATTTTTTTCAGCACAAAAATTACTTGATGCATGAAAGTAGCACCATATGAGGTTCTTCTCTGTTTCCCCTATTTTGTGACTACTATTCAAATACTGTATGCAATAATAAGTTAACAATAAATGTAATGAAGTTGAGAATTGCAACAATGCATTATGACATAATGATAAATTTGAATTAAATTAATGACGAACAATTTTTTTTTGATTGATTTATTTATGGACGCTCTTTAACAGCTCAGGTCATCAGCATCCCATTCAACTCAGGGCATGAAACGGCCGACAAATTTTGCTCAGAGGCCTCTCTTTCAGGCTTGAGATTCTTTTTTGTGCCATAAATGTACGACACGGGATCCACGGCTTTACTTCCTTCCGAAGGAAGTCATACTTAGGATTTTTATGCCTGAAAAAATCCATCGGTCCTGGCCGGGTTCGAACCCCGATCTTGGGTTTAGGAGGCAAGTGTGGTAACCACTACACTACCAGGACCGACATGACGAACAATGGAATGAATTTGCACTCAAATCTAATATGCCATCAGATCTAATGCAAGTTACAATTTTGAATTCTACATTTGAACAAAAAGGTGCACATTAGATTTATGTAAATGCAGTAGTTTGATTCACAAGAGCTTATTGTTGAAATAGTTACTTCGCTGCACAACAGAGAGAAGCATTAACAGCAGCCAATAATGTGACAGAGCAATGTTTTGCTCTAAGAGTGCAGCACATCTATTACTTCATCAGTGCCAATTTGTATTTTGCAAAATTCTTGTTGTAGATCAATAGAGGAAATGAGTTTTTCATTTTTAGTGTTTGCTTAGAGTGTAGTTAATCTGCATAATTTCCAACAGGCTAAATATTTGGTGGATTTTTACTCTGCTTTTATGTATCATGACCTAATGATAGATTCTGACAAAGATTAATGATAATGAACACTCCTAGAAGCAATGGGCACAGGACATTGTAGCAATGGATGTAGAACATTCAACATTACTAATAAAAGATAATACAGGACATACTACTATAATGAGATTTAGCATGCTATAAGTGTTCAAATCATGTACACACCTTGCAGTCTGTTGCTTAAGAGCACTCAGGAAAGTGTCCGGATTGAAGAGGTCTGAGAGATCTACTGGCTCATTCAGAAGCGATCCCTGCTCAGCACGCTGATTCCAACGTTGCACAGCTAGTGCTCTAGTCATAATGCTGCGTACATACAGCAATGGTTCTGTAGGTCCCTCCCAAATTTTTTGCCACATCTCTGGAGTCTGAAGAAAACGGTGTATTTCGAATAAAAAATGTGTACCATAGTTAATTAGTATGAGGGCTGTGCAATAAAGAATGATAATTTTTACAGGTATAATTTCACACACTAAATTGTAACTTTACTGTATTTTGTTAGCTGAATTCTAGTTACAGTGTTGTCACTTCTGGTTCATGCCTGTGAGAGGTATGCTGCCTAAAGCAAAATGGTGACACATTCTGCTCTGAAATTCTAATTTTGCCTCAACAATGTTCAGCTGAAGTCTATGGAGAGTTTGCTCTTCCCTATTGCACAGCTCAAAGATGGATAAAAATGTCAAAATAAAAGGTCAAATGAAGTCAGCATATGAACTTTATTTATAATTATGCATGTATTTTATATTTATAAAAAGCATCATCATGAAGATATCACTAAAAATATTAATCTAATATATGTGTGAGAATTATATATTTAAGAGCACTCTGTAAAAACCTTCAGAAAAGGTTTTCATCAAATGTTTTTACCAAAATTATTTAAATTAAATTCATTTAAGAACTTTCGAAAAATAAGACATTTTTAAAAAATTCTGTTGGAACTCACACAGTGAGTTAATGTAAATTATAATTAATCTGTCATCTAACACACTCTTATGCTTCACTTACTTTTAAATGTGGTGGGACCAGTTTCGAAGAGACATCATGTCCATCTTCAACCAACTTGACCACTGGTATGAGAAACTAACATCTATGAGGACCTGTTGCTCCGTCCTGATGGTGTTTTTTCTTTATAAACTGGAAATTGGTATTACATTCTCCTATAATGTCGAAATTCATAAGATGATCCCTATGTTTATGAATGTAAATCTTCTCCCATGTGTTCAATTCTGTACTTAAAGAAGCACATGCACATACAGAATTGGACACATGGGAGAAGATTTACATTCATAAACATAGGGATCATCTTATGAATTTCGACATTATAGGAGAATGTAATACCAATTTCCAGTTTATAAAGAAAAAACACCATCAGGACGGAGCAACAGGTCCTCATAGATGTTAGTTTCTCATACCAATCGTCAAGTTGGTTGAAGATGGACATGATGTCTCTTAGAAACCGGTCCCACCACATTTAAAAGTAAGTGAAGCATAAGAGTGTTTTAGATGACAGATTAATTATAATTTACATTTAAATTCAATTTCAAAGCCACTGAAAATCGATGGAACTTTTGACTGTATATTGTTGATTATATATATATTTGCTTAATACATTGTGGTTGTTTTTAAATAATAACATGTTTTTGTTGTTTTACTGATCCTTATGTACTTCTTCTTAAATATACATGGTATGTCAAAACATTATTTCTCTCTGTTCTAGTGAATGTAAAGATGATATCAAGAGCTCAGTTCATAAACATGGTTCATTTAAAAATGTTCTAAAATACCCACACAGTATAGTTAATCAGTCAGTAACCATATATTTTAATTAATAGTATACCATTCAATTTCGCGGTTTAATCTAAAAAATAATAAGAATAATTCTAAAAATGGGTTTCTCTTTTGTTATACTTATAGATTGCAAGAATCTAATTTTGTTTCCCTTACTCTTGAAAATTGAATAATTTCACTATAGATATTTATTTTTAAGTGATTTTAAAGGGGAAAAATGGCCCAACCTTGTTAAGTAATATTTTACAGTTCAGGTATTCTTTTTTAGTTAGCCTTAGAGTTTGTCATGCTATTTAACACACATTAATGCCATAACTTATTTCATTATTTAATAAGGCATAATTTGGATTTTATTTCTTTTGTAAAAGTTATTTTACTTGCTGAGGAATTAGCTTAGTTTATGCGCTCTGCATGACAGACTTTTTGTATTTGCTCTTCTCCATGCTAAGAAGAAGAGATATATGCTTTTTCTTTCAGGGTTGAACACAATGGTCTGGGGTGATCTTTAGCACAAGTGTTCTTTATGACCATGACAGCCAATTGTTCAGTAAAAGCCAAAATTTTATGACAGTATTTATGGCTAGACTAGGTAGATAAAGGATTTTCAACATAAAGCTCTAAGACATATCAACTATTTAATCTTACCTTTTGACTCATTATAGTATTTGCAAGTTGCACGGTGTCATCACATGGCAAGACTGTCCCTCGGATGACCCTGCTAAGAGCAGCCAATGATTTGTGTACCTTTTGCACCAGTACCACTGCGTTATGATATTCTAATGCCAGGAACACAGCTACAGGAGCTAGAGTGTGGGAACTTTGATCTCCTACAGCCTCTAAAGGAAGAGGCGTCTTCATCTGAATCAGTCCTGAACCCTAATTTTAGAAAAGTAAAAACAACAGCATTTTAAATATCTTTTAACGATTATGATACTGGATTGGATTATTTTACTGAAACGTCAATGTTTATTTTTATTCACATGTTTTGAATGCATGCTTCACCTGAAACAGATTAGAAACCATACATAATGAATATTCCAAAATAGACTGGCTACACATCTTCACAGTTGGTTCTTATCCAGAAGCGGTTGACACAGTTGGAGAAGGGCTAGGAAGCAGGAATAAAGTAACAGCCTTGGATGCAAAAATAGAAGCTATTATATTAATACTATGACAGCTGCATGCTAACATGGATAAATTCAACAAGTGGTGATACTGGTTAGCTCTAAATCTGCAGTACAAGCCATAGTAAACTAAAATTTCCCAAAGAGTCCAGAAGTATCTGAATGCCAAATACCTTAAAATAAATATTGTACTTACGAAGCTGTTGACAATGGAGTGGTAATATAACCTAAACTTAGGTATTCATTTTTTACACTAAACTCCACTTACTTACGTAAAAGTAAGACACGTTTCGGGAGAATTTCTCCCATCTTCAGTTGCTCACTGAACCGCTGTTACTCGAAACCATGGCTGGACAACCGGATGTTCCTATGGTGGCCTCTGTTGGTTGAAGTAGGAAGTTGCCGAGTTCATCCATAGGAGGAAACTTGAAATTCATTAGGTTTCCTCTATTTTTTAATATAAAATTTTTTTCCCAAGTGGACAACTCCAATGGGTTGTGAAGATGTTTCAGCAGTTTAATTCCTGGTTTTATTTCATGGTTTTTGGTTCAAAAGTGAGCTACTACTGCTGATTTATCCACCTGTTTAAACCGAATATTCCTAAAATGTTCTTTCCTCCGAATTTGCAGATTTCTTTTTGTTTTGCCTATGTTCACAATCTGTACATTTTATTTCTAAATTCCTGATTTCTGTTCTGTTGGTATGGAGTCTTTTACTGTGCAACCTAATAAATTCTTGATGTTGTATCTGTTATTTGGGGCTAACATTATCCCATGTTCTTTGAAAATTTTCTTGAACTTGTTGTGGTAAATTGGATGGTAGGTGAAACTTTTGAATTTGTATTCTTCTTTTGTGTTTTTCAGTGTGGAAACTTCCTTCATCCCTTTTTGTCTTTTAGATTTATTGATAATTTTATCACTGTGTCTTTGTTGAAACCATTGATTATAGCTGTCTTTATTATTTGTTTGTATTCCATTTTGTACTCTGCTTCTGTGAGTGGAATATTCATCAATCTGTGTGTCAAACTGTGAAAAACTGCATATTTATGTGCAATGGGGTTATAACTCTCATTTTTTATGCAGTTTTCTATGTGTATTTCTTTTCTGTAAAATCCAAAATTCAAACAATCTTAATTTCTTATAATTTTTAAATCTAGAAATGGTAGCCACCCACTTCTTTCTTCTTCTATAGTAAATTATATAGATTCATGTTGCAAATTAAGAAGTTTCAGGGCATCTATTGAGTGTTTCTTCGGTATTATTGCAAAAATGTCATCCACATACCTATACCATTACTTGAAAATTAAAGGAAAGACTTTTGTGATGTGTATTTCAAATGAGCTCATGAATAACTCTGCTAGAAAAGGTGACAAAGGGTTTCCCATTGTTAGGCCTGAAACTTGTTGGTAATATTTTTTGTTGAAGCTGAAGTAATTTTGTTTAATGCAAATATTAGTAAGTTTTAATAAGTCTTTTAGTTCTTCTGTTTTTAAATTTATTGACATTAATCATTTCTTCAGTATAAGCATACGTTTCTCTATAGGTATGCTTGGGAATAAGGCTTTTACATAAAATGAAACTATTATATCTCCAGCCGTAATTCTGCTATTTTCAAGTTTTTTGACACTCTTTATGGTTTCACTCTCAAGAATTAAAAAAAAACTCAGTACATGTTTTATGAAACATTTGTTCACATCGTCAACTGTTAAACAACTGATGAACAACTCGTTGAAGTTGGAAAGATAGGTATCTGCAAGGACTCTGGTGGTCTAAATTTGTCTTGTTTTCGTTTATGAATATTTTTTCCCATACTGACAATTCTGTTTTTTTTTTTTTATGCTGATTTTTCTGTGGGTTTATATTTTACATTTAAGGAATACAAGAAAAATGTAACACAGAAAAATCAACAGTAGCATACCATTTCTGGCAGAAAAAACCATGAATTCCAAAATGAACCTAAACTCTTATAAGCTCTTAAAAACCTATAGAATTATCTGTATGGGAAAATATATTCATAAATGAAAACAAGGAAAATTTAATTGATTGCATAATTGAGTCAAACCATGATCATACAATGATTTTAATGATTAGCTGCACTGTACAAGTCGGTCCTGGTGGTATAATTACTATACTTTCCTTTTAAATCCAAGATCATGGGTTCAAACCCAACCAGGATCAATGGATTTTTTCGGGCATAAAAATCAAAAGTATGGCTTCCTTCAGAAGGAAAATAAAACTGTGGTCTCATTTTATTACCAGGTTTATATATTTTTTGGTAGGCCATAGATTCTGGGTATGGTTGGGTTATCTGGTGTAATCTTCACTTATCTTTTTCATTTAGAATGGCTACTTTTGTTAATAATCTGCTTACAAACTAATATATTTTTGGTAGGATCAGTTTTCATTTTTTCATGATCCTGGCTAGGTAGTACATGCTGTTTTCATAATTTATCTCATTCATTATGACTATTTTGTTTTCTTTGTCAGCCCCACTATATATAACACATTTTTCTTTTAAAGATTTAAGTGCTCTATGATATAACCTTTTTTTAATTATTTTCTTTTTTAATCAGTTGCTATAGAACTTTCTCACATTGGATTTGATGCTATTTTTTTTTCTCATCCAATTTGTTCAAATTGTGGGAAAATACATTCATTAACAAAAACAAGGAAAATTTTGATCTTCCAAACAATAGTAACCTTATCACTAAGTTTGTAAAATCTACATAGCAACATCTTAATACCATGCTGGGAAGCTGACTGTGAAACCATGCTGGTGATGAAGATTTGAAACATGTCCAAGTAAGTTGAACAAAATTAGTGAAATTTGAGTGATTTCCTTGTAAAAAATTGTATTATAATTACATTTAACTGAAAATTTCTGCTAGTTAAAACTACCTTATAAACCTTTCATATCTGAAAACAAAAGGAATGCCTTAAGTGGGTCCTTAGCTATTGTGATCTGCTTGGAAATAAACTGGAAGATAAACTTGTTAAGCTACTCAAATACATCAGTTGTCATACCTAGAAATGCTATTAAACACAGCAAGAGCTTAAACATCCTTGAAATATCTGTATGTGAAAGAATTGTGTCAATGCACACCTAATAATTTAAGAAATGTAGCATTTGCCAACCTTCCACTTCATCACAGGCATGATCTACATAAACACCTCCACTGTATAGGAATAACCAAAGACCCATACTGCAATGAGAAGATGGATAGACACCTGAGGATATGTCCAACACTTTCCAAATGTAAAGAAGCCGGAAGATATTGGCTTGGGGATTTTTGAAAATGTATGATTATTTTCATTAAGTAGTTATTGAAAAAAATAATTGAATGCAACTGACTCAACTGCAGATTGTACTCCTTTGTATATGATATTTCTAAAATGCTCTTTTGTTCTTTGTTCAATAAGAACCTTTAGTACCTACACACTACAAGGGGGAGCCCTCTGAGGGGAACGGATGAGATGAGAGATACACCAAGAAGAGAACCAGGGATAGCAATACATAGAAGTAGGCAGAATCCCTAATGTTTCCTTAGATGCTTGCCTTGATGATGTCCTTGAGGTATACCTGCAAGAGTCATGAAGTCATGAATTATTACCAAGAGATCCTATGCCACCCAAATGCCTGCCAAATACCAGGATAGGAACTTTCCAAAATGCAAATTTACTATCATGCAGTAGAGCACCAGCTCATGTTGCCTGGTACTTTCTGCTTTGCAACCGAAATGATGGAATAAAAAAATATGAAGTAGGAGATTGGGAAATTTGTGGAAAGGAAATATTCATCCCAGCATTCAGTGAAATCCTCCCAATGCATACCAGATTACTTTCTTTGCAATTTAATAAGTACCTGATCTATTATTCATTTCATTGTTATCTTTTTGTGATGTTCTTAACCAAGTGGGTTGGCTCATGCAGTAATTAATGCTTGGGACTCATATTTGGGAGGTTCTAGATTAAAATATTTTGTCCAACCAAGGTTTTCTGGTTTTCCTGATTCAACTTTAAGAACAAATGCCAGATTAGTATTTCTCTGCCATGGATTCACCTTCCATTTCACATTCATCTTCATTTTGCGCTCGCATGTGTGTGTATCTGCATCTTCTGTATTTGTGATGTCATCAAGATGAACTTGACATTTATTCAGACAGCCGCTTAGTGTGCTACGTACTCTATGTGTATCCAGAGTAAATAGTTCCTGAAGGCAATGGACCCAAGCATTGTTGGGAATGGAGTAAATACACAAAAAGAAAGAAAGAAAGACAGAAAGAAAAGAAAAAAGTTGTTTTTTAATAGTATGCTTAAACTGCATTTATCGTTTGCCCAATGATGGTATGTAAATTTTTTGAAAACTGGTATATACAGGTGTAACAAAAATGCATGTTGAAACTTTGCGAAAACATTCCTTGCATACAGAGGGTGCAAATATGTTATGTGAACATGGATTTGAAATGCTAAATTTCCTTGTTATTGAGTCCTTTGTCTACAACTCTGCTTACATGCTGTGACATGGAAGCTAGAATGCCAGCATAGCTATGGCAATAAACGACAACAGAATAATCTTATTTTGATTTAAAGTAAAACACTAAAAATCATGTCGTCACATTAAAACTCTCTTTAAATATCACAAACACATTTATAAAAGTAATTTTGGTACATGTTTCGTGAGGTACATTCCTCACATTGTCAACCAAAACGATGACTGATGTGAGGACTGTTTTAATGTGACGACATGATTTTTAGTGTTTTACTTTAAATCAAAATAAGATTAACAAAAGTTTCACTGTGTGGATTCCGACATTCCATAAACAGACAACAGAATAGTTGCTTTATATGTGCAATAGGTAAACATTCACTTTTACCTCTGGTTAAATGAAGGTGGGGTTTTTGTAACTATTATTAGTTTCTAGGTTCACTGTTGTTGTGGTCATTCTGGACCACGTAGTCCGCTTGTTATGCTACTCACTTCATTGCTTGACATGAAGCAATTAGCTTCATGTAGTGTCAGCTCTATGAGTTCAAGAACCTGGTTCCAGGTACAGCAAAATGAGGTATTCAAATGCGGAATTGGCAGATGCTCATAAGATCTATGAATTAGCTGAAGTTGTAGAGTGTCTTCCTGCTTATATTCTGCCAGACAATATGAAATATTCCAGGAATACATCAGCTCAACCGGGAGTCCTTACGATGGCAGGTTGATGGATGTATTCTGAATTAACAGTAGACATCTTGAACATTTCATATGATTTTCAGTTTCCCACAGCTCTGTTTTTGAATGTTCTGCTATGTGGTACAGGTGTAGAAAAAGGGCTCAAACAAGGAAATAAAAAAGTTTCGGACCCATGTTTGTATTATAATTTTTTATTCTGTATATGTGAGGAATGTTTCCCTAAAGTTTGGACATACCTTTTTGTTGCAACCTATATATCAGCAGGACAAAAGAGCATCTTCAGACATATAAAATACAAAAGAAACAGAAAAATCTGCAGCTATTGTACTCTTTTGGTCTAATAACCATGAAAGAGATACAAAAACAAAATTATTCAAAGCAGCAAGAAACTATACAGAACTAAGTAGTTTTATTTTTTTATTTATTTTTTTTAAAGACCAAATAAAAGATAATGAATTCTGAAATTTCACTGGAAGATAGACCTGAAGTGTCCCACATCCTCCCTATAGTCCAGATTTAGCCCTGTGTGAATTTTTCCTTTTCCCCAAATTGAAGAAACACTTTTGTGAGAGACATTTTCCATCATCAGAAGCATATGAAGGCTGTGGAGGCGATTCTGAAGGATCTGTCAAAAAATGGTTTCCAGCATGTTTTTGAAGACTGGCTTCAGAAAAGCTGGAATAGTTGCATTGGATCCAACCAAAGTTATGAGTATGAATAAAGATATGTAGTAAAAAAAAATTATGATCATTCTTCATTGAACTGCCCTAGTATTTAACTTTTCATACAAGAATATTTAAAATATCTTGTCTTTTTCTCAATATGCATTTTACAAATATTTACTTCCAAGAGACATATTATAAACAGCTTAAAATTCTAGGTCATATCTGGCATTCAAAACATGGATCTTTGGCTTACCATGCTTATACTCTGCCCTCTGAGCTACCATACCCTGTCTGGCCATAAAAGCAAATTTCCTACATCTGGTGACGACAGATCTTTTATCCCTAAGAGACAGTTACTGGCTTAATTTACATTAAATTTTTCATATAAACTGCATGTATTGACTCTCATTAAGAGACAAAATCCACTCCTTAAAGAGTTCGTGCATTCTGGTATGAAAAATATGCCTCCCTTTATTAGTTATATTGCCAAAAAACAAATGCAAAACTAAATTTATGCACATTCTTTACTTTTAAATTAGTATTTTGCAGATTCTATGCATTTTTAAGATAGCAGAAATGTATTATACATGCAAATAGTTTTGAAAACTGGTAGATGCACTAAAAATGCATCATTTTGACCACACACAGAGCTTGTACCATATTTTATAAAAATTAAATATGATTTGAAAGAACAATTTCCCTAAATATAAATTAACACTTATATAATATTAAAATTAATGTCATGTGAACTAATACAGTAAATAAATTATTTTATTCTTAATTAGATGAGTTGATTTAATACTCTTATGCTCCACTTACCATTGAATTATACAGAACAGGATGCTGGTGAAGGTCTGTTAAACATGTTCTGTATAATTCAAAGGTAAATGGAGCATAAGAGTATTAAATCGACTCACTATCTAATTAAGAATAAACACCCATATAATTGATGGTTCAACTATGTCCCATGTTTGTAACACAGTATATTTATGTCCTACACACAACTAGTGTGGAAGGATAATTTCCATATGTAAATTAATATCTATTTAGTTGGTGGTTAAATTAGAAGCCTGGGAAATAAGTACTTGTAGGATTATGAGTTGCATCTTAAGGAATTAATCTCTCATAGTAGAGAAACCTTAGGGAGGTCTCTTGTTGTTGTTGATTTGTTTTATTTATGGATGCTGTTTAACATCTCAGGTCATCAGCATCCCATTCAATTTTGGGCATGAAACGGCCAACAAATTTTGCTAAGAGGCCTATCTTTTCAGGCTTAAAGGTTCTTTTTCGTGCCATAAATCTACGACATGGGACTTATGGCTTTACTTCCCTTCCGAAAGAAGCCATACTTAGGATTTTTATGCCCCGAAAAAAATCCATCGATCCTGGCTGGGTTTGAACCCGCGATCTTGGGTGTAGAAGGCAAGTATAGTTATCACTACACCACCAGGACCAACAGAGAGATCTCAGCAGTATATAGAATCAGATTTTTTTTTTTTGAATATTGTTTAACGCCTGTTTTTACTACTGAGGCACCACAGGTAGTGGTGGACACTGATGATACATGAAATGAAATGATATATTAGGAAAGAATTTTTAAGGAAGGAAACATTCCAAGCCTAAGTTTAGGGTACCTTCCCAGCATTTGCCATTTATGAGGACTGAGGAAAACCTGGAAAAAAACCTCAGTCAGGGAGGACAGAATAGTGGGATTCAAACCCCTGACCTCCTGCTCACGACCTCTGCCACCAGTGGCAATATAGAATCAGATGAGAGAGGTTCATGGTCCATGTTTGGAAATGACAAGATAACTAATTTGGCAGAGCATCAGCCCAGAAGGCTGAAGATCTATGATTCAAATCGTGATCACAACACAAATTTTTAAAGTCTTATTCATTTCCAATAGATTTGATTTGATTTGATTTACTCAAAAACTGCACTCCTAATTGCAGATTTAAAAATGTAACTGCTAAACAAGAAATTCTTGCTTGTGTTTTTGGAATTAACAGACTACAGGCTTTAGTTATAAATTTGTCCTTAAGTTTGCTACAGCCAGAGATGCCTTTACTTCAACTCAGTTTTCTAAAATGTGCTTATAATTTTATTTTAAACACAGTTAACAATGTTGATTATCACTGCATCAATGTAACAAAGTAGAATTAATGAATTGAGTGTTAGGTCTTTTCTGAGACAATTAGTCCTAGAAGCAATTAACTTTAATTATCCAAAAGAAACACAGGCATGTGGTTAAAAGAACACTTCAAGGAGAAATCAGTGGTGGAATCTAATTTATGATTACCCCATAGACCCTAGATCGTAGGTACAATCTTGGCCAAGGTTGATGGATTTTTTTCTGGTGTAAAAATCCTAATGACTTCCTTTGGAAAGGAAGTATAGTCATGGGTCTCTTGTCATAGATTTACAGCATGTAAAAGAAACTCAAGCCTGAAAGAAGAGGCCTCTGAGCAAAATTTGTCAGTTGCTCTAGCCCTGAAGTGAATAGAATGCTATGACCTGAGATGTTAAAGAGCATCTGTAAATAAATCAAATAAAAAAAAAGTTGCATTAAAACAAACCTGGTTCAATTTCTTCCACAAGTTTAGCACTGGAGTAAGCTGCACTTGCCATTCTTCCCTGTCAAACTTCTTAGCACCTTCTGCTGATCTCATCAAAGCTGAAAAATGCATTCAAAGGTTTTTAGTGCATATAGAATTTGATCCATGATTATTTTCCTACTTTACAAGTTCACTACTGGGGTGGATGTTGGTTTAATATGATGAACAATAAATAAACATGGATATTTTCCTGTCATGTCCTTGAAGCATTTTAAACAGTAAAGTGAGCAGTATTTAATTGGTGTATAAAAAAGAAATATCCAGCATAACATCTTGTTTTCATAATTAACTAAAAACTACAAGGAATATTTCTTACTTTTAAGGCTACTAATGACCTCACGGCTTGTAATTCTCTGCCATGAACGCTCCACATTGGCAGGCAGCCCAAAGTAAACAGGCTTGTCAACATCAGAAAGCTGCTGGATTGTATTAAGATGTGCCTGTAATGGAAAAGCTATACTCTTACACTGTGCTTAGAACTTTAACAATTACATAGAATGAATTGCAAATTATATGAAAAGGCAATACATGCCTGAAAAAAAAAAATTCATACTAACCTTAAAATTTGCAGAAGTTGGAACTTGAATTCCAGGCCCTAGTGCCTTTCTTCCATCCACCAAAACAGAGGCATCAAAGAATTCTCTGAGATATGAACCCAGCACTCGAATGTCATAGATGTTATCCACTCTGCCACCATAAATTGCATTCTCATACAGTCCATGCACAAACTCCCATTTCAAATTTGTTGATCCTGTAAAAATATACATAATACATTTTGGTTTGCCTATTCTCCTATGAAATACATATTTTTCACTTTTCTCTTCTATAGTCTGACAGTAAACATATTTACTTGAAATCATAGTATGATTAAGTTAAACTAAACATTCTTATTGCTCAAATTACTTGTCTATAAATGATAAGGTTTGTCCTGTTAAGCAGATTTAATGTCAAATTAAATGATAGACAATGTTAATGACATTATTCCACAGGAGAAAAAAGCATGTATTTACAAATAAGTTGCGCAGAATGTGCAAAAATCTACATTGCAAAAACAAAGAGAAACACAGATACATGTTAAAAGAACATTTCAGGAATATAAAATACAAACAAATGGATAAATCAGCAGTAGCATTTCATTTCTGAACAGAAAACTACTACATATTGAATAAAGCAAAATTATTGAAATCAGTACAGGTATCTACAGAATTAGCATCTTGGGATGAAATCTACATATAGAAATACAAAGGCAATTTAATGAACTTTCACACTTCTGGGGATGAAAATATAAACTTTAAGTTCATCACATCTCCACCAGAGCAGAATACACATCCCCATAGCATAATGAAGTATCCAGCAGTCAACTTTCTAGCTGACAATGAGAACGAAGATTTGTGAAACCGTTTATAGACAAGTGGAACAATAAGAGTGCTTAGTTCGACTCAATCATACTATGATTTCAACTATATAATTGGTTTCACTGTACAAGTCCCAATTAGCATTTCTAATCATATTTACTGCCATTCTGTTGGTATGGTTATATCACCTAACAAAGATGGGAGTTGTCTATTACAGTTAAATTCCTCATGTCCGGCATTCAAATAACCAATAATACCAAATAAACACTTTGCCATAAGAGAAAAAGCAAAAAGTGTGTTCAGCAGGAGCTGCATAAACAGAGCAAATTCTTTGCCTAATAGAGAAAAAAGAATATAAAATCCAAAGGCCTTAATAATTAATGAAATGAAATAATTTACAATATTGCTTTGTGGTATTAGGGGAACAAAATAATAATAATAATAATAATAATAATAATAATAATAATAATTATTGTTGTTGTTATTGTTAAGATTAAACCACAAAAATTAATGGTAAGATATTAATGAAATGAAATATATGACTACTGATAGACAAAGCTATATTGTGTGGGTACTTTTAGACATTTTTAATGTAAGCCCTTTATATCATATTTACATTTATTAAAATAGATAAAAATAACAGAAAGTTTTCAGTTACATTGTGCATTTAAGATATTTCAATAAAATAAAAATATGTTACTATTTAAAAACAATTACAATACTAAGCAAATATACACAATTAATGATAAATAATCTAAATTTTAATAAATTTTCATTGACTTTGAAATTTAATTTAAATGTTATTGTTGTAAAAACATGTAATGCAAACGATTTCTAAAGATTATTACAGAGTGCTCTTACACACAAATATAATTCTCACACACATATTAGATTAATATTTCACATTTGCTCTCTTCACCCCAATGCTTTTGTTAAATATAAAATATATACATCATCATAAACATTGTTTATATGCTGAATTAATTTGTCCTTTTATTTCATTTTAAAACAACAGAGAGAATCAAATTATTGATTTATTGATTGATTTATTTATGGATGCTCTTTAACATCTCAGGTCATCAGTGTCCCATTCAACTCAGGGCGTGAAACGGCCGACAAATTTTTTTTTACTCAGAGGCCTCTCTTTCAGGCTTGAGGTTCTTTTTCGTGCCATAAATGTACGACACAGGACCCACAGCTTTATTTCCCTTCTGAAGGAAGCCATACTTAGGATTTTTACGCCTGAAAAAAATCCATCGGTCCTGGCCGGGTTCGAACCTGCATTCTTGGGTGTAGGAGGCAAGCATGGTAACCACTACACCACCAGGACCGACAAGAAGAGAAAATCAAATGCTAGAGTACTTTTTAAAATTAGGTTTTCCTACCCCTAAGGGTCTAATTTCTATAATTTTCAGAGAGTATTTTTCTTATTTTATTTAAATGGTATATCCTTAATTTTGTTGTGTAGAAACAAATATTGGTGCCATTAGAGTGATTTTTAAATTTTGGCTTTCAGGCAAACCCCCCCACTCCTAATTACCCAATTTCCCTAATTTTCAGACAGTGTTTTTCTTATTTTATTCAAATGGTATATACAGAATTTTGTTGTGAAGAAACAAATATTGGTGCAGATAGAGCAATTTTTAAGCTTTGGGTTTCAGGTAAACCCTACACCTAATGGCCAGATTTCCCTTATTTTCAGGAACAATTTTTTTTTATTTTATTTAAATGATATATGTGTAGTTGTTTGTTGTGAAAAAGCAAATATTGGTGCCACTGGAGTAATTTTTAAATTACGGGTTTCAGACAAACCCCCACTACTAATAATCTGAGCAATTTTTAAATTTTGGGTTTTAGGTAGCCCTCACTCCCAATGGCCAGATTTCCCTGATTTTCAAAAACTATTTTTCTTATTTTATTTAAAAGGTATAGATTTTTAAGTTTTAGGTTTCAGGTAAACCCCACTTCCTAACAGTCTGATTTCACTGACTTTCAGAAACTATTTTTATTTTATTTCAATGACACAGGCAGTTTCCTTTAAAAAAAATTAAATTGCAGCTGCTAGAGCAACTTTTCAATTTTGCCTTTAACCCCCCTTTGGTTTTTAGGTATGCCACACTTCTAATGGCCCAATTGTCCTGATTTTCAGAAACTATCTTTATGAATTTATTTTATAGTTTTGTTGTGAAAAAACAAAAATTGTGACTGCTAAAATGGTTTTTAAATGTTTTAAAAATGTTTCATTTTAGGTTAACCTCCATCCAGAATGGTTCAATTTTGCTGGTTATATGCCAAGTTTTGTTGAGAAAAAACAAAAATTGTGACCACTAGAGAATTCATGGATACACACACACACACACACAATTTTTTATGTCATTTTTTGGTGCCTAGTACGTAGGATCAATGGAGATTTGAAGAAATTTTTCAAAAATCTTTTTATCCGTACAACTGCATTAGCTACTTTTCTTCCAAATTTGCTAAAAACAGTTTCAGATGCAGTCCTTTTGGTGAAAATTTCATTGCCTTCTCATTAGTTATGCACAGCTATTTTGTTTCCCAACCTCTGATGGGGTATGATATTAAAACCAGAATGAACAGCAAGATGACTTTATATACAAAATTTAAGTACATTTATAAGCTACTTTTCAATATAATCACCATAAAGATTGAGACACTTGTACTGATGTACCAGCTTTACAATACCCTCTGCAAAAAATGTTGCTCTCTGTCTGTTGAGCCAGATCTGCACGATGTCCCAAAGATTTTCATTCTAGTGGAAGTGCTGTTCTCCCAACCACTTCTTTGGTTCCTTCATTGTCAAAACAAATCCATGTTTCATCACCTGTCACAATGTTATTTGAAAAATTATTCTTCAAATTCCTTATAATGCAGCAGAAACATTAAGGCTGATGCCATTCACCATTCCTTATGGTTGTCAGTTAGCAGCTTAGCTATCCATCATGTACAAATTTTACGGTATCCAAGGTGGTCTGTAACAATGTTGTACAGGGTACAGGTACCTGTCTGAAGACTTTCCGAAAGTCTTCAGACAGTTAAGAAATCATAAATTGATGCCTATCACAAACCACCTGATCCACTTGGTGCATGAGTTCATCTTCCACCACAGACTTCGGTCCCTGACCACCATCATGAATATCTGTTTGGATATCTCTAAATTTCTGCACCACTCTTGAAACATGACATCACTGATATGTTTTGACTGAACACACGGCTCTTTTTGCTGTGAATTTCTGTTGCATTATGCCTCTCTGCCTATAGAAATAGAATAACACTATGCAATATGTGCTTGGAGGGAGAGTCGATTGTAGCAAACATCTTTTACATGCCTAAATTTAAGTTTCAATTAATGAGTTGGCTTTAACAGTGATGGTAGTAGTTGTTATTATTAGCATGATGCCCCACCTCCTATCACTTCACAGGCCTCCTAGTGGCACCAACGGAGGTTGCAAAAAAAACATCCCCTATAATGCAGCATATGAACACAGCATTGCTTCACAGTGTGATAACACGGCAGTCAGTCACACACCACCACATCTGTGGATAGTAGCTAAAGTGAATTAACCCACTGCAGCACAATGAATTCTACGAAGAGCTAGTGAAATGATCTTATGTTTAAACAGAAGTTAGATCTATTGGATAAAATGGAAAAGGATGTTAGTAGTACACAGTTCATGGAAGTACGAGGGCAAGTCCATAAGTTTCCAGCCTAACCATTTTCTAGGTATGATAAGGACAAAAACATATTTCTCTTTTCAATTAAGTTACCCTTTATTGCTATACACTTCTTATATCTTTGAATTAACATTTCAATTTCCCCCTAAAAAGTCAGAAGTCTTGTCTGCAAAATAGGCATAAACAGCATCTACCACTTCTTCATCACACTTAAATTTCCTTCCTTGAAGGTCCTTCTTGAGTTTTGAGAAGAGGAAATAGTCATTGGGAGCTAAATCTGGGCTGTAGGAAGGATTGACGATCTCCTTGAAGCCACATTTCTTCACATCTTCCTTTGCAACAAGAGCTGTGTGCACAAGCATGTTATAGTGAAGAAGGTTGCACACCACCACTCAGTTTTCCTTGCCTTTTCTCTTTGATGGAAGCATGTTATCTGTGCAGTAGGTCAGCATAGTACTCCCATTTATTGTGGTATTCCTCTCCTTGAAATCAAAGAAGAGTATTTCCTTCACAGTCCCAAAAGATTCTGACCACGATCTTCTAGGTTGACTGAGGGCCTTGGTCTTTAGAGGCGGTGCTTAACCAGTTTTACGCCACTCCATTGATTCTCTTTTGGACAAGAGATTATAGTTTTTTTTAGTAGTGTTTAATGCCCATTTTTACTACTGATGCACTACAGGCAGTGGACACTGATGATACATGAAATGAAGTGAAATAATATATTGTGAAAGGATATTTTTTTTAAGGAAGGAAGCATTCCAGGTCTAAGTTTAGGATACCTCCCCAGCATTTGCCAGTTATGATGACTGAGGAAAACCTGGAAAAAACCCAAGTCAGGGAGGATGTTCCTGACAGGATTCGAACCCCAGACCTCCGGCCCACGAGTCCGCACCTTAACGACCTTGGCCACCCATGGCAGTAAGAGATCATAGTAAATGACCATAGTTTCATCTGCTGTAACAATGGTTTGCAGAAGTTTTCTCTCGCTGCTACGACTGAGCTCCAAAAATGTCTGACAACTGATGACTTGTTGTTGCTTTTGGACTGAGGAAAGAAATCTAGGCACCCATCTTGCAATAGCCTTATTCATGTTTAAATGTTCATGAATATTTGGAAGGATTGTTGTTTTAGAAAGGACCAACCTTGCTGCTACTTCTATAACTTTGAGTTGCCAAACTTCCATAATTTGTCCTTCCACAAGAGCAATGTTTTTAGGAGTGAGCACCTCCAAGGGACAATCTGCATAGGCTTCGTCTTCAATGCTTTCTTGACCCATTCAAAAAAGTTTAACTCATTCGATATCCCATTTTGAACATGTCACAATCTTGTACACATAGCCATCTTTTGTAACTATATCTGAACTGAACACAGTGGATCAGAAGTTACAGCTGCAATTATTTACTTAACAGATAAGGTATAACTCCAGATAAGGCTTTTGTGAAGGCAATAATCCTTATCGGCAACACAGGAAACTTATGGACCTACCCTTGTATCATTACATGCTACAACTTAATCTTTATAGTGCAATGAGGCTACCATCAATTTATTAGAAAAAATGTTCACATAGTGTGTCTTTACAAAACCTATAAAAGTATTTTCCAGTTGTCTGGTACTGGCATTGTCCCATATCTTCCAGATATAAGATATTTTACTGTACCATTAAAAATTATCATAATTGCTGCACATTCTTTAACACTTTTTTTATTAAATTCATTTTACATGTGTACTTCATTATGTTACAATCTAGCAAGCCAGAAGAACAACTAAGTCTGAATGGAACTGCTAAAAAAAAAACAAAGTATTTGTTTGATTGCATTTATTAAGCTACAATAATATTTTCTTTCTTTCTGCTTCTTCCCTCATGTCACCAAGGTAAATGAATTCTCATCCTAACAGATAGCCTAAATGCTTTAAAAGTGCTCTGCTCTGACAGGTAAAAACCTAACTAAATTGGTATGCCTAAATGCCCTGCCTACCTTGCATCTCGCAAAAGGCTGGAATTACAGTGGCTGCCAGTGCATTGGGACATTTATGGAAATGAAAAAGCAGATCAGTAGGCAAAAAGGGTACTGAAACACCCTTTTTGGCCCTGAACCCATGGTTGGAATCAGTACATTTGCTGCTAAAACCATAATAAAACATGGATTGGGGAAAAACACCAACTTAGGTTGCAAACCTATCCTGAATAAAGTATAGCTAGGAAATTGGTCCTAGGTTCAAGCAACTCTCTTTGCCTATCTTAACTAAAATTTGACAGAAGAGGAATAAGGAAAGAAGTTGCTCTTATTACTAAACTTGGTCACTTCAGAAAATATCTATGTAAAGTAGGATTCTATAAAGTTGAACCCATTTGTAGAATGTATAAACAGGATGAGGAACCTGCCTCACATATCCCAGTTGATTGCCCATTCCTGGTAAGAAAGAGATTTACTCTTACTATAACCAGGGAAGACCTAGGAATAGATGCTAACATTGAAAACAAGGTACTTCAACTTGTTCAGGGAACAGATTTTGGGAAACATACATATATTACCATGTTGAGATTTGTTCAAATTTTTTATTTCTTTGGATCTAGCACCTTCAGAGGAATATCAGAGGAATAAGTGGTTAGCTCAAAGTTTCAAGTGCCATCTAGTAGCATACCAACAGTATGTGAAACATTCAGAAATTTTGCATAGGAATGCTTTTTCAGGTATGGAATTCTTTAACAGGCTGTAAGATATTCCCAGAGGATCTGCACTCAAGATTTTTACATCCAGAAAAATGTGTCAACCTGAGCTGGGTATTAACCTGTGAACCTTGGATCTAAAGAAGAGCACAATACTCCTACATCAGAGGACAACTACAGTGATATTATGATTATCTGAAATTTACCAAAACATTTGTCACATATTTATATGAATCATGGAAATGATAATGAGTAGATGATATGGAGAGCAAATGCTATATTCACAAATTCAAGAGAAAAGATCATTAACATTTCATAAAGGACAAAAATGAATCCAGTTACAATTTAGCCATCAAAAACAAGGCGCATTATCCATTTTATAATTATTATTCCTTCTTATTCATGCATATAACAGAAATAAATAGAATAATAATAGAAAGCATTTAAAGTTATACTTCTCATGCTTTCATGGCACATATTTATGTAATCAGTTCCATTACTATTTATCTAAAATCGGTCCTGGTGGTGTAGTGGTAACCATACTTGCTTGCCTCTAGATCATGGGTTCAAACCCAGCCAGAATCGATGGATTTTTTTTGGGCGTAAAAATTCTAAGTATGGAAGGGAAGTAAAGGCATGGGTCCCATGTCGTACATTTATGGCAAGATAAAGAACCTGAAGCCTGAAAGAAGAGGCCCCTGAGCAAAATTTGTTGGCCATTTCATGCCCTGAATTGAATGGGATGCTGATGACCTGAGATGTTAAAAAGCATCCATAAATAAACCAAACCAAAAAAATAAAATTTATCTAATAACATGATAATGGTTTTAGAAAGATACCTTTATCAAACAGTTGCTGTAATATTTCTGCACCTGCACGTAGATCACTGTCACTGAACTCATAAAATTTGGCCCAACCTTGGGGTATGAATGTTCTTCTTTCCTGCACTACAGCATGGAACCATGCCAATACGAAGAGTGTCTTGGCCTGAAGTAGTGCACCATCAGCTTGACTGTTGCTCATGTATTCTGTGCCCCAAGAAGCGTATGTACGCATCAAGTTCTTCTTTATGCCCTGGGGAGACTGTTAAAAAATTAAATAACAGTTACTGCAATATGCTATCTTTTCTAATATTCTTTCTTCTGAATTCTGGTCCTGGAATTTTTAATTACAGATTTAGATATCTTACTCTGCTGTACCACGATACCTCATTGGTTGATTGCTCCATACCACTGCAGTGTAGAAGCCTTTTGCAGAAATTATGATAAGTTTATTTCAAACTATTAATATACACAGTCTAGCTATAAATTCTATTACATACTTTTGATAGATACTGTATCAGATCAAAATTTTTTAAAAATTGTAAATCTTTAAAAAAGTTTTCATATGGAACTAACACAGTGAAGCTCATGTGAATTGAATTTGTCGCCTTAACACTCTTCATGCTTCACTAACCTTAAATATATACGGAACTGGTTTCAAAGATATAGTTATCTCCATCTTCGGCCGTGGACGACTCAAGTCGTCGAGTCGTCCACGGCCGAAGATGGAGATAACATATCTTTGAAACCGGTTCTGTATATATTTAAGGTTAGTGAAGCATGAAGAGTGTTAAGACGACAGATTCAATTCACTGTATCAGATGTTTGGGCGATCAGATAAAGCCTTTGCTGCTAAATCCTACCTATACATTGCTGTAGATAAGTCAACATGCTAATTAAAGATTTAGTAATGGATTAGGGAGACTATGAAAATTATGTTACTATGATAGCCCTACATATGGTTGGAAAATCACCACCTAGATTTTTCAGATACTTAAGAAGCTGAAAATCAGGGCATTTGTGTACGCACCATTGAGCACTTTAATGAAACTGGTACAATTGTTGAATGATCAAGAATTGAGGCTCCATGCTCTGTGAGGATCAGGAAAATGATGAAAACAGCAGTGGCTCATATTAGGAAAAATTCAGTGAGGAAACAAAAATTGATAGCTCATGAGATGAACATTTCTGAGGGATCAATGACCAAACAAGACCTTGGACTGAAGGCTTAATGCTGGGGTACTGCACATTTCTTAACTCCAAAATTTAAACAGCAGAGAGAGCTCTGAAATGTAAATGTTTACTTGAACATTATGCTAACATCTGACACAAAAATTTCTTTTTACAGATGAAAAACATTTCCCAATTGAAGGGAGCTACAACTGCCAGAATAACAGAGTGTAGGCCAGGATTTCTAAGAAGTTCTTGAGAGGGTCCTAAAGATCCAGAGGGGCCACCATCCCGCCTCAGTGATGGTTTGGTGAGGAGCCAGCTATGATGGCATCACAAAGCTGCATTTTTGCAAAAGGGGTTAAACACAATAGCCAGAATATATGAAACAACCCTACATGAGCCTGTGGCAAAAGACTTGAACACCACTTTGTTCAAGAATGGATACTTCCTGGAAGAATCTGCACCAATCCATAGGGAAGATCCACTCAACTTGGCTTGAGAAAAATGTTCCGCATTTTATTGCTACCCAACACTGGCCCTCTAGCAGCCCTGACCTAAATCCCTTGTATTAAAAAATTGTGCTCAGTGCTTAAGGATATTGTTTGTAAAAAATGGCACCCCAATATTGAGTCTCTTAAATTATCTCTGGAGTTAGCAATGGCAGATTTCCCCATGGAGACAGTGCATCCTATTATTGATGAATAGCCCGATAGCCTTAGGTCCTGTATCAGGACAAAAGGGGATCATTTTGAAAAATTATATGTGCATTTAGCACAGAATACATAAGGGTATCATTTGCCATAGTTAAATTAAAAAACAGTAAAGTACATTGTTGCTATTATAAAAAGCTTTGTAACAGAACTTACGGCTAGCCAAGGTAGAATATACAATTAAACAAATTATGAAACAATTTAACAAAAATCAAAATAATCTTACTAATTTAAAATTTATTAAAAGCAATTTAAGTTATTCTTAGATCTTGCACACTACTGAATGAAAATCATTTTAACAGTTTTCAGTTTACTGTGAAATAAACTGTTCCACTATTAGCTAGTTCTGAAGGTCCTTGTTCAACTCCTAACCAAGCCATAGATCTGACATTACTCCCCTCTTTAGAATCTAGAAGAATGAGGTCTCCCCATCTCAATAAATAATTATTCTATTATATAATCTAAATAGATTGCAAAAAATAAATCCCACGTTGTAAACCTACAAACCAACAATCTTGAGTCAATAATTAAGTTGTTTAACCTACACAACTCATTTCACCTTAACATCCCAGTTATTGGTGCTTAGGGATTGTCTACAGTAACTACTACCATTTGTACATTGCTCATTAAGTTAAAAAATATTGTTAAGTTAAATTTTAGTGCAAGAAATTATGCCTGGAAAAAAATAATAATCACTATTTAATAGCCCTCATAAATGACTTGGAGAATTAAAATTCTAACCTCATAAGTGATTTTGAGGCATGCTTCTGCCAGGATGTTTGAAAACTTTGGATGGGCCTCAGCAGTGAGCCAGAGCCTGAAGTTTTCATGTGGTTGTAAAGATTTAAGCTCTTTTTCCAATGCATGAAGCCAGTAGGTCATGAGGTGAAGGTTTTTCAGGCATAACCAATCTCCTTGTTGAGCAGCAGTATGAAGATGCTGAAGTGCTAATTGTACTTGGCCTTGACCCATTGCCACCTGAAACAACAAGTGGTAGCTAGGTAAGTTTTTAAAAGTCACTATGTCAATTTGCATTATTTTTTACATTTTCAGATCTTTACATCATTTGAATATTTTACTTTCCCAGCTTATTTTTATATATGTTTTAAAGAGGTTAGTAATACTATTTTTAAAAATCTTTTAAAAATTATATGTCACATAAATATTGTACTTACGTAGCTGTTGACAATGGAGTGGCAATATAACCTCAACTTGGGTATTCATTTTTTACACTAAACTCCATTCACTGGACCAAAAACCATGAAATAAAACCGGGAATGAAACTGCTGAAACATCTTCACAGCCCATTGGAGTTATGAAAAAATTTTCATATTAAAAAATAGAGAAAACCTAATGAATTTCGAGTTTCCTCCTATGGATGAGCTCAGGAACTTCCTACTTCAACCAGTAGAGGCCGCCACAGGAACATCCGTTTGTCCAGCCATAGTTTCGAGTTCAGTGAGAAACTGAAGATGGGAGAGGTTCTCCTAAAACACGTCTTACATTTGAGTAAGTGAATGGAGTTTAGTGTAAAAAATGAATACCCAAGTTGAGGTTATATGTCACATTTACAGAACATGTTTCACAGGCTTTTGCCTGTATCATCAGCTGTGAGTCGATATAATCCAATGGTAAGTGGAGCATAAGAGTATTAAATCACTAGTTAATTCAGAATAGATTAATTGTTTCACTGCATTATTTCTAACTCGAAATTAATTTTAAAATTACATAAAATTAATTAAGTTAATTACATTAACTGGCTTGTTTTGAGTAAAATAGTAAATTATTGAATAATAACTATGGACTTACAGAATTATTTCATAAAAATTGAAGGAGCCTGGGCTAGAACTGCCTGTACACTATCACATCTTTGCCAAAAGTTGACACTCAATGTGTCACTGTCCAGTATCACAAGCCACCATTGCCACATGCTTCCCATAGACCCCCATGCTTATTTTCAAATCTTGAAAACATATCTTATGGGCAGTGCTCTTTGACACTATTTCAGATTTTTGTATGCATCTGTCTGTAGGCTTTGCAATAGCAACAATGAGTGCATCGAATAGCATATTTACCATATACAACACTGTACCAATGACTTTACTGCCCTTTAGAATGAAGTCATACTTAAGATTTTTATGCCACCCCCCCAAAAAAAAAAATCCATCAATTCTGGCAGGGCTTGAACCCATAATCTTGGGTTATAAGGTAAGTATTCTTATTGTTCCAATTTCAGCTATAAAAGTCTATGCATATTTTAGAGTGGGTGGGTGATGTCTAGCTCTTTGGAATTTGTTTCTGTTTCTTATGATGAAGAAGGTACTAAGGAGAAAGTGGTTTTTAAACTGAAAAGAAGTAGTTGCGACATTAGGGAGGAACTTCAGGGCATCAAAGAAAATCAGTGTCATTAGTGCTTCCATTATAGGTTCTAGAGTTTTGTATAGAGGCTGAGGGAGAGTAATCTGAAAAAATGTGACAGTTAAAACATTGATCAGCTGCTTCTAAAAGTTTACTGAATGACTCTAGTATTAGCTTTTGTTTAAAATTTTTCATTTTTTACACTGTTTATAGAAAGAATGGAGATTGAATATGGAGAAACTTCATTGGAGAAGCATGAAAATACTTAATGGAATGGAGCATTTTTAACTTAATTACCTCACTTTGTTCACAACACATTAATACACCAAGAAATCTTTAACTCTTTGAGCTCTATAGATACTGATATGGCAACACAATGAAACATGTTAAAATACATAAAATAAACTCACCTCAAAGTAATGTTGTTCGCCAACTGTTGAAAAAGCTAGGGTCCTCAGCTCTTCTGAAGGATCTGCCCCTGGAGAGATGACCAGGAGGATTGGTTCAGCAGCAACTGTTTCACTGAGCAGCTGTTTCAAGTTTAATGGAGGAGGTGAGAGATCTTGCAACCCTTTAGAACACAAGAAATGAGTTAGTTTCATGCAAAACACAACCATTTGCTATCAACTATTAGCTCAAAATTTTTAAGACAGAACCTTCTAAACAAGACCTCATCTAATAATTTGAGCCAATTAAATCTAAACATACTGGCATCACAATATCATTAATAATCAAAAACAAATTAGTAAGCTGTGTAATAAACCTTTATATCCTTCCTTTTTTTTTTTAAATTTTACAAAGCACCAAAGATTTATCCTTTCTGTTATAGTTTCATAATTAAACAAGTTATTCAATGCAAAATAATCATGTAAAAACATTAAGAACTCCAATATGCCCATTATTGCATATTTAATTTTCTATGTCATATATGAGATCTGTTTAAAAAAAATCCCTGACGCCATATTGAAGTCAGAACTAATCAGATCACCCATGAAAATCAATGCTTGACTGTTCCAGAAATTACTAAAATGTGTAACATTTTTGTAGGATCGTGTCATAAAATTCTAACAGAAAAATTTAGTATGCATTATACTGCAACAAAGTTTGTCCCTTAGCTGTTGACATAAGAACAGAAATACAAACCACATCACAATCTGCCAGGAGCTCTTGGATTAAGTTAATGAGAATGCAACTTTTATGTATAAAATAATCATAACAATGAAACATCAGTCTATGGACAATATTGAGGCAAAATTCTAATCATCACAAGGGTTGGAAAATCTTCACCAAGAACTAAAAACAGCTTGTCAGGCCAGGTCAAATGTCAAAGTATGTTGACAGTTTTCCTTGGCATTTAGGGTGTTATTCATTACAAATGTCTGCCTAAGGATCAAGCTGTAAATTGTTGGTATTATCAAGATGTCTGGAGATGTCTTCAGGAAAATGTTAAAAAGAAGAGCCCTGGACTGTGGAGAGACAATTGATGAGTCCTGTAACATGAAAATGCACTAGCATTTTCATCATTGTTATTTCAGACTTTTGCATAAAAAATCAAGATGACTGTTCCTCTCCACCCACTATATTCTCATGGCTTAACACCTGCAGACTTTCTTTTATTTCCAAAGCAGAAACCTACAATGAAAGAATGAAGATCTGACTCAAGCGAGGAGATAAAATAAAATTTGCAGACAGAATTTTGCATAACTTGAAAAATGCACAGGACTGCTTTCAGAAGTTCAAATGTGATTGGGAAGATTACTTCAAGGGAGACAAAGCTCAAAGCTGCCTAAATTTTAAAAAGTTTGATTTTTTTAACATAATTTTTATATATACCATTAGAAAATTTATACCCAGTAGCTACATTTACTTCAACTCATGTAGCTACAATTAAACTTTTATGGAAAGTTGGGGGAAAAAAAATTGTAGCATGAACTTTTCCATTTCTTTTTCTGATTATTTGAAATTTAGTAATATTTAAATTCCTAAAAAATCATTATATATAGTGCATGAAGAAATGTATATATATATATATATATATATATATATATATATATATATATATTATAATTGTTCTATATTGAATTGTCATTTTGTAAAAGTAGTGTTCCTGCTTGGAGTTATTCCAGTTATAATCTTGATAAGTGAAAATCAAGTTTATTTTTCCAATTGTTTCTAAATTCATAGTGATAACATTTTAAAACAAATATGAACTAGTCAATTATACAGGTGTACCTAAGGAGTGTAGAGCATACTGTGTGAGAGTGGAATGGAGACGGTCAGGTCTTAGAGCTTGTACCACCAGAACCTGCTGAAATGAAGTTAACTTCCGAGCCAGTTGTACAGGGAAGTTACTTTCACAATTTCCACTCTTTGAGAAGCCTGACCACAAGGCCTTGTCATCTAATTGCAGCTCTGAATATAAGTTTGGTAAAGAATTCTGTAATCAAAAAAATATCATTGTTAGAACACTGCTAAGGAAATCTGGGGGAATAGTTTATATTATTAATTTGTGGGAGTTTTCATGGTAAAATGTAACATTAACTTGTATATCCTATCCTATTAGAATTTATGTTAGTGTCTTTCTAATTCCAATACTTTCTTTTCAGCTGCCTTTTGTATCTGACTATTATTGTTGTATTTTACTATTTTTCTGATAAATTTCGGGCAAACTTTTTCTTTCAAACATCTGTTTATGAATCTGATATCTGCTGTTTTGCATCTCCTTTTTTCTTTGAGTTTTTGGTAACATTTTATTTCAGCTTTATGATTGCATAATTGTATATTAAAGAGTTCATGTTTTGGGAGTGATTGGTTGAGTTCTACTCTGTGTTCCATATTGTATTGTTCTATAAGTCTTAAAGGTTGATTCACTACGGAAACCCAGGTTAATAATACTTTACCTTTTCTGGACCTAAGGATAATAAAAAGGAATAAAAATATAGAATATGGTATATACAGAAAAGACACACATACCGACAATTACATAAAAGCAAAAGGTTTCAACCCCAGACCCCACAAGGAAGCAGCATTCAATAGTATGACATATAGGCTAGTTAATACACCACTCAGTAAAGAAGAATACAGGAAAGAATACACACATATAATACACACAGCGGAAATAAATGGATTTAACAAACAAATGGTAGATAAAAAATAAAAATATTTAAAAATAAAAAGGAAATTAAACTAATCACTACACTCAGTTCTTCACTTAAAGAAAATACTTATCAAAAATTCACATATCACCCTTATGTTAACCATAAATTCCAAAAAAATTTCAAAAAGTACAACATTACTCTGGCACCAATAAACAGATATAGTGTTGGTAAACTATTAAATCTAAATAAAATTAAACAAAAAAAGAAGAAAGAAGAAAATTCAGGTATATATAGAATTAATTGCAAGGATTGTGACAAAATATACATAGGAAAAACAAAAAGAAATCTGGGGATAAGATTAAAGGAACACTGGAGAAATATTAGACACAAACAAGTAGAAAAATCAGCAGTGGCCGCACATTTTTGGAATGAGAATCATGAAATAGAGAAGGACATAACATTACTAAAAACAATTCAACATCCGAAAGAACTTAATATATGGGAAAAAATTTACATAAAAAAATATGAATAAAAACTTATGAATTTTGATATACCGGAAGCAGACAACATATTGTTTAAGTTCATTAACAGACCACCAGAGCAAGCATAGTAACATACATACTTTGCTGAAACTGACTCCTCAGTCATCGTTTTGGTTGACAATGTGAGGAATGTACCTCACGAAACATGTACCAAAATTACTTTTATAAGTGTGTTTGTGAAACTTAAAGAGAGTTTTAATGTGACGACATGATTTTTAGTGTTTTACTTTAAATCAAAATAAGATTAACAAAAGTTTCACTGCGTGGATTCCGACATTCCGTAAACATGTTAATTTCTATCTGATTCATAAATATATCCACCCAGTTAGAAGAGGTATTTTGCCTGACTTCCAGGCTCTGGTCATTAGCATGGCATTAAACACTATTAACAAAATATTTACCTTATTTTAAAATAGTTAGGTCATATTTTTTATGTTATTGTGCATATTTTTATAAATTTTAGGTCATAACAGCATTTTTGGTGTATATTATGGCGATTTTATGTCTTAACAAATGATAATATAGAATAGATACAGAATTGTGTATCTATACAGAATATTGTTGAAATATGATTACCCATAACTTTGTTGTTTTGTCAGTCACATTTTGGCAATTTTTAATTCAACTATTATTTCTGAATTTTTTTTTAAAGAATGAATCACCAGAAGATCAACATGCAAAACGAAAAATTAATATGTATGTTTAAGGTACTTAGTTGCCCCCCCCCCCCGCAAAAAGAGGTAAACTTAAGAAGCTTAACTTATTATTATTATTATTATTATTATTATTATTATTATTATTATTATTATTATTATTATTATTAAGTAATCAAAATAAATTGATCTCTGGATATTACTGCACTATTTACCATGTCATATTTCAAAGTCTTAGCACTGTTTTCTGCTATTAAAATCAGTACCTGTTCATTAATATTAATAACTTCTATTGACTGGTATTATTTACAGTTTTCCTATAATGCAGATGGCAATAACATATTAATCACTGAATGTTTATGTAAGAAGCTTAATAAGAGAGGAAGGGCAACATAGTTCACAGACAATGGGTAATAAGAGTGATGCAAACTCTGGTGACTTTCTCAGCCCATTCTAAATCCTATTAAAAATATTGAGCATTTATTAATATTTTCACTCTTAGTTTATAGGTCACTTGACTATTAAATATTCATTATGAAAGAGATATTTGATTGACAAGCAATACAAACCCTAAGAACTGCAATATCAAATGCTCTCTCTTCTTCAATCCAATTGGGTACACCTTCTCTTGCTTTTGTCATGTCCATTTTAACATCAGAGAGTGCCTGACCTGTAAATACTTCCCATTCCTATTAGAAAATAAATATAAAAATGATTTAATTTAAAATTTTATCAAAATTGTTATATTATTGTGTGTATAGCATAAATTGAAAGTATATTGGTTGTGCTTAAGAGAATAATCTAATCTAATAAAGTTAATTACAGCATAAATCAAGAGAATGCATTAGTTGAAAATATATGAAGGCTATTCAATAAAGAATGGTCATAATTTTTCATAGGCATAATTTCTCATGCAAAAATTTAACTTTACAATATTTCTTCAGCTTAATGCGTAATATATACATAGTACTAGTTTCATTGCTGTCACTTCCTGCCTGTGAGAAAAGTGAAAGTTTGGACATGTTCAGTTCTACCTACAGCAATATAGAGGTGACGTGCAACAAACATTATGTTGCTCTGAAATTCTGCTTTCATCTCAAATCTTTAGCTGAGGCCTATGGAGATTTTGTTCCTCCCTATAGCACAGCTCAAGATGGTTTAAAATGTTTAGAGGGGAGACAATAAATTTCAAAGTAAGGGAATCTGGCACTCCCGTTTGTACTCTAATGGAAGAAAAAATTAACACCACTACTGTAATTGTGAGAGGGGATTATCGAATAATGTTAAAAACACATTCAGTGAAAATTTCACTGGTTGTCTAATTGAAAAGTTGCACATGAGGCATATTTGTGCATAGGGAGTTCCATGAAGAGATACGGAGCTTCTTTAAAAGGTAACCACTGTTGATGAAACTTCATTTCATTTTGATCCTGAGAGCAAGAGGCAAAGCTCTGTGTGGAAATCTCCATCATTACCAATAACACCAAAAAAAAGCAAAAGTGGTGGCTAACTGTTGGGAAAGTTACAGTCATCTCATTTTTTAATATTCAATGCATGATTACGTCTTACCTGCATACACAACTGTAACTGGGCAACACTTAGAGAGATATCCTCAAAACTCTGCAAGGTCAACCATATCACATGCTAAAGACACATTTCTATGCAAAAGCTGAATGCTGCACCACAATAATGCATAGCCACAAATCAAATGTGTTGCTGATTACTCCACAAAAATTAATGTAAAGTGTGTCACTCACCCTCCCTATAGTCCAGATTTAGCCCTGGGTGACTTTTTCCTTTTCCCCAAACTGAAGAAACATCTTTGTGGAAGACATTTTCCATCTTCAGAAGCAGTGATGAAGGCTGCGAAGTCAATTTTGAAGGACTTGCCAAAAAATGGTTTCCTGCATGCTTTGAAGACTGGCAGAAACATAGGGACATGTGTATTGCATCCATTGCTGATTACTTTGATAAATATAATCAAAATATGAGGATGAGTAAAAGTATGTTGTGAAAAAAAATTACAATGGTCCTTTATTAAATAACCCTCATAGTTCATTATTTAATACAATTAACAATTAAGCACTGTATAAAACTCCATAATATTTTTTCCTTCTTTCTTTTGAAACTATTATACTTCACCCTGTGAATCCAAGGATTATTTTTAAAAAATTAAGCTTACATTTTCTTGAAATTGCTGAGGATACATTTTGTATGCCAGATAAAGTGCAAACATCAACCTGTCACTTTTAAATAATGAACGACATATATGCTGATAAACAAGGTGCTGAAGATTCTTTTGGTGATTCTTTGCTGTTACACTTGATGTATCATCCTTAAACAGAAGAAAGAAATAGATAAGTATTTAACCTCTTTAACATTCAAAATTCACAGTATTACTGTGTCATTCATTTGTTTAGGCCTCACTTCAGACAGCAAAGTGATTTTCCAGTCAACAGTAAAGCCCACACTATAATGGCCTGCACAAGGCCAGTAAAACTTGGCACAATAAACAAAATATAGAAGAGATTCACACACATTATTATAAATCAAGAACATGCAAGGTAAATAATTGCATTAACATGAAAGGCTGAATCATAGTAACCTTAATATATTAATATATTTGGGATTGAAAATTTTCAACAGAGTCTTCACCATGTTCAATGCAATGGTTTTAGCATTTTACGAATGGCTAGATTACATGAGAAAAAAATTCTTGTGACTGGCTGCATAATCACCCATGCACTGCATCGTTCACGAGGTCAGTGCAAAACTTTTTGCTTCCTAGCACCTCTTTGAGTGGCCCAAAGACAAAAATCAGATGGCAGGTCTGGAAATTAGCAGGATGTGGTATATACTCAAAATGAAGGTTTGCAATTTTTGTGCCGTTGCACGAGCTGTATGAGGTCTTACATTATTAAGCTGTAAGAGTACCCTGTTATGACTTGATTACAGGTTTCATATGGATTCTCAAGCAGAACACATGATTCAATATTAACATTGTGTGAGCATCAATTTACCGGCTGACACAGTTATACAGAACATTTTTGATTTTGGCAATGATGAATACTGCCATTCTTTGTGATTGCTTGGTCTCTAGCTGGAAATAATGGACCCAGCATTCATTACAAGTGACTATACACTTTAGAAAAACCATTTTCTTCTGCTTAATGACATATGTAGCAGCTTTTCACAAACATCCACACAACATTCTTTCAGTTCAGAGGTGAGTTGTTTTGGTACATGCATAATGGAGACTTTGTGGTATTGCAAAATGTTATGGGTAATGTGGTGGCAGAGCAATCACTGATCTTCAGTTCTACAGTCATCGAAACAATTATCTCCATATTGTCTCATGTCACTTGTTCTACTAAAGCAATATGTCTGACATCACAGTAAGAGGTCCACCAGAGTAAACGATCACTCCACTTGACACTCCACTTTTAAACTTTCTGTGCCATTCATGGACCTGCTGAAGTGACATAGGAATTACCACATTACTTCTTCATTCTTCTGTGAATATCTGTTGGTTTCTCACCCTCAGTATTAAAAAATCAGATAAATGCTCACTGCTCCTCGCTCATGCATGTTTCCAAGAAGGCTGCATTCTCATTAAGGTTGAGAACATTACATTTCCCAAGATGCTGCGTGTGCTTGTTCCTCCAGCAGATGGATATAGATATTGGTCATTTATATGGTAGTTTTTTTTTTTTTTTGGAATGGTGTTTAATGACCGTTTTTACTACTGTGGCACCAACAGGCGGTGAACATTGATGATACATGAAATGAAATATTGGGAAAGGATTTTTTAAGGAAGGAAATGTTCCAGGCCTAAGTTTAGGGTACCTCCCTGGCATTTGCCAGTTATGAGGACTGAGGAAAACCTGGAAAAAACCTCAGCCAGGGAGGACGGTCCTGACAGGATTCAAACCCCAGACCTCCCACTCACGAGTCCGTGCCTTAACAACCTTGGCCACCTGTGGCGGTTTATATGGCAGTGCAACACTACTATATTATTCTAGATTTTTTGCTAAATTAATATTACTTTTTGACTCAGCCTCATAGCACAGGCAGAACTAAAGTAGTGAAATAGTTTTAATTTAATCATTGTAAATATGCCTAAAATGCCTACATTTTTAATAAAGATGTTTTAGTCATTGCTGTGAGACAGGCATTATAGAATTTAAACAATTATTCATTCACATGTTGCAAATAAATCCACAAAAATTAAATAAACTACAAAACAACGTACAAGAAGAAATTGCCAAAATTTCTGAAGCAAAATGTTCCATGTGAATAACAAATGTTAAATGCTATAACTGTGTCACATAAATATGTTATTATAAATAACATCGTCTTAATATACCTGAACTATCTATGATCAGTGAGGGACTACCCAAGCACATAAACACACAAACACTTGGTATACTCTAAATGTTTGTAATAAGTTTTTAATAAATATGAAGCCACAGCTCTCAAAAGCCAGGCATTGCAATATATAGTAGAACCTCAATTCATTATTTTTGAAGGGACCAGGTTTAAAAAACAATGGATTCAGGAAAACTATAGACATTGGTAGTGCATAAATTATGTTCAAAAATAAATAAAGTCAGTGTATAAGCAAACATATCTACATCAATTTTACATGTACAAATTTGTCTGTTTCTTTAAAAAAGGTAGTTAATTGATATTTGCTTCTTTTCTGCTTTTCTTTTCATGCAAAACAACAAATTTTCCACATTCAACATATTCTGTTGTCCATTCCCATCATGTCATGTGCATAAAATATATGTTGTAGTTTCACTTGTTGAAGGCTTCAGCTGTTTCATGTTCTCTCTCTTCCGCATTTCTCTCCCTCGTGTCTCAAACACTTGCTACTTCTCCCAACTGGTCGCACATTTCAACACTTTGAATGCCAATGTGACATTCTTATGCACTGTTATGTAGGTGTCAAAACTGGCAGTACCTGCAACTCTGGCCCATTTTTTGCATGGTTATCATAATCCAACTGCTAAAAAATTATTGGTAATTACAGAGAGTTCGAATCATGCTTAATCCAAGAAAGGGGACAAACCCCTGTTTACTTTGAGCTCTACCAGCTTCTTCTCCCCCACTCGCTTTCTCAGATCAAGCATGGGTGGAATTCTGTGATGATCATCAATTATTCCAGTTTGAAAATGATCATTCCAGGATAGAATTTCTTTGGGACTGAACTTTTTGAACAAATAATGTGAGAAAACTATATTTTGAGGAACAATGAATAAGGATTTTATTTACATAAGTTATGTTTTTAAATGTTTGGGACTGCATAAACTGAACATACATCTTGGAAAATGATGATTCTGGGAATAATAGATCGAGGTTCTATTGTAGATACTACAATACCTGTTCTTGCAGCAAATTAAGAATGTGTGTGTAACTATTCATTTTTCCAGTTGGTAATAGTACCATGGCTTATTCAGCATAGTGTTCCAGTACATGATCAGTGTTGGGAAAGCTCAAAAAGGTGCAACCAAATGGATATTATGATAAAAGAAATAGAAAAAGAATGTGTTAACTGTTCATTAACCCATTCTAGTCATATGACAAGTTATAGTTGCAGAGTATTTTCAGGGCTTTAAATCACATGAGTTGAGCTCGCATCTCTGCCCTTCTCGAAGGAGACTTTTGTAGCTTGTTTGACCTAAGATATTGCTTGTACTAACATTGAAACTAACACTTGGTGTCTGGATTCACCATTTCTCATTAGTTTTTGTTAAGTTGTGAATGAGAAAGTTAGATTTATTTTTTAATGATAATGAGCCTGACAGTTTTATCTTGGAGAATACGAAAGATGGTCAGCCAACAGCCTGTTATGTGTAAAATAGAGGGGCGATTCAGTGGCCCTCTTGGTCCCCCTCACCTAATTCCTTGCAACTTTTACTTTAGAAAATACTATATACAAGACCAACCCCATATCCTGGAGGAATTGAATTAAAATATCTTCCAGGAAACAGCATTACTCAATGTGAACTACAGCAAGCTGATAGATAGTTTTCAATGAGTGTCAAATGACTAGCCAATTTCAGCATCTAATTTCATAAAGTTGGTACGTAAAACCTTTGTAAAATGATTAAGGAAACTGTTATATGGTTAAGGCTGCACCATTCTATGACCCTGTAAACAGCATTGGACTGCTCTGTGTATTAAATATAAAAAAACTTTCAGTTATTTAAATTTAAAATATTAAAAAAAAATATGATATGCATACTCTTTATGCTACCAATGTAAATGAATCATTTGTTCATAATGGAACAATAGAAGCTGGGTTACAACCAGGCCATATTATAATTTTTGTATATTAGTACTATTTAAACAAATAAAATAATTGGACAATTTTTTAAATTTAAAAAAAAATATAATAACAGAATAATTTTCACATTAATGTCTTAATCAACTTATATAAGTTTTATTTAGAGATATTGAAACAATACCTTTGATATTCTGAGAGCTTTCTGAAATAACCTCATGAATGATATTATTGAAAACTGGTACATGTTGTTAAGTTTGCTCAAGTCCTTAATCACAAAGTACAGTGTGCTGCCAAACTCTGCCAATGGTCGATATACATCACACTCTTTGTTCAGCTGTTCCTGCAGATGTGATGACTCCAGTAGAGAATCATAAATAGCTGTACTGCTTGCTTTTGTTTCATTTAGAGATGCAAGAAGTTCCTAGAGTAGAAATCATAATTATTTAATATTACAATCAATGGCTTACTTTTTCCTACATTGGCTTCATATCTTTCACCTCCCTTTGAATAACAGAAATGCTAAAATGAGACTCCTTCTTCCTCCTCAGATTTTATTCTAAAGTTTCTTGTTTGTGAATGTGTTTTGATATATGTACAAGAAATACTACTGTTATATTATTCAATGTAACTCTATAATCTACAATAACTTTAAAAGAGAATAAATAAATAAACAAATAAAATACGAATCCACAAGTGCTATTTGGAACTTGTACACCAAAGCAGAGCATATAATTCAGATTAATGTATGACTGAGTCGAATTAAACGGTCTTACAGCTCCACTTATTTGTTTAATTTAGAATATGTTTCACATACCATCGCCTACATCCTGTCAACTGAACAAGAATGTGTAACTCGAATCAGTCATCAGTAATCTTAACTATTTTACTACTTCACTGTTAATTACTCCAAGAGGGTAAGTTCATATCAAATGCAGTATCTGTTTAGAAAAATGTGATGAAATCTATAAATCCAATGCATTTTTAATATACATATTAGAGGCTAGAGTTAGATGTACATTTGCAAACAATATAGAATTGGGTATTGATAACCAACAGTTTATGACCATTCTTGAAAATTATATATACATAAAAAAATTATTTTACTATGTCTTGGATAAAAACATTCAAAAGATATTAAATTTCAATGATGGAAATGATTATACCTTTCAGAAAGATTATCATAATACTAATGCAGCTGCAAGTAAGATGACAAAAGTAGAATGGATGGGAGTGCCAGTAGTTATACACCATCTTCACAGAAATGCCCTGAAAGATATCTTACAAGGCTACAATTGACAAAGAAATTTATTAATACATATAGGACTTCCGGGGAAAAGAAAGGACTGGAATCATTGAACTAAACAGTTACAAGGGAGGTATATGAATTAGTTGCATACTTGGAAAATGTATAAGCAGAAATATGGTACCAGCAAGATGGTGCTCTGCCACATTTTACAAGAATTGTAAATTGAGAATTACTGAATGACAACTTCCGAGATGTAATAGGCATACTGATCCACTGCATGGCCATCCTATTTACCTGATATTAACCCTTGAATTATTTTTTATGCAGATACATAAAACAAAAACTCTTGTTTATAGCACCTACAACCAAAGAGAATATGATGCGTAATTACATGAAGTTTGTGGTACTATTACTGCGTGTAAGTTGGCAAATGTTGGAGAGAAAGTTTCAAAAAAGCATTACTAAGCATTTAGATGATAATGAAGGTTATTTTAAGCACTTGATAAAAAGATAAAAAGTAATAGCTGGTTTATTATTATTTATATTTATCTAATATATTTCATTTCATACATCCTATAACTTCTCAAGATTTCATTTTAGAAAATAGATATTTTAAACAAAAGTTTTTTAATTTTTTTTTTTGAGGACAATTAGAATATCTAAAAATAAACCATCATTAATTCTGAAGTTATTCTCCCCTTGGAGCTTCATGATGGGGCCTGCTGAAGTGTTGCCCATCATGAAGACCTCTTTCTCCAAAATTTAGAAAAAAATCAGTATTTAGATGTTAATCCATTTAAGAAGTATTAAAGTGTAATATTTTATATGGGCCACCTATATAAACATAAATTTCAATACTCTGAACTGCCTTGGCACCCCAGGCAGTATATACACATTGAAAATTATGTATATGCTACCTCTTACCTTGTAGCCTAATTTGTATTCAGCCAAGATTGTAATTTCTTTGCAAACTGCCTCAAAATCCATGTAAGTACTGTTAAACTATTATTCCATCCAAGCTACATGTAATTGCATAGATTAAAGAATACAAAAACAGTAGAAATAGAAAGAGAAGAAAGGCATTTTGAGCCAAAGCTGTTTTTTTTTTTTTTGAGTAGTGTTTAACGCCCGTTTTCACTACTGAGGCACCACAGGCGGTGGACACTGATGATACATGAGATGAAATGATAAATTGGGAAAGGATATTTTTTTTTTTTTTTAAGGAAGGAAGCGTTCCAGGCCTAAGTTTAGGTACCTCCCCGGCATTTGCCAGTTATGAAGACTGAGGAAAACCTGGAAAAAACCCCAGTCAGGGAGGACGGTCCTGGCGGGATTCGAACCGCGGACCTCCCGCTCACGAGTCCGTGCCTTAACGACCTCGGCCACCCGTGGCGGTGAGCCAAAGCTGTCAAAATGATATTTCATTATTAAGTGCATTTTTTTAAAGTAGATACTGAAAAAGGGATGTGAGCTAATGAATCTTACAAATGACAAATATGATATTGTTTTCTAGTACAAGTCTTCAAATTTTTGGATAGTATCCAATATTTATTAGTTTGTATATGGAATATTACACACCCTGTACATGTAGTTTTAAATAGCAGGAATTTTCCCAGTGCTACATTTTGTATCTTTGTATTATATTTTGAAATATAGAATAATTATGCAATTTTTTATGAGAAACTCAAATTTCACTTATTTTGTTCCACTTATTTGGATAATATTTTGAAGGTTGTTGCAATAAAAGTACTCAACCTATAAGACAACACCATTAATTGATATCATTGTATGATTCAGTTGAACTACACACTCTTAAAGCTTCACTTACTTTTCATAAATGTTTGGAACCGGTTTCGAGAACATTTTGTTCCCATCTTCAGCCATGCTAAAGTTCAACTGTTGGATCATTCGTTGAGCTGTGGGAATGTATATTCTGCTCTGGTGGCAGTGTGATAAACTTGTAGTTTATGTTTTCATCCCCGACAATGTCGAAGTTCATTATGCTGTCTTTGTATTTGTAGATGTAGATTTTCTCCCAGGTTGCTAATTCCGTAGGTCCTTGCAGAATATCCAGGAAGGATATTCTTCCATTATGAATTTAATGGTGTTGCTTAAATGTAAATTGGAACTTGCACAGTGAATCCAATCATATTAATTGATATCATTGTATGATTCAGTTGAACTACACACTCTTAAAGCTTCACTTACTTTTCATAAATGTATGGAACTGGTTTCGGGAACATTTAGTTGAATTTAGCCTGGCTGAAGATGGGAACTAAATGTTCTCGAAACCGGTTCCATACATTTATGAAAAGTAAGTGAAGCTTTAAGAGTGTGTAGTTCAACTGAATCATACAATGATATCAATTAATATGATTGGATTCACTGTGCAAGTTCCAATTTACATTTAAGCAACACCATTAAATTCATAATGGAAGAATATCCTTCCTGGATATAAAAATTATAAAAAATGGCAATATACTGGAATTTGCCTTATTTACAGAGAAAACCCATGCTGACATTCACATAAAAAAAACAACAGCCATAACACAAAACAACATAAATGTGCAATAATCAACAGTCTCACATTCAGATTAAACCAATAAGCAAGACAGAATACAAATCCAAGTACCAAAAACCATAGATATAGTGTAGAAAAATGGCTACACAACAGATGTGGTCAATAAGAAAATAGAAAAATTCAAAAAAACAAATAAAAGACATCACCACACTAAAAGACTACATCTATGGGCACACCAAACATTCTAGAAGATAATTTCTTCTGAGTATGAATTTAGAACACTATGGTTTCACTTACATGAAATTTATTCAGGACATATGTTTCGTGGAACTTTTGTCCACATTATCAGCTGTTAAACATTTAAATTCCAGAAGATATTAAAAGATATGGACATTGGTTCCAGTAATTTGATAGTTTAAAAAATCTTCTAAAAACCAATATAAAAGACAAATTCTTCCAGGAAAACAATCAGGCATTTACAAGATCAGTTGCAAAGACTGTAATATGAAATATATATGAAAAACAAATGAAAACATTGCCTTATGGTTTAAGAAACACACAATGTAAATATAAACATATGGAGAAATCAACAATAGCATACCAGTTCTGGGACCAATAAAAATTCCAAATGAACCAAAACTCTTAAAAGATCTTCAGAACCCATAGAATTAACAGTGTGGGTGAATAAACAAAAGTAAAGAAAATTTAGTAAATTTTGATCTTCCAAACAACAGTAACCTCATCACCAAATTCATAGCAACATCTGAATACCATGCTGGGAAGCTGATAGTGGAACCATGCTGATGATAAAGGCAACAGCCTTCAAAACATGTCCACATAAGTGGAACAAAATTAGTGAGGTTTGTGTGATTTCCTCATTAAAAATTGCTCAGTACTTATTATAAATTATATACAATCCTAACCACAAAAATACTGTATGATTAAAACTGTTACAACTTTAAAATTAAATTAAAATATAAATTGGAACTTGATCAGTGAAGTTAATTATATATTGATATCATTGGATGATACAGTTGTACTATACACTCTTAATGCTTCACTCACTTGTCATAATGTATGGAACCGGTTTCTAGAACATTTAGTTCTCATCTTCAGCCAGGCTAAATATGTTACAACTTTGTTTATACCAATGCCATTAGAAAGAACAACTCAAAGAATTCCTCTTTTGAAATTACAGAATGTGTAATTTCCAATGAAAACAATATATTACACTATCTCCCACCAAAAAAAAACCTTGTATTAGGTAGTCATTTTTGTTTGTCATTCAATGCATTGTTGGAATGAAGCAAATTGTGTGAAATTGTGACACCATTTTCTTTAAATTCAGTAGCTATTTAGTGAGTTAATGATAACCATACAGGAACGTAGTTAGGACTATTTTGTATAGAAATGCTCTTTGGAACTTGTACAGTGAATCCTTCATTAAAGGATTTAAACTGTTCATACTACTGTTACATAACATTGGATATGTTTCGGAAGAAAGTTTGAATACTTTAATGTAGGATATTACAATTTCATTGTATACAGCTTCGTAAGTACAATTATTCTTATAATTGAACAGTGAAGTTAATCATATAATGATCTTAATTAAAAGTTTTGTATATTTATAAGCAGTCCTAAGAGCTAGCCTGCTGTTCAACATCCCTAAATTCATCATATCTAAGATCCTAGTTACATGGCTGAGGTTTCACCCTTACAGACAGCAATCAGTGCATAAGTTACCCTCTCAAAACTTGCTTTGTGGAACATTGCCATTGATCCATTCCAGTAGATATGTAGCATGAGTGGAAATATCACCTTGATTTTTTTAATTAGTATTTAATGCTTGTTTTAACTAATAAGGCATCACAGACAGTGAACACTGATGATACTTGAAATGAAATAATAAATTGGAAAAGGAATTTTATTTTTATGGAAGAAGGTATTCCAGGCCTAAATTTAAGGTATCTTCTTTACATTTGCCATTTATGAGGACTGAGGAAAACCTCAGAGAGGACAGTCTTTACAGGAATAAAATTCCAGATCTCTTGCTCACTAGTCTGTGCCTTAAAACCTCAGTCACCCATAATGGTATCACCTTGATGTATGTAGCATGGTACATTGAATGTCTGTAACGTATGCACTAAAAGTTTTGAGTTTCTTTTTCTAATGTTACTAGTTTCATGTAAATATGACTAATGAGAATAATACTAAAATGTTTATAATCAGGGAGTGTTTCTGTGAAAACCCTATGTTTTTTCCAACTTAATATACATGAGTAGGCCTGTGCTAATGACATGTAAGCTAGCATTAATCTTGTTTCATACAGATACACAACTGTACCTTGTTCTGTAGAATATCACCCTGTGCATTGGCTAGTTCTTGCAGTAGTATCTCTTGTAGCTGATCCAACTTCAGCTTCAGTTCCTCTTCCTTCCTCAACAATTCTCTTCTTCGTTCCTCTATTTCAGGACGTTCCTCTCGTAATGCACATGCTAGTAGCTGAAATTTGTATCAAAGAGAAGTTCACTAATACACAAAAGCACATTTGTGTTTTGTCAGATATTGGAAAAATTAACATAATTTATAAATTTCTTATCCATCTTTTTTCACTTTTTTAAGTTTGGAAAATGATAAAACATTTTTATGTACTTAGGCATATCTATACCTTTTCAGCTCCTAACATGCTCATGAAGTCTTCAGAGATGCTGAAATTTGGCTTTACCAATTCGATCCAAAATTAAAGAGGCAGTCTACGATCTGGATTTTCTCAAATGACAACCCACTATGAAGCCTAAGTAATGTCAAAGTGTAGGCCAAAAAAGTTATCAGTTGCTTCTCAACAAGCAGCCATATGATAACCAACACATTCAAAAAACAATTACTGTCAACTGGTACACCACAGTTTGTCTATCCAGGACCTTCAGAACACTAACAGAAAGAAGACCGCAGTCTAGGTTGTGAAGATTACTGCTTTACCATGACAATCCTCTCTGCACACCATTTTTAATACAATGGATTTCTGCAAGATCTGAGAATGACATTCATGAACCACTCACCATTTTGTCCAGTATGTTTCCCTGTGATTTTTTCCTGTTTCTAACTGTGAGCACAGACACACACAAAGAGGGGCCATCAGCTTGGGAATCCAGAAGAAACTGTTGCACTCTATGAAGAGGAGATTGGTACCATCTCTAACCATGGCAGTGCTGCTTACATAATTGATTCAAGAGGATAAACTTTGTACTCAGAGTGGGAGAGACTACTTTGAAAAAAAAAAATATGCAGAGTTGGCAAGTCAATCCTTTCTACTTCATAGAATCTCAAAAAGTAAATACTTATCCTCATATAGAATCTATAATGGAGAACATTTGGCAACACCAAAATCATATGGATTGAATAACTAACAGTAGATTTCAACAAGCAATTTTAAAACATTGCCCAGCTGGAAAAAGATCTCTTGGCCAACCTCAGAAGAGACAATACAAAATACAAGACTGTAACAGGCCCTATGGCCTTATATATGAAGGAATGATGATGTTTAATAATTCAATTCTTTTCATTACTATTACTGTTTTGGTTTATGGGAAATTGGTACACAAAAAATCTTACCTGTCCAGAAAGTCCAGCCCATGTTGTGGTGAAATTAACAAAATTAATGACAGCTGCAGCATCTGGTGGCATTTCTGGGGTTGAACTTCGTGTAGTTAAAAACAGCTGGAAGTCATCATGGTAATCTATAAGTTTCTCACCAACCTGAACCACTTTTCTTGGGCCTACAAAATATTAAAAGGTGAAGTGCTAATTGGAACTTGTACAGTGAAGCAAACCATATAATTAAGATTACTGTATGACTGAGTGGGACTAAATACTCTTATTGGCTTCAATTACTTGTTTATATTTAGAACATGCTTCACAGACCATTGTCTGCATCCTCAGCTAACTGTTGATTGCTAAACAATTCACAGTGTTTCTTTGAGGATGCATATTTGGGGAGATGTGATGATATTAAACTTTATGTTTTCATCCCCTGAAGTGTACAAGTTCATTAACCTTTTTCTGTATTTAAAAATTAAAATAACATTTCAGGAACATAAAATACAAAGATAGGGAAATCAGCAGTGGCATCTCCTTTCTGAACAGAGAACCCATGACAAAGTGAAAAAAGTAAAATTATTCAAGTCAGCACAGGAACCCACAGAGTTAGCCAAGTGGGAGAAAATTTACACTTATAAATACAGAGACAGATTAATGAACTTCAACACTTCAGAGGAAGAAAACATAAACTTTAAGTTGAGCATACCTGCACCAGAGCAAAATATGCATCCCCAAAGGAACATGTGAATTATCCAGCAGTTACCAGTTAGTTGAGAATGTGGATGATGGTTTGCAAAACATGTTCTAAATATAAACAAGTGGAGCCAATAAGAGTCTGTAGTTCAACTCATACAATAATCTTAATTATGTGACTAGAAACATAACATTCTGCATTTTTGTTTAAAATTAACATATCTGTTATTAAGTATAGCATGACTCACCTTGGTTTATGAAATCTCCTCTTAGCACAGGAAATAGTATTGGATTAATGTTATCCACTTCTTGTATTAACAGCACTTTTCCAAACCTGCACAAGAAAATGATATTAGAGTATAAGACTTGCTTTTTTCTCCAAATTATTATACAGAAAATCTGTTGCAAGCTTAAACCAGTAGGCTATTTGCTGTCTGAGGCACCAGATGCCATTGAAATAGAAGCTTTGCATGGTTGTGAATATTATTCTTGCTCTTTTTACATTATACAAACACTTATTTTACTACGTTTTTAATTCAATATATATTAATATACATACTGGCTCATAAATAATGTTAGTTTTTCAGCAAAACTTAATCTGTTATGTGTTGTGACATCAGATAGGCCCTGTTGTAGTTAGTATTTACATTTTTCTTAGCACTTCTGTAAATTTCAAATTTCATTATAGTAGATATTTGAGAAATAAATCAATAAGTAGTTGTACAGACTGTAGCTAAGTGTTAAAATAATGGCATAGATAGAGTAATTGAAATATTGTATTTTAGTTCCCTGGGTTGGGTCTGAGCTTGGTCCCCTGGAATTCCAGTAGGCTACTGCTGATGAACAGAGGACTGGGGTCTGATGCAATCAAGATGGAAATTTTATACTTTGTTTAATTATTTAGAATTTAGATAAAGGGTTTAGTATAAAATCATTATTGTGTTAACATTTTTGTAACTGTGAGACACCAATGACACCATTATATCTTTTGTTGTAATTGCGTTATTTTTTAAGTTTTTTGACTAAATCAAATGAATTTTTGATGCTCAAACTTTGGAATTTTTTAAAAGAGTTGAAAATGTTAATTTTTTTGCTAACTGATATGTGGGTGAATTGGTATTGCTGATTATTGGTCTCATGCTGTTATCATTTTTATGTATTTTAGGAAGTGCATAAAGTCTGGGTAGTACCGGATTGCTCTATGTGACTTTCTGTTTTTCAGCAGTGGATAGTATCTGGATCTCATTCAATGTTTTAGTTAAGTTTTTATTGCACCTACTGAGCAGATTCTTTTTAATTGGCTTGTAGTCTTACCCTTTTAACATGATTTCTACTCTATTTATGTACTCCTTTTGTTCTAAAATGGCTATTTTATTGCCCTTATCTCCTTTTTTATATATCGCTGAATTCTCTTTTAACTGTTTTAATATCTTTCTGTAATTTTTTAATTGCTTTCAGTTTTTTATGCTATCCAATTTTTTTTTTTTTTGAATTTAATTTTTACAAATGATTTTTCACTTCCGTTTAGTTGGTGGGTAGCTATGTCGACGTTGGCTATGTAATCTATTTTTTCTGAGAAATCTACACAAGTGTAGATGAGAATGGGAAATCCACTCTCACCATTCTTAGCAGATATGTTCATGAGTTTCTTGGAAACAAAATTGCGCTTCCCACATATATACAAATGTTGGTACCATTATGTTGATGTCTTTGCAATTGTAAATAAAAAACGGAAAGAGGATGCATTAAACTACTCAATCTACAAGACAGCACCATTAAATTCACAATGGAAATGAAAAACAGCAAGATTCTTTCCTTCCTGGATATAAAAATTATAAAAAATGACAATATACTAGATTTGGCATTTTCAGAAAAGATACCCATACAGATAGTTATATATAAAACAACAGCTATAATCCAAAACAACACAAACTTGCAATAACATATAGCCTCACATTCAGATTAACAAGCCTACCAATAAGCAAGACAGAATGTGAATCAGAGTACCAAAAAATCATAGATATAGCACAGAAAAATGGCTACATAATAGATCTGGTCAAGAAGAAAATAGAAAAATTCCAAAAACAAAAACAAATAAAAGACATCACCACACTGAAAGACTACAAAGGAGATCATATATATAAGACATTTACATTCCATCCATGGGCACACCATAAATTCCAGAAGATTTTTAAAGATGCCAATATTATTTTGACTCTAGTGAACAAATGCTATTTAAAAACTTCCTAAAAACCAACCTAAAAGCAAAATTCTGCCAGGAAAATAATCAGGCATTTACAAAATCAAAATCAGTCACAAAGACTGCAACATGTATATATATACATAAAGCAAAAAGAAACATTACACTACAGTTTAAGGAACAGATGAGAAATGTAAAATATAACCACATGGAAAAATCAGTAATAGCATACCATTTCTGGCAAAAAAAAAAAACCAACAAAATACAAAAAAAAACAAACAAACAAACAAACCACACACACACAAATTCCAAATTGAACCCAAATTCTTAAAAGCTCTTCAAAAACCCATAGAATTATCAGTGTGGGAAAATATATTCATAAACGAAAACAAAGAAAATTTAGTTATATTGATCTTCTAAACAACAGTAACCTCACCACAAAGTTCATAAAATCCACAGAGCAACACCTTAATGCCACACTGGGAAGCTGACAGTGGAACCGTGCTGATGATAAAGACAACAGCCTTCGAAACATGTCCAAGTAAGGGGAACAAAACTACTGAAATTTGAGTGAATTCCTCATAAATAATTTGTTATAAGATTACTATTATTTTATTTTAGATCTTACTTTGTGCTGGATTGAATCATCTGCCAATAAAATTGAATGTCAGTTGCTTAAATAAATTTGAATCTAAGTTGGAGTATAAGTAAAGAAAATACTTTAGTAGGAAACTGGGGTCCAGTCTCTCGGAATTCCAGTAGATGATTGCTGATGAGTCAGAGAATGGAGTACAGTAGCAGTTAAGAAAAAAATAATAAAAGCTAAAATTTGAGTTTATTTTTGTGTAAAGTATGTATATTTGAGAGTAGTATTATATTATTTAGTCTGTTGGAGTATGTTTTCAATAATTTCAAATTTAAGTATTCTTATCATTTGATAACATACTACTTTACGATCACAGAGAAAAGTACAAAATGCTTTTATGACTGCATATTATGTAGCACCAAAAGTCAGAAGTTCGATGATGGGTGGGTCAGGGCAGTTTGCTGATTCAGCAAGTGCTCAAGGCTAACAGTTTCTCAGCTGCAGTTCCGTGAGGGGTTAAGTTCACAAAAATGTTCATTATATAGGTTAAAAGCTATTAAACATAAGTTATTTTAAAATAAAGTCACAGCTATAACCCATTCCTAGATTTGTCTTAAAACATATCTGCTACTGTAGGTGTACCAAAATATACAAAATTAGAATACTTTTCACCAACCTTATAGCAAGTTCCAGTGTTGTGGTAAAACGATCACTGTGCTGTGTAACAACCTCTATAGTACTATGCTTCATGTGTTTCTTAAGCCATTCAGATGCCTGAGATGACGGATCAACAAGCAGAGGCCATAGGCTCTTCTAAAATGAAATATAAATGCAAAATTATCAAAGGATCCTCTTGAGGCTAATTTGGAACAACTTTATGCAATTAAAATCCTCATTTATGCCAAGAATGTCATGCATTCAGTGATAGGATCATTGCATTGGATGAAATGTGGATGTACCTCATGCCAGAAACGAAGCTTCAGTCCAGTGAATGGCAATACCCATCATCTATCTAACCAGAGACCTAGTTTGGAGGCTCACTACCTATGGACTTCCCCTCACACCAATTTCTTTTATCCTGCTTACAATGGTTTATAGGAGAACTGAAGCCATTTGCTTTTATAGGTAGTATAACAAAGGAATAATATAAAATGTTTGTTTTTTTTTTTTTGTTTGAATTACACTAGCCTGCAAATTTACACTTTGTGATTGTTGCCTAAAGTAAATAAAGTGATTTATATAATCTCAATGTGCTGAATCTGAATTTTCGATCAGTTTACTTCTATCACTTCAGAATTTTTTGCAAAACCACCACTTTAAACATATTGTATAACTTTATCACAAACTTTTTCTGATATGAATTTTTCAGTAATTGTTAAAAATACAGATCAATATTTCAGTCAGTCACAAAATAATAAAAATAATACCTAATTAATCTCATGAAGTAATTTTGAAAATACTTAATTATGATACTTACCCCTGCACTAGCACCAGCAAGCTGTATCAAAGAACAGAAATGTAATTTTACATTTAGAAATTATGCACTTAATTTTTAATAAATACATATGAGGTCACTTTGAAATATTTCAAAATGAACTACAGTGATTCATGGTATGGCAATACAATTTTTAGATTGAAGTTTGGATAGCAAATATGAATAAAATATGACAAATTAGTTGTTAGGTGTATTGCAACAATTTAATATTTATTACATACCTGATTTCATAATAATGAGTTCAGTTATGCATACTTCTGGGCTGGGGGAAAGATGTGACACATTACATGTCCTATCTTTTTGATCTATTCCCAACTATTTCCTAGTCTTCCTCATGACTTACATAAGTCGGGGCCACCCAACTACCAAACAGATTAAAACACAAGACTTGCTTCTGGAAATTTCTAACAACCAACTGCAACAATTGGCATTCTCCTAAACTGACTTTCTTCTCCCAACAATAAACAAACGCACTACAAGAATTCAAACAATGCATATGCCCTATCATGTTGTTTGGAAAGAAATGTGGTTTAAGTAACTTGAAAAGTCATTTGTTGGGGTATTCATAAGTGGATGCTGAATATGAGGATTTTTACTGTATTTTTCTTTTTATTCTTAGTCATTACATTTCTGTAAAATAAGAAACACTTTTATTTTTTTTTAAAAAAAAGTAAGTTTGTTACCTGAAGAATAATGAGAGCATTTTGAATGGAAAGCTCATCAGATGGTAGTCCTTCAGTTAGCCACTGCAGCTGCTCTTTTTCTGAGCCAAGGAATGATGTAAGGGAAAAATCTGATACACCCAGCATTTCCTGCCATTGTTTAAGAGAGCTGCAACGGGCATCCTCTGGAGCTGGTGACAGATATGTGATGAAGGCTGCTGCTAGAAGTGAGTTCAGAGGTAGCTGTTTCAGATCTTGAGATAGTTCTGTCAGCTGCATCAAAGGCGTAAATAATTATAGCTACAGTTAACATTTATTTTGGAAAAAGTGTCAAGAGGCAATACAACTACACATTTATAATGCTCAGTCTCTTTATTAAAATTATATGTATAAATTTAATGAACAAGGTAACAAGATCTATCACATGGACACAACACATCATGTATCAGTCATAATGTCCCAAAATCAATTCTAAAATATGGAGTTGGTCCAACAATGAGCTATGTAATATAATCAACAGAGCCTGGAAGATCAGGCATTTATTTTGGTTAAAATAGGCATTTATTAAAAGTGAAAACAGAGACTAATGTCACTTGTTATTAATGAAAATAGGTATTTAAGATACCTAATAATTTCTTTATCACATAATTAAAGTGCTTAAGCTTACTTTTCTTGGTTACAAGTAACAACAAGATGTTTTTTCAAGGTATCTATCAACTATCATAGTCCACTGCTTGTCACAGAGAACATTTTTCATCATGGAAAAAGAATGTTTTACTTTCATTGAAGTGATTGGAACATATTTAAAACAAGCTATTTTGGAAGGACTCATACCAGTTACAACAGAACATTCACCTTTTCAGGACAATATTGATCATGAAAATATTGATCAAGACAAAGTAAAGTAGTTTCGAATAGTCCTGATAAATGAACAAAAGATGTGTAGTGGTTTCTGGTCAAATTCATTTTATATTTAGGCATTTATAGGGGAATCAAGATTGGTATCTCTCTTACTTCATATTGAACAAATTGTAGAGATGGTTTATTACACAGCTGCACCATTCTCATCTTTCTAACTTGCAATTGTTTGTTACATTTATGAAATTACACCCACTACAAATGTCCAAGAATTGTCTTGTGCAGATCGATACATAGTCATTCACCAGGACTATTCAAAACTACAGTACTTCCCTCATCCTCTCTTTTCCTGATATTTGTATGCCCGAGGTAACCATGCATTCCTTTCACTAATGAAGCTTCTGCTATATAAAGAGCTTAAGTGAATGGGTTGAGGATAAAGTTTTTGTATAACTTTTTTCAGTTTTATATATTGAATTTTTTATGTACTTTTTAAAATGCAGGAATAAAAAAGAGATGCTTTAAACATTAAAATATGCAACAGAAACCAAAATAGGCAAAAAGTAATAAAAAAAAATAAAAAAAATAAAATAAATGAAAATAAAAATAAAAAAGGGACAAAATAAAACCTGGTCCTACTGACCTCAAATGTACAGAAACAGTTCAATTCTATCCAACTCCTAAATATATCCACCCAGATAGAAAAGGCATTCTGCCTTACTTCCAGGCTGTGGTGATCACATTTCTGTAATCTGCTGAAAGCCACTGTCACTTGTTGAATTGTAATAAGCTAATGTAACGTCTGAAACTAATATATAGCCTTTGAATAATCCTTTTAAGCTACATAGAATTCTTTATTTAAACTTTACTTCATATTTCTTAAGATTAGCTCTGAGGCCCTGATTCCCTGCCCCCCCCCTAGTTCTAGGAACTGCCTCAACTATAATAAACATTCAAGAGCATGCATTTGTATAAAAAGCATCAGTGCAGCAAGGGATTACAGAAAATTCCTTCAAATGTATCTTTAAAGTATAAAGTTATTCTAAAATAATTTGGCAATGACAGCATCTTCTATACATACAAGGATAGTTTGATAAATAACTTAATTTGATATTAAAGAGACCAAATTCAGTCTTGCAATGTACTTTACTTCTGGACATAGTCCCACTGAAGTTCAATGCACTTGCTGTAATGTTTCTCCAGGTTCATGATCCCCTTGTGGAAGTGGGTTTCTTTGAGGTCCTCAAAATATTTGTTTACCTTCTGTATGATCTCATCATTTGACTTATTTTTGTGTCCAGTAAGAAAAGTTTTGAGTTTTAGGAATAGATGGCAATCTGAGGAAGTGAGATCAGGTAATTAGAGTGTATGCAAAAGCATTCCAAATCATAATTTGGTCAATCTACCCTAAACAACACTGCTTGAATGCACTGATGCATTGTCACAGTGGAACAACACTTTCTCTTGGGCCATTTCTGGATGTTTTTCTGCAATCGCTATGTTCAGTTTCTTTAAAAGTGATGCATAGTATACTTCAGTAATGGTTTTCTGCATCTCCAAATAGTTGATCAAGAGAGTTTCTTTTGCATCTCCAAAAACTAAAGACATACTTTCCAATGGGTAGAATGCTTTTTGTCTTTTTCAGAGCCATTTTCTCTTATGTAGTCCACTGTTTAGACTGCTGTTTTGCTTCTGGTATATAGTATTGAATTCACATTTTGTTCACGGTTACAAAATGCTGTGAAAAAATTTGTTGTTCTTAAACATTTCTAAATAGTCAGCCAATGTTCATTTGAGATGCCTATGGTATCTGCTAATTGTCCACTTTCACATGTATGTCATTCAAAACAAAATCATGGACTTAATCAATGATTTTTGGCCTCAAAGCTGAATTTAAAGCTCCAGGAGGCAGTGCGTCTTTGATGTTTGTTCTTCCAAGCTTGAACTAATTTACTCAAAGTTGAACAGTTTCTTAGAAAGGGCAAGCATCATTGAATGTAAGCTAAATCCTCTCATGAATTTCATTTGTTAATTTCCCTTCCAGACATAAGAATTTAACCATATCACAAATTTCAATCTTATCAATTTTTCACTATTACTGAAAACACTTGTGTTTTAAATAACTATCAAACAATGAATTATCATCAGAATTACTTGTGACCACAGAATATTGTTGGTTGCTAGTGGCCATTAGGGATGCTGATATTTGTCATTTTTTCCCCAGCTTCCCAATAAAGAGCTTACAAATTATTTTTCATTTGTTTATTGCTATATAGTTGGCTGCATTTTAGATGTTCTTTGTTTAAGACAGTATTCACATCCTTACACAGTCAGCAGTGGCTATCCTTGATTAATTTCATCCTAAAGAGATGCTCTGACAGGCAATCAGAAATCATGCCCAACAATTAAGCAGAATTGGGCAACTCCAATTTTTCTTGGTTTCAACAAAAGATGTTTGAAAGCATTTAGATCTTCATATGGTTTTCCTTTTTAAGTTTTTATTTGATATTTGTTGTTCCTATTCAGTTATTAATCTTTTTATGAGTTTCAATTTAGAGGGAAGTTCTAGTTTAAAAGGTGGTTTTAATTTTTAAAATTTATTTTAATTTTTATTTTTTTGGTTTCTATTGCCTATTTTAAGGTTTAAAACCTTTTTTTTCTGGCTGTTTTGTATTGTTATGGAAACCTTCATTAGTGAAAAGAATGCATGTTTACTTTGAGCATACAAATACCAGGAAAAGAGAGGATGAGGGAAGTACTGTAGTTTTGAGCGACCTTGTATTGATCTGCATGAGAAAATTCTAGGACATGGGGTATTTCTCAGCTGCATAAATGTAACAAATAATTGCAAGTTAGAAAGATGAGAGTGGTTAGTACAACTGTGCAATAAACCATCCCTACAATGTGTTCAGTATATGCAAGTAAGAGAGATACTAACCTGATTCTCCTATAAACAGAAAATGAACTTGGCAAGACATCATCATACATCTTTTGCTTATTTGCTAGCATATTCAAAATAACTTTTTCTTGATCAACATTTCCATGATGTCCTGAAAGGTGAATGTTCTATTGTAACTGGTACAGGTCCTTCTGAAATAGCTTGTTTTAAATATGTTCCAGTCACTTTAGTGGAGGTTTTTTTTTTTAGAATAGTGTTTAACGCCCATTTTTACTACTGAGGTATTATAGGCAGTGACACAGATGATAAATGAAATGATAAATTGGGAAAGGAGTATTTTTTATTTAAGGAAGGAAGCGCTCCAAGCCTAAGTTTATGGTACCACTCTGGCATTTGCCATTTATGTGCGAGGAAAACCTGGAAAAAACCTCATTCAGGGAGGATGATCCTGGTGGGAATTGAACCCCAGGCCTCCCGCTCACAAATCCATGCCTTAACAACCTTGGCCACCCGTGGCAGTCAGTGAAGATAAAAAGTTCTTTTTTCATGATGAAAAATGTTCTCTGACAAGTGGCTATAACAGTTGATACCTTGAAAAAACATCTTCTTGCTGCTTGTATCCAAGAAATAATATTGAGTAATATTACAGTCTGTTTTCCCTTTTAATGAATGCCTATTTTCATTATTTTTAGTGCCTTTTTGTCTGCTACCTAACCAAAATAAATACCTAAACTCCCAAGCTTTGCTAATGGCCAAGATGTTAAAGAGCATTCTTATATAAAATAGGTCTAATATATTCTAATATAAATTAGATTTAGTATTTGTTGAAAAATAATTTTGTAAACTGGTGAATAAATTTGAGGAAACTGGTGTAGTTACCAATAAAAAGCAATCAGATAGACCAAAATTAGTAGAAAACGAAGCGAATGCAGTTCCAATTTTATAAGAAGTCCAGAAAATTCTTGAAAATTCTGCATATAATGTTTGAAGTTTTGTTAAAGTGGCAAAGTATTTGGAGACAAGTTAATCAACAGTATGCCAAAATCTGAGAACATAGCTTCAGCTCTATCTCTACAAAATGAAAATGAGTTGTGAACTCAAAAGACCAAGATAACGAAATTTGCATAAATTTTACTTTGCATGTTAGGTTGTTCAGAGTAACATTGATTAACAAAATCTTATAGACAGACGAGTTAACACTCCAATATCAGAATATGGGTGGAAAATAATCTGAACACAATTGTTCAACATACATTATATGATGTCAAAGTTAATGTCTGATGTGGTTTTATGTCACATATTATAGTAAGACCTTATTTCTATGAAGAAAACAGACAAGTGAAAACATTAAAGTAATTGGGCAGCAATATTTTTTAATACTGTAAGACTTTTTAATACCAACATTACAGAGTCATAATATCAAAACTATTGCTTTTATGCAAGAATGTGCTTTACCCTACATACATAACAACATACATTATTAACCAACATATTTGGTGATCGTGTAGCATTTTCTCAACAGCTGGTCTCCTAGGTCACCAAAAATAAATCCAGCTGACTGGTTATGGGGTTACCTCAAAGAAAACGTATTTCTTAGTAGACTTAACTACTTGTGAGGAACTGAAATAATCATTATTGGATGTCAATGAAAACATTCCTAGGAATACACTTAGTAATACACTGGAATACTTAGTAATACTTAGGAATACACTGTTTATAGCATAGAAGAAAATGAGTATTGCATAAGTTATGTTTTTTATGGGGGGGATTATTTGAAACTGGAGACTAACTTTAAAATAACCTGATACAAGAGTCTAGATAAGTTTGAGACAACAAATAATGAATACTCATAGAAACATTTTGTTTTATTCCAGTTTCCGGTACTGCAGGTAATCATGCCTTGTGTGCAGCAACCACTTCTTCGGGGCTAGAAAATCAGTGACCTTGAAGTCAGATCTTCACAGCAGGAAACAAGAGGAAATCACATGATGCCAGGTCTGGACTTCAGGATGGATGAGTCATTAGTTTTGCCTCATTTCCCTACAGAAACTCCACTGTTACATTAGCGGTGCGAGCTGATGCATTGTCATGGTGCAACAAAATGGCCCTTAGTCCTGTCTTTGGATGCCATTCTTGGATTTTCTGAAACACTTTTGGAAGGAAAACTTCTGTGTACCATTTTGGAGTAACAGTTCTCTGATTTTCAAGAACAAGAATATGACCACTTGTGGAGAAGAAAGAGGCAATCATTTTCTTCCACATGCTCTTTGGCCTCTTGGCTTTGATGGGTGGTTGGTCATCAGGGAAAACCCAAATGAAGAACTGGCATTTTGTTTCTGATATATCCATATAACCTCAACTTAGGTATTAATTTTTTACATTAAACTCCATTCACTTACACAAAAGTAAGGCGCGTTTCGGGAGAATCTCTTCCATCTTCAGTTGCTCACTAAACCGCTGTTACTCGAAACTATGGCTGAACAAACGGATGTTCCTGTGGTGGCCTCTGTTGGTTGAAGTAGGAAGGCATGAGCTCAACAACTTCCTACTTCAACCAACAGAGGCCACCACAGGAACATCCATTTGTTCAGCCATAGTTTCGAGTAACAGCGGTTTAGTGAGCAACTGAAGATGGGAGAGATTCTCCTGAAATGCGTCTTACTTTTGTGTAAGTGAATGGAGTTTAGTGTAAAAAATGAATACCTAAGTTGAGGTTATATTGCCACTCCACAGCTTCGTAAGTACAATATTGATATATCCATGTTTTGTCACCTATAACAATATCTGAAACACAGTAAGACTTTTCACAGTTAAATTTTTGCAGCATTTTTTGGCACTATCCCGCCCCATGGAATTTCTCTGCTTCCGACAAATTATGGGGCACCCATCTTGAATAAATTTTTTTTACATAAAGGTGCTCATGAAGGATGGTTGAAATACTCAGCAAACTAATCGCTAATGCCAGTTCAATGTCTTTGCAGTTAGTCTTGAATCTTCCCTGATGACAGATGTAATTTTCTTCTCAGTCACTCTTCTCTTAATCTTTAAGATTTGCCGTTACCTTTTTAATTCTCCAAACCAGTAGAACGAATAGCACATTAAGGAGAAAAGTTCCTGAAAGCCCCCCTCAAATGCTCAAGTGACTGTGTTTCATTTCAGCCACATTTGAAATTGTATAAGATAATCACAGGAAAATACTCTCTCTAAACCTCTATTGCACTTAAAGGACGTTCACGCTTTCCAGACTAAAAATATAAAAATCTGGAGAAATGAATAACACAACAGAGCTCTATCTGTTACAATGGCAACACCAATTAGTCAACAATTTTGACCGAGCAACAATGCTTTCCCTAGGGTTGACCAACGTTCCATATCTCAATATTTATCTAGTGACCCTCATTATGCAAACTTCCACTTAAAATGCATATATAATATTCACATATGAAAATATATATTTTAAATTAAATTCATCCATAATTGAACTTTTTTTTACATTTAACTGCAAGTTACCTGATTTTTCCATCTTTCATATTCATCATTAAGCTTGCCAACCAAGCCTTCAGCTGCACTAATGGTCTCCTGTGCCTTGTTTAGATGAATCTCAATCTCTGCAGCCTCTTTGGTGTATGTGTTTAGCTGATCTTTGAGTTCAGCCACAGTTTTATCAACATCTGTAAGGCCCATACTCAGCTTCCCAATTTGTTCTTCTGCCATCTTCAGATTCTGGTGCAACTTGGACTGCTCCCTTTCCAGTGGTCTTATTTTCTCCAACACATAAGAATACTTTACATTGGCCATCACCCAGGCTGCAAGGGGTGCTGCAGCTTTTGAGGCTCGACTTGCATTTTTTGGATCAAATGACTCTTTTCTCTCTATCAGCAGTCTCTCAACAGCTTGACGACTTTCAGCATTTATTCTTCTTGCATCAAATGATCTTTAAGAAAAATTATATTACATTTTTATTTAATATTAAATAGCATTTACTCTGGGTGATTTTTTTTTCATGCGACTGCTCCATGTGCAGTTGCCTGCAGTTGACCAAGCTCTGCAGTGCTCTTCATGTTCCCACACTGGAAAGCCAAAAGGGGAGCTGGGGGGGTGGGGAGAATTATGACTTTAACTCTAGGAATGGATGGACATGTTCTTGTGTGTTGTATGACAGTATACTAAGTATTCATTTGGCGGCATTATAAGTACATGCATTAATTACGTTAATATGAATCAATTCAGGTATTCTATTCCCCAAAGAGTATTTATTTATGATTTGTATGTGTGTACAGAATCAGCTCTTGATATACGGAGATTGTTTCAAGAGAGATTCCCTAATATTCAACTTCCAAGTCGAATTTCAATTCACAAATTTGTAAATAAATTTTATGAAACAGGAAGTATTCTTGATAAAAAGTGTACACAGCCATGTACAGTACTTGCAGAAGAAATGTTCAATGACATTGGACATGCTCTGTAATGCTCTCCTAAAATATCACTTAAACATCTTTCTCAGCAAATGGGAATTTCCTATTCCTCTGTTCAAATGCATACAAAGCTATTGAAGTTGAAACCCCATAATATGGCTGCAGTGCAAAAACTTAAACCAGGTGACCCAGCATCCAGGAGTAAATTTTGTGAATGGACTTTGAATATTGTGCATGACGGAGAAATTTACCCTAATCTAATCTTCTTTACAGACAAATCTTGGTTCCAACTATGTGGGTATGTTAATTCACAAAATAACCAATACTGGAGTTCAGAAAAACCTAACCTGCTTCATGAGGAATCCTTGCATGATCAAAAGATAAAGAGTGTGGTACACTATTAGTGACAAGAGAATAATAGATACTATTTTTTTTAAGAAACCATTAATAGTGATAGATATGTGCAGAATATTTTGTAACCCATTTTTCATGAATTAACTGTAAAGTAACATAGATTTGCAACTTTCCAACAGGACTATCCAACGGCAAGATCACACACAACATGGGTTTCCTTGCAAGCAATTCATGAAATATTCAGTGATAGAGTCATCACTAACAACATATGGCCCCCTTAGTCCCTTGATTTAACACCCTGCAATTTTTATCTCTCAGGCATTAAAAGAAAAAGTGTTCAAGACAAATCTACACACATTAAATGAACTGAAAAATAACAATAGTGAAGAAATTTTTTCCATTTCTCAGAAGGAACTTAAAGGATAATGGTTAATTTCATAAGCTGATACCAGAAATATATGGAAAATAAGGGAGGCAGTTCCAGCATCTTTTTGCTTGATAATGGCAAGTAAATGTATCTTTTCAGTGTTTAAGTGTTAGTAACAACTTATGTAGCAATAATAGCTGTGAATTTTGATTTCCACTTACTGCAGTATCGGCTTGAACCAATTGACCAGCCATTATGCGTGGAGCAGTTCCATGAAAGAAAAATCACCCATTAGTTCTGAATTACTAAACATCATCTTACTTTTTCTCTTATTGTAAAACAATTTCTAAGTTCTACAAAATTACCTACATAATGAACATTATTTACAAGAATATTCAATGTGTGATTTCAATTAAGGGAAGTTACTGTTCTAACACATGATATATGAATGATCTAACAAAACTATGGAGGGTTATTTGCAATCTGTAGGAATGACTTGCTAAGAAAAACTGTAGCTATACCAACCTCCATCATGTTATATTATAAGCTATTGCTCTGCCTCTCAATTTTCACGTAGATTTGAATTGGAAATAACAGTTATCAGCATTGTTTTCTAAAGAGATTTCACCTAAATCTTGATTTTATTACTCTATATGTGCAACTGTAGAAGCAATCCATATTTGTTTTGTTCCATAGAATTATTAGTATAAAGATGTTAAATTTTGATAGATTTTCCCCATAATTATAGTGATATTGGTAACTTTAAATACCAGTGCAATTTCTATACTATAAGAGATTTATTCCTTAACAGGCAACTCATAATGGATGAAAGGTTGAAAATCTGTGGTTTGAATCTGCCATGATCTGAAATTGTCAAGTCTGATTCTTCCTTCCCAATTAATGTCCTGCACATGGCTAATATGAAAGAACAATTTCACATATAAATTAACCCCTATACAATTGTTAGTTAAACTAGAAACCTGAGTCAAAAGTACTTCTAACATTACAAATAAACCTCTCATAGTAGAGAAACCTAAGGAGATCTCCAGGATGTGTAGAATCAGATGAGAGAGGTTCATGGTTCCATACTTGGAGAAGGACACAAGAGTTCAATTGGTTAAAGTATCAGAATGGAAAGCTAAAGATGTATGGTTCAAATCCTGGCAGGGATCCAAATTTTTTAAGTTTAATTCTTTTCCAACAAAGTCCTACACATGACTAGAGTGAAAGATCAATTTATATATAAAACACTCAATTGCACAAATTTACAGACATAATTCAGCGCTTAAATAATGTTACAATTGTGTTTGTGAAACTGAAAGAGAGTTTTAATGTGACGACATGATTTTTAGTGTGTTACTTTAAATCAAAATAAGATTAACAAAAGTTTCACTGTGTGGATTCCGACATTCCGTAAACATATTACAATTAGCTGTTTACTTGTGCAGATACTAGTACAATAGTACTTAGCAGGTGAACATGTAAACCAACATGCATATGATATATTTCCAACTTTTACCAAGGGTCAAAGTAATTTTAATATTAATTCAATTTGGAATTCAATTAATTCAATTTCACTAACACAGTGAAATACACATTAATAGTCTCTTCTGAGTCATACTATTTAGAACACACTTTCTGACTTCACTTACTGGAGATTTACTAAGGATTTGTTTCATGGACTCTGGTTCACATCTTCAGTTAAATGACTAATGGATCATTCATAGAAGTTGGGTTGGTAGGTATTTGGGTTGACTCTGGTGGTGTTGTGATAAACTTGAATAAATAACTGTCTGCTTCTGGGATGTCTAAATCCATACGGTTTTGCTCATGTTTTTTTTACATAACCTTTCCCATATGTTTAGTTCTTTTGGTTGTTGAACAGTTTTTTAATAACTTCATGCCTTTTTGTGTTTCATGGTTTTCATTCCAATGCTCCTTCAATCTAATGCTTATATTTCTCTTGTCTTTTCTACATAGATTTTTTCATAATCCTGACAATTAATCTAGTAAATATTTACTAAGATGAACAAAACAGATTCCAAACCCAAAGAGAAAAAATCTTGAATTTACCAGATTAATTGTCAGGATTGTAAAAAAATCTACACAGGAAAAACAAAGAGAAATATAGGCATTAGGTTGAAGAAACATTGGAGAAATATCCATTACAAACAAATAGGAAAATCAAGATATTTTTGCATTGAAATACATGAAATAGAAAAAGGCATCCAATTATTAAAAACAGCTCAATAACAAAAAGAATTAAACAAGTGGGAAAGGATTTACATAAAAAAATATGAGCAAAACTTAATGAATTTCAACAACCCACATACCTTCTAACCCAACTTTACGAATGATTCATCAGTCATTTAAGAGCTGAGGATCTGGACGAGGGTCCACAAAATATGTCCTGAGTAAATCTCCACTAAGTAAAGCCAAAAAGAGTGTTCTAAATGGTTTGACTCAGAAAAGTTTGCCAAAGTAATTGTTGACAATTTCTTCAAAAAATGGTAAACTCAAAATATTTCCAACATTTACCTTAGGTCGGTCAACAGTTGATGAAAGCAATTAGCTTCCAAAACATGTAAGTAAATGAAGTTAGTGTGAACAATTTGAATACATTAATGTAGGATATATTATCACTCCATTGTATACAGCTTTGTAAGTATAATTTATTCACTTAATTTGCCTGTGTGTTTGGACAACATTCATATTTACCAGCAATTGTTCACAAGAGTCTTGTTTTTTAGTTTGAGCATAACTTATTATTGCAAATCTTCCCAGAGTTTGAAAACAATTCTCTGTATTTATTATACAAATAATAGTTAAATATTAAAGTATATTATTAAAATGGATCATTACCAAGCTATTTTGCCATGTTGTTGATTTAATTTAGATTTAAAACCACTTTCTTCGATGCAATAGTCAGCATCAGCAATGAACTGATAGTATCTGGAGAGCAGAGGTACAGAACTGTCAAAACAGTTTTTCAATCAAATTTAAATCAACAACTATAGCAAAATAGTCCAGTGATGATTAACTTCAGTAATAATAATAAAGCCGAATGTGAGAGCCAAAAGAATGTTATAATAAAGTATACCTTATATCTTCCTTAACACCTCTCTTTGCCAGGAATGTCTTCATGCTGTTCCATGAAGTATCTAGGATGCCCATTAGCCGAAGAACACCTTCAAGAATATCTCTGATTATATCTGGAGGAGCACGCATAGATCTAATTTCAGATAGTGCCTCTGATTTTATGTTCCCTACTGCAGCACTTGCTTCTTGTATCAAGGGTTCTATTTCTGCCAGCTCTAAATCAATTTCCTTCTTCCTGAACAAGCAACATGAAAACATTATCTTACTTTAGTTTTGGTTTTTACAGAAATCTGTAAATGTACATAGCAAGTAATTACTTATACAGCTACAGGAATGGTTTACTTCATCACTTATGAGTTTAGTTTAACTTCTACTGTATGCATAAGTTCTGTCACAATATTTCCCCAAGTTTATATTTCACAATATGGTTGATGCATGATGTACATATTTAGCAGGTCATTATTAAATTTTCAAAATAGCCACAGTTAATAGCCAGTGCTAAATGAGGTGGAGTGGTAATGAAAAAACACATCACCATTATTGCTCTGCATGAGTGGAATCAGTCTATAATCTTAATATTCAGGTCCATCCACCCACATACCACCCACCTATATATTTATTATCATAGAAAGCTATGGAGAACATGGTACTATCAATAGGAGAGAAATTATGTTATTAACAGCACCATCATAAAGAACATAACAGAGAGAAGAGGAAAAAAAAAAAAACTGTTCAACACCTAAATATGTCAATACAGGTGGCCATATCACTATAGAATGAACTCAGAGGTCTGCAATTCAAATCTGGCCATGATTGTCCTCTCTAACTAAGGTTTCTTCCAAGTTTTCCTCATCCCTTATCACAGGAACATACCAAGAAAGCATCCAAAACCTCTTTAACACACTAACACACCATCATATCAGTCGACACAATGTGTACAAGAAATTCACTTGCCACCCAAATGCAAATAACAAATTTAAAGTCTTTAATATAACATCATATGGGCTCCCCAGATCAAATTTAGTATTGAAAATATATTAAAATCATATCAAAAAGATGCAGTGCCAAATTACAAGAAAGTCAATAATTAACAACTTAATTGCTATACAATATATATATAAAATAAATGAAAAGTAAAGTAATGTTATAAACAATGTAACCAAAATAACAATTACTAAAGAAGCAGAAAAAGGATAAAACAGACCCAGATTATCTCTTGCTATATTTTAAACTTCTGGAGTTCTTCTAAGGCAAGAAGACAAGTGAAGATAGTAAAAATAAATATTGAATATTGAGGTAACATAATGCATGGAAACAAATTAAACAAGCAACAAGAGTTAGTGAGAGAGAGAGAGGAAGAGAAAATAAAAATATATTAATATGTAAGATTTAAACCAGATCGTGTAAGTGCTTTATGCAAAAATATAGCTGCCATCTCTCTATCTCTGAGTAAACTTTCAGAGCTATGAGTCAGTAACACATCAATAAGCATTAAATTAAAATCATCAAAAACCTTACAGTAAGACAGAGCACGTTGGGCAATCAGCAAAGGAGACTTGGTTTTAAAAGAACATTTATTATGATTATTCATATGGAGCAAAACAACAGAGGAAGTTAAACCAATATAAAATGCTTTGCAAAGCTTACAACGTAACATATGTACAACAATCTTAGAAGAACAGGTAGCAAATGAAGAAATGTTAAATTCTTTGGATAAATTAGGGCTGTGGAATGAATGACATGGCATAATAAGCATACATTTTTTACATTTAGGGCATTGGCAAGGATATGAGCCTGCAACGGGACAAGGTAAATTGGGAGAAGATACGTTGTAGTAAAATAGGCTTTTAAGATTAGGGGGTGTTCTAAAAGTAAGGCTGGGTACAAATTTGGAAAAATCACTTAAAGATGAATGCATTAATAAAGTATCATGACATTCTTTCAAAATAGGTCTGATGCTTTCAATATTCAATATACATTTTTACTACCTTCACTTGTCTTCTTGCCTTAAAAAAGAACTCCAGGAGTTCAAAATATAGCAAGAGACAATCTGTGTCTATCTAAGTTTTTTATAATATCATGATTTTCAATCCAAAAATGATAAGCAACTACAGACATTTTTGGACTGAAAATCATAACATTATAAAAAAGGTGAAATTGTTAAAAGCAGCACAAGGTCATATAGAACTGGATATATGGGAAAAAAATTTACATTTATAAATACAAGATCGGTTAATGAACTTGGATATTCCATGGGAAGAAAACACCAACTTTCATCAAAATACCACCAGGACGGAACTTCACTTTCACTTCCACATAGCCTGTGGAGTCTCCAGTCAGTTATGCCGAGGCCGAGGATGAAAACGAATGTCTTTGAAACCGGTACCATACTTTACAACAAGTGCAGCAATAAGAGTGTTTAGGTCAACATATCTCAAATGATTTTAATCATTAAAAAGATACCTTATCACTAACACCTTCAATACAGAGGAGGATTTCATACAATTAAAAAATAAGTGCATTCATTTTTCTCCAGTAAGCTAATTTAATTTTGTAAAAAATTACTAACTCTGACAAACTCTACAACAGAGTTAAAATTTGTAAATATGAAGTGTGACAATTATATCAAATGCTCATAATGTATGTAATTTCTGGTGAAATCTATACCCTGAACTTAAGAGACTTTTATAGTTGGCTAAACTCTATGATAGATTGCTAGTTCATTGCTATAAGAAGGTACAAGGATTTATGAAAAGTAGAGCAGCTGTCTGGACATTAAAGTCATTCTATGCAACAAGTTGATCAGATCATTCATGCTGAGAAATTGTGTCTCATGCTCAGGACAGTGATTTTTACCATGGGAATATATGTTCTTGTTAAAAGGTGGACAAAAACCATTGGAAAGAATAGAGATTATATTGAAAAGTGAGATATTAATCATGAAAAATGTAGCTACATGCTCTGTAAATTTTACTTATTTTTCTTGTAAATTAAAAGAGTAAACCATTAGGAGACAATACTTTCTGACTAATTCTCATAAAATGCTAGTAAATAAAATTTAAGCATCCATTTGCAGTTCATGCATACCTTTCCATAAGTTGTAGATTCTCTTGCTCTGTCTTTTCTTTAAGGGATTCCATTTCTACTTTGTGTGTATTTGCATTGCGCATGGTTTCTGTTATCATCTGCAGTGCAGCATTAGCTTTGGCCTGCTTCTCTGCCAGTTTCTGTTCCTGCTCAGCTGCTTCTGATTTCAACCTATCTACAACACTGCGTGCCTCTGTAAGTTTTGAGACACCTGCCTGTGAAAGAGCAATTTACAATTTAATTATACATGCAAGATACAATTAACTAGCACTTTTTCAAATTTATTTGATTTCCATTCTTCTGTATCCCTCTTAAAGGCCTATGTGCAGGGCCCAAAACAAACACAACTATTATTCTATTAATATTTAATTAAAATATTTGAGTACTTTTGTTTATCACAATAGCTAATGTTGATCACAGGCTGTAGCGATATTTTTGAATTACAGAAAATAGAACTCTTGAGTTCTTAAAAAATAGAACAAAAAATAAAACCATCAAAAGGATACTTGTTAAATGAGCTGATAAAAGTGCTAAATTCGTAAACACCAGTTAAACACTATGTGAATTATTCTTATTAAAACAAAAATAAATAAATCATATATCCAGTAGTGCATCTAGAAAATAAATTACCACATAATATGTATATTAATAAGTTATTTAAACATTTTTAAAATATTAGTTAAAAGCTAATGGAAATATAAACAAAATATACAAATCCTACAGTAGAACAGTGTAAGATACAAGGCCTTGTTTTGGGAATTGAAGATGAATCAAGAAGCAGCTGCTCATCAAATATGAGAGTAATTTCAAAAGATATATATCCCATAGCTTTTCTCTATGCATAGCATATGCACAAAAAAACAAACCTCTAAAATGACTGCATGATGCGAACTTCCTGTAAAGCATTCAGTTTTATTTATGTACTTTTCTTTCAGTTTATTTCCTAATGCATCAGCAATACTTATTATATAAAATTCAACCTGAGCCATTTTCTTCTTCTATTTATAGAAGAGAAACAATTTCACCTCTGAATTTATATACAATATTCTCAGCTAAAGGTTAGCTAATAAATTATGTCAAATCATAATTGCCTCACCTTAGAGGCTTAGAAATTAAATAAATAAAAAAACCACACACAGACACCAGATATTCCTTTTGTATAAGGACAGTTTGTGCAGAGCTAAGTCATATACCTGCAGACGTTGTTGCCTTTGCTGGATAGTAGCCTTCTTACTGTTGTAGATTCTCATATATGTATGAATGAAGGCAATGTATCTTCTTGGAGTAGCCAGGTTACTAGGCACACTATCATGTATACTCAAGAAACCATCCACAAGAACTTCGTTAACTGAGGAATGGCGTCTCCTCAATCTCGCTCCACTTGGTGACCGCTCAAGTCCTTTATCATCCCTGAAATCATTCCAGTCAAATACTCTCCTTTCAACCCATAAACATTAACACTGCCAACATCAGAAATCTGCGCTTGAGTGACAGTAGTACAACTGACTATCAACAAAAGTGAGTGAGCGTGTTTTAAAGCCAACTCGCCGGCCACTAAGGTAATGGCATTTGGTAATGCTTCCATATGTGCACTCCATAATAAAGCTTTTAAACTTTTCCTGGATAATAGGCAAGAGTGAATATAAAACTATTGGAGATGATGTGAATGCATTAAAACCCAAGCCACCCACCCATCCCCAAAAGTGCATCAACATTTATAGCTGAAATCGGACCAAGGAGAAACCATCACAGTTATACCAACAGTAAGAAATGCGCTAAATGTACAAAACTACAGTCATGAACATAATTGCTGTATTATTGGTAAAAACTTAAAACCATATATTTTAATATAAAATATTTACAAAGAAGAGAAACTGTACGACACATGCTTACTGCACTCAAAAAGTGGGTAATCCATTTATATTTTGACAGAATTTTTTACTAGAAAACACATATTTTACTGCCAGGCCAAGAACTTGTCACTTCATTCTTGTTTGTTTCAAATCTTCAGATTACCACAGTTCTCTATAGTTTGCAGACAAATAAATATACCTGGCCAACAACATTTGTGGTACAGATTTCATGCTATCTCTGCTCCAAGACTGTTGCCAAATCACAATACACTGCTTATACAGTGCAGGATTGCTTTCACAAGTTAATATAAAACTTGGATTTGTAAAGTCCATCACCAAGATGAGATGCAAGTTTTTCTTCACCCCTGAAACACACAACATACATTTTGGTTGGCATCTGTTTAAGTTTCTTCAAAATTTAAAAGTTAATGACTAAATTACAAAGATATATAAAAAAAACTAATAGAGCTGATTTAATTGCATTTAAAAAATCACGGAGCATGTTGACTCCTACTGGCAGAAAGGTGAATCGTTCACCTAGCAGTGCTGTGAGTACCATTCATGCAGCATTGCTCAGTTAAGAGTTGGAATCTGACACATGGGGTCATTAACTGGAAATACTAATTGGAACCTGCACATTGAAGCTAGTCACATAATTAAAATCATTGTCGAACTAAACACTCTTATAACATAAAATTTTAAGTTCATCACACCTTCACCAGAGCAGAATCCACATTCCCACAGCATAACAAAGTATTCAATAGTCAACGTTCTAGCTGACAATGTGAATGAGGGTTCGGAAACCAGTTCTACATTTATAGACAAGTTAAGTGGAGCAATAAGAGTGTTTAGTTTGACTGAATCATACAATGATTTCAATTGCATGAAGTCATGTTTACTATATCCAGCTGCAGCAACATGTGGCAATAAGTTTTGTGTTCTGCTAGACAAAAGTCCTATGCAGAACTTTCAAATGATGCACCAAGCTTATAAGATGCATTCGTTAGGTAAAACATAAGTCTTCATGTGGCATAAATAATTCAAGGGGGGTCATAATGAGATTAGATAATGAAAAATTTAATGGAGTTTTGGTACCTCTGGCACGTCAGCCTATAAGGCTCATTGTGCTAAATAGAAGCAACATCTTCATTGTTTCCCAATCTATTCCCTGACCAAGGTGCAGTATCTTAGTTCCAATGTTAACGTCCTTCCCAGGTCTTCCCTGATTACAGACTTACCCTTTCTTATCAGGAATTGCACTCAAACAGAAAATGCGAGGCAGTCTCCTCATCCTGTCTGCACAATCTACAAATGGGTTCGTCTTTATAGAGTCCACTTTTTGAAAAAATTTCCTGAAGTGACCTGTTCAGTAATTAATGCAACTATTTTCCTTACACCTCTCCTACCCAACTTGAGAAGAGATAAGGGAAAAACGTTACTTGGACCTAGGACTAATTTCCTACCTTGCTTTTGTCCAGGATAGGCATTTCCCTTACCCATGTTTTTACTGCAGTTTTGACAATACTTGCACTGATTCCAACCATGGGCTCAAGGTGAAATTAGGGTGTTTTAGAAACCATTTTGGCCAGCTGATCTCTTTTTCATTTTCATAAACACCCTGATACCCCAGCACACATTGTAATTCAAGCCTGTTGTCAGATGCTAGTGCAGTTAGGCATTTAGGCATTCCCATACAATTTTAGATTTTACCTGGTAAGAGGAAAGTGCTTTTAAGACACTATGAATATGAGAGGATAATTCATTTATCATGGTAAAACCTTTCTCAAGTCCTTTAAAAGCTCAGCTCAGGACAGCAAATACTTCTGCCTGAAAAACTGTGCAATATTTGTCAAGGCTTATATTGATATTTGTCCTTGGAGATAATGTGGGCGGAAGAGGAGAAAAAGTTATCAGAGTTTCAGTCAGGGTGCACTATCCCGACAAGTCAGTGTTAGCGGAGAACTGCTGTAAGATCAGCCATGGAATTGACTTCCAGACAACAGAGGTTCTGGTAAAAACCGCATATTATTGGGACTGCCTCATAAAAGGGGCCTTAGAAATTCAATTAAGAAAGAATCTCCTCAACAGAGACAATGGGCTCCTACTCAGTGCTTTTGGAAGCTGGCTTTAGCCAATCTGGCAGCGAAGAAGCATTGGCTTGCGTCATACAGCAACTATGCCCACCACTATAAGTATATATACAGACACAGTCAGCCCCATGGCACTTTAGCAGCAAATCCCTGAAGAAGATGGCAGAGACAGCCATCGAAACCTTGGTAGATTCACTGCATTGTACCCAGATGCTCTCCTGATAACTCATTTATAAAAAGGAAAGCTTTCTCTGAAAGCTACAAGGACATGGATTTAAATAGAGGGGATTTTCACAGTGAAATATAGTACAATATAGCAAATTATTTATGAGGAATTCACTCAAATTTCACAAGTTTTGTTTCACTTGCTTGGGCATGTTTTAAATGCTGTTGCCATCATTATCAGCACAGTTGAAGGCAATAGCCTTTGAAACATGTCCAAGTAAGTGGACCAAAACTGGTGAAATTTGAGTGAATCCCTCATAAATAATTTGTTACATTATACTATAAGGGCATGCTTGGATAAAATACCAGAGATGCAAGTAAATTGGTTAGAGAGTCAGCATATGTGGCACCCATCATGCACAGACTTTTGAAAATCTAACCTGTCATGCATTATGAAGTAAGCCTGCCATTTGAACAATCAATAACCATAGCTATAGTGTCTATAGTTATCTTTCTGTCTGCTCGGATTAAGTTTTCTATTTCTTGTAAATTTGCTAATTCCATTGGCATTTATCATGTGTGTCCACCCTTCAGAGAGCTTCTGCACCCAACTATAAAAGCTTGACATAGCAGGCACTTCTCATAGTAGATGGGAAGCATTTCTTTATAAATATTCTTTGATTCCATGCCTTTTCCCCACAAAAATCACACAATGGAGCACTGCTGGAAGAAAGTATATCCACTCTGAGGTGCTGCCATCTTGCAACCATCTTGCTATTATAAACACCAAATGTCTCATGTTAAATGTCACCAGACTAATGTTGCCATCTAGTGGCAATAGCCTAGCATGGCTCATTCAAACATGTAATACCCACATTAACTTATAACTTAATGACTTATATTCATAATTAAACATTTATTATGGCATGTGATCCACCAGTAATGCTCTGTATTTGACAAAATAAATTATTTGTTATATGTAAGCCACTATTTTCTGTCCTTTTGATCAACAAACACATTTATAGCTTAGGGGTTAATGCCTGCAGTACCACAACAAAGCACCCACACCATTTGTTCCTTTTTTCAGGCTCCTATTTTTCAACACCTTTCTACTTATAAACTCTTTGTACAGTGAAACCTGCCTATATCGAACCCTGAAAAAGTCAGAATCTCAAATAAAATGCAAACTGCTTAACATGGAAATGGAAACCATCTGCAACTGCTTAAAATGGAAATATGCAGTATTCAAATGCATTTGTTTTAGGATGTACTGTGCTTCCAAGGAAACTGCAAATGTAAGTCATTAAGGTTTCATTATATATATTTTTTCTGCACTCTGTATAATAGAAAGTTAACTTACTCTCATAAAAAAATGAAGAAGGGCTACCCACAAATCCTTCCTGAGCAGCCACATCTTTTAAAGATACTGTTATGGAATCCAGTTCCTCACTGTTGTATAGCCCTGGAACCTAAAGTTAACAGTGTGAGGAAACATTCCTATATCATTTAAGCAGAGTGTTTCAATATCAAAGAACTGTCAAACTTACTTCTCCTGATGACAACAAACTGTTCAACATGTCTAAAAAGCAAGTACCAGTAATCTGGTGATCTTCCAGCATGAAATAAATTTGTTCTCCTTCTAGGGCTGCCATCTGCATTAGCTGCAAACACAAAGAATAATTTATAACAATGAGATTACCATATAATATACTTATTTGTACCTATTAATGTAGTATAAACCATTTAAAGATTCTAAACAACTTAAAAATGAAAACTAGTTTTAATACATAATTTTATTATTTCAAAATTTATTAAAAACAATTTAAATTATTCTGTTCTTATATATACTGAATAATAATACAACAGGGATTGAAAATCATCATAACAATTCTTAGTTTACTGAGAACGTTAACAAACACTAATCAATATTAGTGGGTCTAGCCTTTGGCTTGTCCAGAAGTCCCTGGTTCCACTACTTCCTAAGCCATAGATCTGGTGAGATCCCCCTCTTTGGAATCCAGAAGAAGGATTCCATTTTGTTCCAAAACAGAATATACTGAGCTTCCAGAATATGTCCTCACCACTCATTAGGATATTACATCTTGGCCAAGATCAGCACTTTTATCCACTCATGACCATTTACCTGCCTATCATTGAACTTCCAACCTGTCACCAATCTGTAGATTCATTCATGAAGACTTTAGACAAAATATTTTTGTATGTAAATATTATTATAAATATGAATAAGCTTATGAATAAATTCATATGATATGTCATACTAAACACTCTTATTGCTTCACTTTCTTGTGCGATATTTGGAACAGGTTTCGAAGACCTATGTCTTCATTTTCGGCCAGGAGTATGATTGATTGGAGGATCCAACGGCTCTGTAGAGATGAAGTGCTGCCCTTGTGGTGTTTTAATGTCCTGAAAATTGGTGTTTTCTACCTTTGGAATATCAAAATTCATTAATAGATCTCTGTATTTATGAATGTAAATTTTTTCCCAAGTATCCAGTTCTATATGTCCGAGTCTCTTTTAATAAATCCACCTTCTTCACAATCTCATGGTTTTTAGTCCAAAAATGATATGCTACAGCTGATCTATCTGCCTGTTTATATTTTATGTTCCTGAAATGCTCTTCTAAACATGTGCCTATATTTCTCTTTGTTTTTCCAACATAGATCTTTTCATAATCTGCACGTTATTCTGTAAATACCTGCTTTTTTTCTCTTGTGGGATCTGTACAGCTGTTTTATCTTTCAAGATGTTTCCTAAATTAAATCTGTTGATGGGTGCTAACTTTATATTGAAACCTTTAAAACTGTTTTGAAATTTTTTCATTGCTTTTGGATGATATGTAATTTTTTTAAAAATTGGTTTTTCTATATCTGCTGATTATGTGGTGGTATCTCTGATAAGTTTTTTCCTTTTAAATCTTTCCACCTTTTTATGTACCATATCTTTATTAAAGCCATTTAAAATTACCATTTCTTCTATTTTATTGTATTCTTTTTTAAACTCTTCTTTACTAATTGGTAAATTAACCAAATGATACCTCAACTTGTTGAAAACTGTATGTTTGTGTGTTAAAGGGTTAAAACCACCTGCCTTGATATTGTTATCTGTATATGCATTTTTTCTATACATCCCAAAGCTCAGATTCTCATGGTTCTTCATAATTTTAATATCTAGAAATGGTAACATGTTATTTTGTATTCCACATGTAAAAGAAATGTTTCTTCTTGCATATTCAGCCTCTTTATGGCATCATCAATCAGATTGGTACTCTGAATGTCACTGGTGTGGGGATCCTCTATTAGTAGCTTCAATTATTTCTGATTTTACTCACTGTGTGAGGGCAACCTGCATAAGGCTTGTCTTCCAGGAATTTTTGACCTCTTTGGAACTCTGGAAACCAGTTTCTGATGATGGCTCTGGATGGTGCAGAGTCCTGCAAAATGTCAACCAAAAACTGGTGACACTGCTCTGTTGTTAGCCTCCTTTGGAAATCATAATAAATCATGCCGTGAAAATCATGTTGTGACAGTTCTATTTCATTTGCCTGTCTGTGTAACAATGAGTGCATTTCCAACCATTTTCTTGCAAAAATACCTGCTACATTATTACATAGTAAAGTGTGGTTACAACTTTAAAGTATTCCTCTTTCAAATGAAAGCAATTATAATGCTGTCACTTTTAAGGTTTAACTGCTGTTAAAAACTTTTGGAGTGATCCTGTAAAGTTGTATACTTAATTTACTTTTAATTTTTTTTGAGCTTCTTCTTTGAACCTTTGTGGTTTTTAAGCAGGTATTTGTTGAATTTTGCTAACTTATTAAGTGTCTTGTTCTTGAATTTTAGTGTCTTTTTAAGTGCCTATTTCTTGTATTTTTTGTGCTTTCTTGCCTGCCTATTTCATATATTTTAATGCCTATTAATCTGCATCCTAGTCATGTAGTATCTTCACCATCAACTTACTATGTTTGTTATTGTGTGACTCATATCTTACCTGGCCTCTAATATGCAAGTATGTAAGGGGTTTCATTGTCTTGCTCCAATGCAAGCAATATGGTAGATATTATTTTTCTTTCTCACTTTCTCTCTCTAAACATAACAATATAAATATTGTAATTTACTCACATTTTTCAAATCATTCTTGAAGTTTTTCAAGTTATATGTTTTTCCCATCTTCAGGGTCATCAGTTTTGCCCCATTGAGGGCTGAGGCTATTCTAACTGCAGATTTTCTACCCACACCTGCTCGGCCTGCTAAAAGTAGGGATCCTTGAGGGGAAGATAGGACATGGTCCACATGAGCCACCATATCAAGCACTTCCAAAAATACCAGCAGATCCATGGATTGACTCTCTCGACCTTTGAAAGTTACAAGGAAATTGTTATATTATTTGCAACTTGCTAGAAAGTGCATAATGTAGCTTAACAGCAGCTAAAAAGATACTTACTGTACTGCATCATGCCTCGTTCAACCATAGTGCTCCAATCAGCTGCAGTGAACTTACACAGTGGTTTACCAAATGGAGATAATGGGGCACCCTGAACTGTTGAGTCAGCAGTAACGTAGTATATACCTATCAAGTTTATGATAAATATTACATTTTATTGCTTTGTGTTCTCTAGGGTGGCTTATATAAAGTGCTAAAACCAATATCTCTTAAATGGATCAATAATACCAAATTCTGACCTTTTCTAAACTTATGCAGGATGGGACCTTCATAATTGCACCTGGAGAAAACTTAAGTGAGCCCCTTATGGGTTCTGGGGGAGGGGGGGTAACTTCAGAATTTTAAATAGAACAATTTTACATTGTCCTCAACAAATTAAGCAACTTTCGTTTAACTTTTTTTTTCTAAAACAATCTTGAGAAATTTTATGCTATTAAAAAGATAACTTTAGATAAAACATAAATATTAATAAACCAATCTATTTGTGTATATCCCTTTATTAAATGCTCAAAATAAACTCTATAAACTTCTAAACATTTAGCAACTCTTTTTCAGAGATTTTTTCTGCATTTCCTAACATGCATGGAGTGATAATGCTACAAATTTTTTTACTCAGTCCAGGTGGTCTAGTGTTAGTTATACTGGCCTCATAGAACCAAGGTCATGAGTTCAAACCAAGTCAGGTGAAATGGATTTTTAGGTGTAAAAATCCTAACTATGGCTTCCTTCAGAAGGGAAATAAAGTTGTTTATCCCATGTCATACATTTATAGCATGTAAAAGAACTTCAAGCCACAAAGAACAGCTGCTTTGAGTAAAACTTATTGGCTGTTTCACCAGAGATGTTAAAAAAAGCATCCTTAAATAAATAATAAAAAAAAAAAACTAAGCATCACAAATTCAATGTTTTATATTTTTTTTGTTAAAGGTGTTGAAAATATGACTTTTTGTTTAATGAACATAGTCCCATAAAAGATAATCTAACGATATAGTGTCAGATGATTGGGGTGGCCATAAACAAGTCCAGCACATTCAATCCATTTATCTTGCAAATTGCTATTTAATAAATTCATGTTTGCATCTTGCAAGTACCACTTATTTTTGCATACACTTAGAGGAATATTTTCCAAGAGTAAAAATATCAAAATCATCAGGATTTATGATAGAATTATGAAACATTTAAACACCAGCAATGCTGAAAAGGCAGTTCTCATTCATTTGGGATTTTCAGATGGCCAATAATGCATGTTTGTTTGTTAATGTGCCCAGTGTTAGAAAAACATTGCCTCATAAGAAAATAGTGTATTTATGAAAATCTAATGTGTATCTTTTTGTCCAAATGTAGTATTCAAAATTATGGTATACATTAGATTTGATGGTGTGTTAGATTCAAGTGTAAACCCAATCTATTATTAGTTTGCTGGTGATTCCATTCAAATTTATAGTTTATTATGTCATAATACATTCTGTAATTCTGAACTTTGTTACATTTATTATTGGCCTATTTTTGCTTAGTGTGTTTGAATAGTAAGTAGTAGTCATGAAATGAAGGGCAAACAGAGAAGAATATCTTATAATGCTACTTTCAAGCTTAAAGTAATTATTTATGCTAAAAAGAATTTAACAAAAGGCAGAAAGAGAGTTCAATGTAGCTGAGAACAATGTTCACTTGTGGTGGCAACAGATTTGTGACTAAAGCTATTAAGAAGAAATTCACTGGTCCTCACAAAGGAAAATATCCTGACATTGAAGAAAAAATTTTGGAATTCATACATGAAAGGATGAAGAATGGGCAAATTGTGAGTAATGACATTGTGAAATATTTTTTTCTTCTTTGACCTATGCCAACTGTCTGGCAACAGCACGAGCAATGGATTTTGTCCTATGTGCTCCAAGATGTAACAATAGTTCACTCATAAATTCTATGTTCTGATCATTTTATGAAGTGGATGTGCTTACCAATAAATATGACAAAGTCTTTTTTATGATTTTGAGTTTCAAATTTGGTATACACATTACATTCAATGGCACATTAGATTTGCATAAATACAGTAAGATGCTGCTCAATTGTGAACCAATCTCTGTGAAAGTCCCTTCCTGCAATAAGTTTAGAAAAAGTCAGTATTCTGATTTGTTGGTCAATATAAAAAATAATGGCTTGTAACATTTTACATGAAGAACCCAGTACTTACATTTTCTTATTATGCATACCAATATAGAAATGGATTAACTTTTATGTGACAAGGAAACCAAATCCCTGATAAAAAAAAAACCCTCATTTACCTAAGGAGATAAATGAGGAGTAACAATGATGACATCACAGTTAAGATTCACTGATTTCTTTGAGAAGTTAAATAATTGCAATCCATCTAATGAATAATGGTATCTATATGGTACCAAACTATTACAGTGTACAGAAGTATATCCATTTCAAATTTGGAACTTACTTTAGAATAACCCTATAAATAAAAACCTTTAAAATAGTTGGACCACATCACTTGAAATTTTATAACAGTCATTTGCTTTTAAAAGGAGTTTAGTAAAGAATGACCATACTTTTTTAACCTTTACTCATTCTCATAATTTTGATGATCTTTCTCAAATTAGTCCTCATTGGGTGCAATGCTCCTGTCCCGGAGTTTCTGGAAACCATTTATTGATGTGTCCTTCAAAATTGCCTCTGCAGCCTTCATCACTGTTTCTGATGATGCAAAATGCCTTCCATAAAAGTGTTTCTTCAATTTGGAGAAAAGGAAAAAGTCACATTGGGATAAGTCTGGACCATAACGAAGGTGAGGGAAACACTTCACATTGATTATTCAGAGATATTCAGCAACAACATTTGCAATGTGCAGACATGTGGTACAGAATCCATCTTGTTGATGGATATGTGGTCTTTTGCAAGTGTGTGATATGACCTTGCAGAATTTTCAGGACATCTCTGTAGTGAACCATTCCTTGAATATCAAAAAATGAGATGGTCATAATTTTCCTAGCAGAAGCATCCCCTTTTGCTTTTTCTGTTGTTGGTGATGACACAGAACTTAGCTGTTAATTCTCAGGATCGAAATTATGTACTCATGTTTCATCAGCAACTGTTATCTTTTAAAGTAACTGTGCATCTTCCTGCAACATCATCTTAAATTGCATGCAAATGTAATTTTTGGGGGGAATCAGCAGTCTTGGAATCCACCACCGTGCACAAACATGTCTCATGCAAAACTTTTCAGTTACTAACATGTTGGTGGCATCAAGTAGAATTTTCAGAATTTCTGAAAGTTTCTTAGTGTTATTTGATGGTCCTCTCATAATGTCAGCAGTGATGCTAATGCTTTCTTCTGTTAGAGCATAATCTAACTGGAGTTCTGGGTCCTTGTTCCTTTGAAATTGATAGGCTTTCCTTTTTAAACATTTTAAACCATCTATGAGTTGACCTATAGGAAAGAACAAACTCTTAATAGACCTTCTGTAACATTATACAGGCCTCAGCTGAAGATTTGTTGATATGAAAGTACAATTTCAGAACTTGGATAATACTCATAGTTGTGCAACAGGAAGTGACAAAATACTACCATGTGTACATTATGCATTGAGCTAACAAATATTGTAAAGTTAAATTTTAGCATCAGAAATCATGCCTGTAAAAATTATGATCATTCTTTATTGAACACCCCTCATCATACTAAGATATTATTCATTGCTAATACAGCAAAGGAGAATTTCTATAACTAGAACTTACCCTTTAATCTCTCAAGTATACAATCTTTGCTCCAGTCAGCTTCTAAATTCCTACTGTATATACTATCAAACTGAGAGATATCCTCATCACATGTTAGTTTATCCCTGAACAGCCTCATAGCTTCATAAGCTAATGCCTGAAATAAAAAATCACTAGCCCATAATGTATTTTAGTAAAAAATTTCTCTTACCCTTTCAAATTTTATGAGAAAACAAAGAGTTATAATTCTCAAAGGAATTCATAATGGTTAAGTAGTAACTTAAATATACTAACTGGTTTCACATGCAGCAATACCAACCAACAACATTGCACAACACTTTCTTTATCATTTATGTTTATATTAAAATGAGGGGTTTAAATGTCTTGCACCTATAAATTGATACAGATTACAGATTGAATTACATCAAGAGATCAGGTCAATGAAATGCTGAACCAATTTAATTTTTATGGTACCTTTCAAGCATGTTTCTGTTTTACCCATTTTTAATAAATATAAAATAAATTTCTTAGTTAGCAAATATATGCTGCTGTAAATTCTAAATCTATAATAATACAGTGTGAACCAAAAGCAGTTTTCATATCTCAGACACACACTGATGATCACAACTGTTAATATATCACCAGTAATGAATAAGAAATATTTAAATTGAAAGTATATTCTATCCAGCAACAGCACACATACCACAAAATATCAGTTTCAAATTGAAAATAATTGCCATGGATGGCCAAGGTCATTAAGGCACAAATTTGTGAAATGGAGATCTGGGGTTTGATTCCTACCAGGACTGTCCTCCCTGAGTGAGATTTTTTCCAGGTTTCCCTCAGTCCTCATAAAGGGCAAATGCCAGGGAGATACTCTAAATTTAGGCCTGGAACATTTCCTTCATTAAAAAAAATCCTTTCCCAATTTATCATTTCATCTCACTTATCGCCAGTGTCCACTGCCTTGCCTCAGCAGTAAAATCAGGAGTTAAACACTATTAAAATAAATAATAAACTCCTTTTGCACAACAGCTAATCATTTCAGTATTAATGAAATCTGGAAAATACATAATTCTGTTCCTGTGTTTTATAAATATTATATAATTCACCATTGTTAATGCAAGGAAGATAATTACAGTTATGCAATGCCATAACTGATCAAGTATATAATATTTTTAATGCATCTACACATGTTTGATACTCTCCTTAACAGATAAAGACCAGAACTAATTTTGTTACAGCTAAGTTAGTTTATCAATGTATATTTCAGTTTCATTTCATTTATTTTATCCATTGCAATACATACATGCTATTGGACATGTCAAGAAACAGTATACGTTTTGATGAGTTCAGTCCAGTTTTGATTAATTTGTTTATTGATGATATTATGGAAAGAATCTTAAAGAGTAAATTCATATTGCCCAGCTATTGGAAAGAAATACCAGGCTTGCTATTTGCAGATGATTTATTAGTAGGTGCAATTACAGCAATGAGCCATGAACAAGATAAGTACATTTGAATAGTTTGGGATTTACACAGTGAAATATAGTATAATAAAACAAATTATTTACGAGGAAGTCACTCAAATTTCACTAGTTTTATTCCACTTATTTGGAAGTTTTATTCCACTTAGTGGAACTGTGCTGACGATGAAGGAAATTTGCCTTTGAAGCATGTCCAAGTAAGTGGAATAAAGCTAGTGAAATTTGAGTGACTTCCTCACAAATAATTTGTTATAAGACAAGTAGATTTTGTGTAGAATGGATTAACAATAAATGTTAAGAAATTGAAAATAGTAGTGTTTAAAAAAGGGAGTTATTAAGATGGATAAGAAATGGTTCTTGAACAGGGAGCCATTGGAAGTGGTTAACCAACTTGATTATATGGGAGTGAGATTGTCAAGTAGCAGAAGGTGAGAGCCACAAGGGAAGAATGTTATTGTTAAAGGTAAAGTATAAAGTAGCCATAAGAGCAATTAGAATATGTTTGAAGAAAATTCCAAAATATGTCAATAAATAGGTTAGAAAAATTATACTAAGTGGAATAAAAAATATTATATGAAGTAGAAATATGGTTAACTTCTAAGGTTTGGTTGAAATTGATTTAATTTATATGATATTTTGTATAGAATTGTTTGGATTGCCTAAAGCTTCACTGAAAGGAGTAGCTTTAGTTGAGTTAGGGAGGTTAGGAAGGAAGAGTTTGGTGATGCAGAGTTTTTAAAATATTGGTACAGAATTTTGAAATTAGGGGACCACAATGTTCTAAAAGAGTGTATGAAATATGAAAGAGAAGTAATAAGAAGTAACAGCTGGATATGAGAAGTGGGAAAAATATTGCAAGAAATTGGGATGGGGAACTTTGGGAATTTGGAGATAAAAATAGACACGAATTTTAGAAGAAGGAAAAGAATTGAAGATATAGAAAGGCAAGAGATTCTGGCTAGTTTTACAGACAAGAGCTCTTTAAAATTGTACAGAATAATTAAAAAGGAGTGAGGGAGAGAGTATAAGTGGATTGTAGGTAGGGAAGGACTGGCCTGGATGTGAGCAGGAACAATGTTTTTAAACGGTTTCAAAGGGGAAAATGGGGAAGGATATGTTATGTGTACAGAGCCTGAAGGAATATTTCATTTAAATTTGAATAGTTTGGGTTTTTCACAGTGAAATACAGTATCATATAACAAATTATTTATGAGGAAGTCACTCAAATTTCACTAGTTTTATTCCACTTACTTGGACATGTTTCAAAGGCAAATTTCCTTCATTGTCCTAATTTTTACTATCCTCCTTACAAAAGTAGGTGTTAGGTTTTCCCTTAGTATATCTGCGCTCCTTAACTTTTTCTTTATTCTATATTTCATGAACTGTTTAATTTGTGATTTAAATTTTCTAAGGATGCTATTAGTATGACAATTATCGTAAGACGAAGTTTGTTCTCCATGTTTTTCTTTTTACCACATGGTTCTGGCTGGAATCTTTTATTTTTCCCAATTACACCATTTTAATATAAATTTGAATAGTTTGGAATTTTCACAGTGAAATATAGTATCATATAACAAATTATTTATGAGGAAGTCACTCAAATTTCACTAGTTTTATTGCACTTACTTGGACATGTTTCAAAGGCAAATTTTTTTCATTGTCCATCGACGTGTCCAAGTAAGTGGAATAAAACTAGTGAAATTGGAGTGACTTCCTCATAAATAATTAGAATATTTCATTGTTTACTAAAGTAAAAAGGGGTAAAGAGATGGAGGGAAGATACATGGGAAACAAAATGGGATAAATTATAGAAAGAAAAATAACACACAGAATGTTGACTGATAGGGGACAAAGAAAAATAAAATAACAGGGAAGCACTTAGGAAAAATAATGGAGAAATGGAGGAGAATAGTTAAGAAGGATGAGAAAATTGGAGCATGATTCATAAAATAGCGTTAAAAAGGGAAATATAAGAAGTGGGGGGTTTCATCATTAAGATAACCTGAGGGATGTGCGTAATGAGGCCTCGTAGATGAGATTTATTAGTATTATAATGTAGGTTAAGTACATGAAGTTGTTAAATATTTATTAATGTTACTATAAAATTGGTAAATAATAGCTTTGTTTGTGTTTGTATATATTTATGAATATTGTGTGTAGCCAAACCTGGATCTTCAGGAAATTCCAGCAAATATTCACTGATGAGCCAAAAACCAAGGCAAGATGGATAGTTAATTGAAAATTGTTAACTGTTTATGTAGAGATATTAATGTAACTAAATTTAAAAATACTTAGTAGGGATAGGAAGCAAATCAGGAAAGCAACATTAATGCTGGACATTGGCCATTCCAGAAAACCTATGGATGAAGTGTATGTTACAAAGAATTAACAACTTTTAGGTCACATGCAGGTATCAGTTGCTTACATTCCCTGGATTACAATATAATCTAGACAAACTATCCAAATACATTTGCCCTTGCAATTAATTCACACAATAGTTCCACCTACCATATTCCTTCTCAGAATTCCCTCATATACATATGATCACATAGGGAGATTACTAACCTCAAGCACTGGATCTGCAGTAGGATCATCTTCCTTAAGATCATAACGAAGCAATCCAAGGCACCAGCGAGTAAGATCACGAGGTGTAAAGAGATAATGGTTCTGAATGACTGGAGTGAAGGTATTTTTCACCTGTGAATGCAATTTTCATCCTCAAATCATTCTCAGAAAAAAATAAGAATAACAGGAGAGAGCATGGCAAAGTGAAAAGGAAGGAAAGCAATGAGAATGAAGAAAAGAATTATGGAAAAACATTTTTATGGACATATTATTAATTGACACAAGCATTTCTGTTAGTGTACAGTGTTAGAAAGCATGCAATGACATTTAAAACAACTGTGAACTTCATATACAATTTTAATTGCTGTAAACTTTAACTTCTTTCCCTTGTACATCCCACACAAACAGCATATCTCACATATATTAATTATGCATTTCATTTAAATGAAATAATACCAGCATACCAAATCTTCAAAATGTAAAAATTTGCAAAAATAATTATAAAACTATGAAAATGTTCTACCTATAGTTCCATAAATATTAGTATTTTCTGAGATAATGCAAGCATAGTAAGCAAATTAAGACAGAAACTCAGAAAGTTTTTAGACCAGAACTTAGCAACATCTGTGGACCTGCAGGGGTCTGTGAGGCCTTCCCATGGGATCTATGAAACATTACTCTTTAGAGAATTTACTCTTAAATATACATAAACAATGAATTTCAAGAATACAAAAGATGATTAAATTTATAATGTGTATTTTTGAAATAAAGTAAATTAAAATAAAAATGAAGGCAACCATTTGTTACTCTGGGAACTTTCAAATATGCAAGCCAAAAAATGTGGATCAGACAGAACATTCATATAAACTGTCACAATTTTGCTGGCAATAGTACCCATCTTTTGACACCAAACTGTAAGGATTGGGGCTTGTCTGCCTATTTATTTCTGAACTATCAATGAAGACCATGAAAATTGTTGATTTGGTTTATTTATGGATGCTCTTTAACATCTCAAATCATTAACATCCCACTCAATTCAGGACAACCACAAGTGGCCGAGATTGCTAAGGTGCAAACTTGTGAGCAGGAGGGTCTGGGGTTTGATTCCTGTCAGGATCACCCTCCCTGACTGAGGTTTTTTTTCCCAGGTTTTCCTCAGTTCTCATAAATGGCAAATGCCAAGAAGTTCCCTAAAACTTAGACCTGGAATGTTTTCTTCTTTTAAAAATGAATTAAATCCTTTCCCAATTTATCATTTGATCTCATGTATCACCAGTGTCTACCACCTGTGATGCCTCAGCAGTAAAAATGGTAATTAAACACTATTTTAAAAAAAATTCAACCCAGGGTCATTCTCTGTACTCAATATACAAACAACAAGTAAAGAAACCACTTGGAAAATGTTGATGCAAAACTCGAATGTAAATATCTCCTATTAAACCTGATATATCATGAATTATTAGTGGAATAGCATCTTCCCTCTCATTCAGGAATTAAAATAAATAGGTAATGCCCTGCCTTTATATATTGTTATTTAATATTAATATTAATGTTTTAGGCATATATATCTTCTTCTTGCCATAGAAGAACTCTAGTAGTTCGAAATATAGTGATTACAAGTGGGACTTTCTCTTAGTATTTTATCCTTTTCTGCTTTTATAATTACTAAATATATTAATATTCCAAAAGAGATAGACAACAATCAAAAGAGAAGTACAAAAAATTATGCATTTATTTGCTTGTTTATAACTTTAAATTTTGTAAACAATGATGAATAATTATTTAGATTTTCATAACCAGCGTTGTTATTATTGATTGATCAATACTGGGCTACTTTCCTATGGTCCTTGTTTCACTGATGCTACCTATGATTGGCATCATCAGTAAACTGAAAGTGTCTGGAGAGCAAAACAATAAAGGAAGAATTGAAATCTGTTACTCGTCAACAAACAATGCTCTTGACACAGCTCCCCAACACTTCTACCCTTTCCAACTTTTAAAAGTTCTGTACTTCTGCCTCTCCAGGCACTGATGATGCTGATTGTAATATCGGAAAAAGTTCTGGTTTTCAATTTAATTTAAACCAATGACTATGGCAAAATAGTTCAGTAATGATCAATTTTAATAGAATTGATGAGCTTTAAAAATATATAGAATGCAAATTTAGGATTTTAAACTGTGAATTAAATCTTAGGGGTTCACGACAGCAATAGATCTTTAAAAGGGATCCACAGTCAAGAAAAGTAAAATATGAGAACTGCTGCTTTAGACCTTAGTAACCAACTGAAGGTGATAGCGTTTGCGTCATATGTTAGAGCAGTCCTTTATTTGTTAACAACAAGTTTCTACTTTCCCTTGTAATTGCATGCATGCAGATAATAAAGTATTAGAAAAACTAGTTAACTGAGCACAGTGAATTAGGGAAGAAATAACGACATTGAAACATCAATAGTATATTACGTACTTATCTTAGACTGAGCAAAACTTCATCTTACTGAATGCTTCACAATACCATAAGTGCTCAAAGGAATACAAGAGTGGAACAGTGCCATGAATTGTTATACCATTTTAATAATAACAACAACAACAATAATAAATTCATTTAAAATTTACTTTTAAATTTATTTAAAAGTAAACTGGGCATGTTTTGTGAGGCACTTGCTCACATTGTCAACCATTCAATGACTAATGGATCTGATCAGGTGGGAAATGTAAGTGACCATGCTTGCTCTGGTAGTCTGTTAATGAACTTATATAATATGTTGTTTGCTTCTGGTATGTCAAAATTCATGAGTCTGTGGTAATATTTTTTTATATAAATTTTTTCCCATACACTAAGTTCATTTGGGTGTTGAATTGCCTTAATAATATGTCTTTTTCTATTTTGTGGTTTTCCTTCCAAAAGTGTGCTGCCAATGCTGATTTCTCTATCTGTTTGTATTTTATATTTCTCCAGTGTTTCTTTAGTCTAATACTTAAATTCCTTTTTGCTTTTCCTATATACATTTTATCACAATCTCTGCAATTAATTCTATATATGCCTGAATTTTCTTCTTTTGGTCTGGGTTCTGTTTTGTTTAACTTCACTAGTTTGCCTACACTACATCTATTTATGGGTGCCAAAGTGATGTTGTATTGCTTGAATATTTTTTGAAATTTATAATTAAGGTAAGGGTGGTAGGTTAATTTTCGATAAAATTTTCTTTAGCTAAAGCACTGAGTGTTGACATGATTTTTAAGTATTTTTACTTTTAGTCTAAACCAGATTTCATATTAGACATTGAAAAAATTGGCAATCTACTGTAGCTAGATCAAACTATCATTGAAAACAAAATCTGCTTTGGTATTTATAGAAAACCAACAAATGTGGATAATGAAATAAACAAACAAAAAGAGTTTTGACTAATATGTATAGTTCTTGAAGCTGTTTACAGTGAAGTCATCATATTTAAAATGAGTTTTAATTCATGGTGCTCATCAAAATGTAATTATTAACAGCTTAACCCACAGACTGGTCAATATTCCACACAGCAAAGAAGAAATGTTTTGGAATTAATACACCATCAACACCTTATTCAGCAAAGGTTTTAGCCATACAATTGCAGTTTAAGAGAATCAACAAATTTAGAAGAAATAAAAATACAAGGGTAAGTCATTTAGTAAGTATATAAATTGATGTGGTATATTACATGTTTGAATGAAGCAAATGATACTATTGCCACTAGATGGCAGTATTAGTCCAATGGCAATTTGTGACATTCAACACAAGACAATCAATGTATATAACAGCAAAACAGTAGTTGCAAAATGGTGGCACCTTTGAGTGAGTGTACAGCCTCCAGCAGCACTCCATTGTAAATTGATGCTTGTACTACAGCAGGGTCTGCAGTATTATTACAAGAATATCCAGAAGGTAGGAAGACAGTGCTATATGCTTCTCATCATTGTCGAATGTGAATGTAGATATTCTGTGTACGAGTTGGATGCTCTTGCTGTATTGTATGGTCTTGAAAAATGTTACTTTTATTTGGAGGACATCAATTTTAAACTTGAAACTGATAATCAGGCTCTTTCGTGGGTCTTGAATAAATCCTAGAAGTCTGGTAAACTCACAAAATGGACAAGTAGATTATCTACATTCAAATTTCAGGTTATGCACATAAAAGGTATTGATAATTGTGTGCCATATATATTTGAGTGCAGCATGAACATGATTCTCATCCAAGTAGTGGATGATATTATCCCAATGTCCTCTGGTATTTGCAGATTTGTCATCCTAAGTTAGCTCATATAATTCAACAGGGTACCTCTTAAAGAGAATGTTTTATATTGTAGTTCTGGAGACTTTGGTCTCTCTCACACTTCATTATCATATGGAAACATCTATTGAGGCTCATTTTGGTATATATAAAATCAGGCATAAGATTTGCCAGTCTTTTATTTGGAAGCAATGCCTGCATATGGCAAATTAAATCCATTTATTTGAAAAATTGTTAATTTAAAAAAAATTGACAGCTAAACTAAGAATTTTTTTTTATTTGTAAAACAGCATCCATCCTGGAAACTGAATAAAAGACAATCTAGTAAATTGCTATTCACATTAGTTTGCAGAAACTTTCAGTATGATCTATGTTGTTACTATTAGTAAATAGTATCTAAAAACTTTCTGAGTGACCTATATGTAAGTTTCACATCTTTACTACTTAAGGTAAAGTCAATTTTGTATGCAAAACTGGAATCTATACACAGTATTTCCAGCAGCGAGTGAGTGCAAGCAAAATTAACCTCAAGCTAAAAGGTTAAATAGTGTACTTGAAAATATTCTCATTGTGTGCTTTGTAATGCAAATACTCTACTCAAACATTGTGCAGATGCATGAAACATGATACCTCATCGTAAACCTTGATCATAGTTCCAGCCAAAGCAGATATTTTGGCACTTGACTTCCATGTTGGATGCTTTGGTATAGAATAATTAAGAATTTGATTCATGTACAAGCTGTAAATAGCCTTCAGTTCATCTTTTTCAGGATAACTAAATAAAAGATGGAAAGAAAAGAATGAGAATTATAAGAAAAATGTTTCATATCTATAAAAGTTTGATTTATTCCAGCCTCTACTTCTGATTATTAACTTTTACTTCTATAACTTTCTTTCTCTGTACTATTTCATGTTCCTTCTATTCTTTATTTCATATTTATTTGCAAATTAGATTCCACTGCCTAGCATTATGATAAATATTACTATTTTTTTCAAAACAAAATTATGATTATTTAATTTAAAAACTACATTTCTTATTTTAATGGTTAAATTTTAAGGAAACTTATAACCATGTTCTCACTCCTATATGCACTATTCAGCATGATCAGCTGTTTGGAAGCATCTGAAATGAAATTATCTTTCTATATGAGCATTGGTAGGCCATTTAAGTGTTAATCACATTTTCTTTAAAAGCCATTTAACATTTTATTCCATCATGCCAAGCTTTTCCAATGCTGCTGGTTCAAAATGTCCACACCAGATAAACATTGTTCAGATTACTGGAGCATTTGGCAATGGTTTATGTCACACAAGGGACACACCTAAAGTTTTTACCTGCTTTTAAACTATTAGCCCAATAATGCAATATGTTATATAGAAAATGATGCCAGGTTTTAGAGCTGTAAAACAGATTAACTAATGTAATTTCTTACTCATTATGCCACTGCATTTATTTTATGCTTTTGCCCATTAAATAATAACATGCAATATATGAGCTGTAACAATTATTTACACTTCTATGGATATTTTTATTACTTTACCTAATTGAGTAAACTCTTGTAATAGAAGTGAAACGAGGAGTGAGCTCATGCCTCCCCATCGCATTTCCTCCAATGATGCTTGCTACAACCTGCACCTTCTCCAAACCAACCCATTCTAAGTTGTTGTCATAAAAGCCACTATATGTGATTACCTTAAACATAAAAAATTTACAGAAATAATTATTTGTATTAAATGAATAATTATATAATCATTAACATACAAGAATATATTCCGTATATTATACATTCTATAAGCAAATTTCTTGCACTAACTTTTAAAATAAAGATGACATTTCTTGTGAAGTTGGGACAGAGAATGCCAACAGTCTGGTATCCAACAAGTATACTAAATCATTCATTCATCTAAGTGGTATCCAGTTATGGAACTGAGTCTGAGTTTGTTAATGCACGTTAGTGCATGTTTTGGAATGGTAGTGGTGTTTGAGTTGCTATGCCAAGCTTATTTGAGTTCTTCCATTTATAGTTAGATGGCAGTAGCATAGTCCATTCAAAAGCATTGAGAAATTGATGGACTACATTATGCTAGATGATGATGAAAGTGGAGCAATGCTGGAATGAGTGGCAAGGGAAACTAGACTACAGGAACCTGCCCAGACACTGGTTTGCCTAGCACAAATTCATTTACGACCACTGGGACTGAACCCAAATTGCCCCACTAGGAGACGAGCAATCTAATCACCAAGTCATGACACTTCCATTTTCTTGGAATGTAAAGCATATTGCTTTCTGGTCAGTTAGTAACCACCATTGACATGTTATTTTCTGGGGATCCCTCCCCATTTTAATGAGCAGTTTGGTACACACCTGAGACATTTCCACAATGTTATTTTGATTTAGTTTCACTGTGTGGATTCCAACATTCTGTAAGCATATTTCCACAATGGTTTATTTTTTTATTGGGCTAGTACCGGTATGCATATTATATATTAGCTTATGGTATCATTTTGGGAATAAGCAATTATTCCATTATCTATGGAATAGGCATTAAACACCACTCAAAAAAAAAAATCATCTATGGCTTTTAAATTGCAAAAGAAAATATAAAGAATAATGCAGCAATTACCATCTCATGCTCACAGTAAACCAATTTTTAAGGAATTAAATATTCTATTATTAGCATCCATATAATTATCTACAGTACAGCTTCGATTCTTCATTTTTAGAGGGACCAGATTAAAAAAATCAGGGATGAAGGAAAACATAGATATGGGAAGTGCAGAAATCATGTTCAAAAATAAATAAAGTAAGTATATAAGTAAATGCTATATTTTGCATCAATTTTACATGTACACATTTTACAAATTTGTTGTTGGTCCTGGTGGTCTAGTGATAGCCATACTTGCCTCGTAGACCCAAGATTGCAGGTTCAATATTGGCCAGGATTGATGGATTTTTTTTGGAATAAAAATCCTAAGTATGGTTCCTTTGGAAGGAAAGTAAAGCTGAGTATCCCATGTCATAGATATAAGACACGTAAAAAAAGCTCAAGCATGAAAGGAAAGGCCTCTAAGCAAAATTTATCAGCTGTTTCAAGCCCTGAATTTAATGGGATGCTGATGACCTGAGATGTTAAAGAGCATCCATAAATAAATCAAATCAAGTGTTGTTTCTTTGGTGATTTTCTTTTCTTATGAAACAAAAAATTTTCCACATTCAACGCACTCTGTTTCTCACTATTGTCTACACCATCATTGTCATGTGCATAGAATACACTCATAGAATTTCATATATTCTCAGAGCTTTGGCAAACATCGGCACATGCATCATCTTTCTCTTCTTCCTCACTCCCCTTCCCCAGATCACAAACACTTGCAACTCCTTCAATTCACTGCACACTGCATCAACACTTTGAATGTCATATGTGACAATGTATGTCCTCATCCACTGCCTTATAGGTATCAAAACTGATGGCAATGGCAACACTCATTCTGCAGCTGCAAAAGTATCAGCAAAGACAGAGAGTTTGAATTATACTTTCTCGGATCAAGTTGATGTGACTCCCTGTACATGCAATGATCACTGCTTCAATTATTCCAGTTTGAAAATGATCATTTGAAGATAGAATTTCTTTGAGATTGAACTTTTTGAATGAATTATGTGGGAAAATGATACTTTGAGGAATGATTAAAGCATTTTTATATATATATATACATAAGGTAAAATGTTTGGGACCACATAAATTGAACGATACATCTGGAAAAACAATGGTTCTGGGAATGATATCAAGGCTCTACTGTAATAGAAACTGTATCTTTTGTACATAATAATAAATACTTTTTAGGAATAATGAAGATTATCGTGTGCAGTACACTCGATCAGGTGGGCTAATTAACTTACAATATCACAGACTTACAAAAAGCATCAATTATGTGTCACATGAGGCATAATCCTGTATAATAAAATACCAAAATCATTTAAAAGCACTTCAAGCACAAAATTTTAAAAAGTACTAAAAACCTATTGTTAAAACATAATTTTTATATTGTGGTGGAAAACCTTGGAAACTAAGTTATATAGTTAAATATGAATGAAAGAACATTTGCTATTATTCTACCCATTTACAATTACAATTTTACAATATTTCCTTGATCCTGAGTGCTGGTTAATTCCATCCCCAGGGTCTTCAGAGAGCTAGCAGAAAGAAAACCAGAGTCTGGATTGCGAGGGTTGTTGCTTCACAACAATGCCTCTGTGAACACTGCTTTAAAAACAATGGGATCCCTGCAAGAATCGAGAGTAACACTAGTGAACCATCCATTGTACAATCCATATCTGGGTCCCTGTGACCTTTTTCTGTTTCTAATTTCAAGAGAAACTGAGGGACCATCAATTCAGGCATCTGCAAGAGGCTGCTGCATTCTAAGAAGTTGTTGCTACCATCTCTAAAGTATGGCATGGCTGCTTCCATGATTGGTTCCAACAGATATCAAGGGTGGGAGAGACTACTTCGAAAAAAAGGTACAGAGGATGGGTTATGGCCTTTTACTTAGTAGAATCCTGAAAATTAAATAGATACTCATGTATCTTCTTTCTTTGAGCATGAATTTTCTTTCATCAGGACCTGATTGCTGAATAAACTAAATAAAGATATTGTGTTAATGTCTCTGTAACCAGCATGTATTTACAAAGCAATTTATTATGGTGTTTAAGACTGAAGAAAGATGAGAAATAGTACTGTCAAGGGACAACTTCTGTTTGGGATGAGGGAACAGAAAAAAATTATACAGAACTTGATTTGGGCTGTATGGAGGGTGGGGCAAACATTTGAATGTTTTTCCTGCCCAAATGTTCAGTAACAGCATTACAAACATCAGGGCATGCATTGTCAAGGCACCAACCAGATGGATGCAGCTCAGGTTGTTTTCCTTGGATGATTTTGACTAGGACACTCAAAACAGTCTTATATTACTTCCCATTAACTCTTGTTTATGGGGGACTTTATGTTGTTAAATAATTCCATGATAGTCAACTAAATTGCAATAAACTTTCCTGCTGACTGAAGAGCTGATCTTTCTTGGTGTCAGAGAACCAGGGGATTTTCAGACTGAGATCACCTGTTTGCTTTGGATATTAATGGTCAAGCCAAGTATTATCACCTGTTCAGATAAGCATCACCATACTCACTATCAGATGCTGAAGTTCCCCCATACAGACTTACTTACACCATCTTCTGTTCAAGCATCAATTATTTTATACCCATCTGGCATAGACACATATTATGTGTAAGCTATCCTACAGAATGGTGAGTGCACTACCATGGAAAATCATGACACATCTGCCAGTCTATCCAGTGTTATTCGTCAATCTTTCCAAATAATGATAGCAACGTTGTTAATCATGGTCTTGTTCAATGCAGTGGATGGAGCACCTGAAATTTCAACAAGTGCCCTGCTTTGTTGTTGAAACATACCCTCCTTAAACTCTTTAAATCTCCAAAGTGCAATTAATTGTGGTGCAACATCATTATCATATGTTTGCTGTAATATTGTGTATACTTCCATATTGGATTTTTGCAGATGGAAGCAAAATTTCAGAGCAGCATATTGTTCATTATGAAGAGACTCCATTTTTGCAGCCTAACACTTGCTCTTTGCTGGCATTCTGTGCTAAGACACATGTGCATAATTGCTTCCAATTTTTTCTATCAATCTCGTGAAAAATACCATCATACCACTGTGTGATGAGAAAAAAATCATTCTCAGTATTTACAGATTAGCTCTCATAGATTTGATTATAAAGGAGTACGATTAAATAATAATAATGGATGCAGAAAAAGATACTAGCTAAAGGAAAGCTTTCTTTGGGACATTTATAAACAAAATACCAGGAATGCAAATAAATTGGTTACAAAAAGATTATCTGGCTGTAGTGGAGGTTAAAATGCTACAAGTTGAGATCTGGGGTTTACAGAAGGGTTGGGTAAATAAGGATTTAATTCATAGAAACTTTTACAAATATATTTTGCCAAGAGCACCAACTGTAACACAAATGAAGCTAGGAAGAAATGAAGTAAAAGGAAAATTATGGAAAAAGTATTGAAATATCAGTATAGAATATGGAATTTGGAGGAACAAAACATTCTTAGATATTGTTTCATTGTGATAAAATTTGGATTTATAGGATTAAAGAAATCCTGTCATGGGAGTTATGGGAGTAATGTGGAGGGATACGGATTTGTTGCTAGAAAATGGTTTTTGGGAAGAAATTAAATATAGTATTTAAAATATTAAAATGCAGTAAATATTTGCTAGTTTTAGAAATAAAACATTTTAGGGAATGGAAATTGAAATGGTGTAGAAAAATATGAATGTTACAGAAAACTGTTTAGGAAAAGTTAACAGGTTGTGTGGTTGAGGAAAATTAGGAAAGAGGATGAAGCAGAGAGTCAGCATTATCTTTAGATGGTAGGTTAGAAATGTGAAGTTCCAATAACATGACAATCACAGTGTTTGAGCTTATTGGAATTTAAATAACTCGGCAACTTAATGTAGTATAGTGCAGTGAACATGTATATGCAATCTCTTCTGAGTCAGATGTATAAAACACTCTTTATGGCTTCACTTAAATGAGATTTACTCAGGATATATGTTTCTTGGAACATCACCTGCTGTTTATCTATTTGTTTATAACAGAACACTGGAGAAACATCCATTACCAACAAATAGATAAATCAGCTGTGGTAGCACATTTTTGGAATGAAAACCATGAAATAGAAAAAGGCATCAAGTTATTAAAAACTGTTCAACAACCAAAAAAAATAAACATGTGGGAAATGATTTATATAAAAAAAACATGAGCATAACCATATGAATTTTGACATCCCAGAAGCAGACAGCACTTTGTAAGTAACGTGAATGTAAGTGAAGTGTATAAAAATTACCCACAGTGTATCAATCAATATACAAGACCTTCACTGTAAATAGCTTCAATATTTTAACAAATACGTTAGACAGCACTTTATTTAAATTTATCACTAAACCACCAGAGTCAACCCGGATATCTAGCAATCCAGCTCCTACGAATGATCCAATAAACATTTAACAGCTGATGATGTGGAGGATAGTTCCACAAAACATATGTCTTGAGTAAATCTCATTTAAGTGAAACCATAAAGAGTGTTTTAAACATATGACTCATGAGATTATTAATTGGTGTTTCACTGTGTTTGATTCCAAATTGAATTATTATTAAAAGGTATATGCAAGTTTAAAAATTGAATGGTTTAAAAGATACAGAAAGGAGCAGATTCCTGTCTTCAGGATTCCCAAAGACAGAAATTTCACTTTAGTCAAAAATGGAGATAGAGCCTTATGGATTAACCAAAATCTCTGGTTTGACAAGTAGTAAAAGAAAATATGAAAATGTAAATTGTTTATTTTGCTGTTTATTCAAATGACATGTATTAGGTTCTATTTAATGTTAAAAATATATGAATGTAAATTTTGGAAATGCAAAAAATAAATGTATTCATTCACACAAAGTTAGTGTTAAAAAGTTGCTGCTTGGCTGCTGTTAAACAAAGATTTTCCTGTAATACAGAAATGTGAAATAATATGAAATAAATTTTACCTGTTGAAGAAAAGCAATAAGCATGTTTGTTCCCCATTTATCTGGTCTTGCTAGGTTTAAATCTTTGAAGTACAGGATAAGATTTTCATTATTCTTTGGCCTATATACACGCCCTGTGTTACTTGATATCACCATGCACACCTGTAACACACCAATGAAGAAATCCTTAAAATTTCTTCCAATTTCATAAGGGCAATGTTACAAAATAAATTAGTGTTATACAGAAAAAGTAAAGCTAACATATTGTCAGTTCTTGGTTATTTTGCTCACTAATATTATGTTATTGGCATTGCAAAGACATAACCCTATGAAGTTTCACCATCTGCTCATTTAATTTCATAAATTCTTATTGGTATGGTGTCTTTTATTGTGGAACCCAATACATTTTTGATATTATATTTGTTCTTTGGGGTTAACGTTATGCCATGTTCTTTGAATACCTATTGAATTTGTTGTGGTAGGTTGGATATATGAAATTTTAAAATTTGTATCTTTCCTTAATGTTCTTCAGTGTGGAAACCTCTCTTATAGATTTTTGTTTAATAAATTTAGTGATCATTTTTATTATTGTGTTTTTGTTGAAACCATTTATTATTGCTGTATTGATTTACTGTTGGTATTCTGTTTTGTGCTCTTTCTGTGAGTTAATTATTCTGGGTGCCAAGCTGTAGAATACTGCATATTTGTGTGGGAATGAGTTATGATTGTTATTTTTTGTAATTTGAGTGTTTTCTTTTTTTCTATGGATTCCAAAATTGAGTTTGCATTTCTTATAATTTTTAAATCTAGGAATGGGAGCCACGCATTTTTTTCCTCTTCCATGGTAAAATGTATAGATTTATGCTCTAAATTAACGAGTTTCAGAGCATCTATCAAACATTATTTTAGTATTATTGCAAAGGAGTTCTGGAAACCTTAAGAAAGACACAAACAGAATACTGCATAAAAATAACAATTATACTTCCATCACACGCAAATACGTAGTATTCTACAGCTTGACACACAGAATAATTAACATCCCACTCACAGAAACATTGGTCCTGGTGGTGTAATGGTTACCATACTTGCCTTCTAAACCCGAGGATGCGGGTTTGAACCTGGCCAGGGCCAATGGATTTTTCGGGCATAAAAATCCCTAGTATGGCTTCCTTTGGAAGGGAAGTAAAGCCGTGGGTCCCTTGTTGTACATTTATGGCATGATAAAGAACCTCAAGCCTGAAAAAAGAGGCCTCTGAGCAAAATTTGTCGGCTGTTTCATGCCCTGATTTGAATGGGACACTGATGACCTTAGATGTTAAAAAGCGTCCGTAAATACATCTAATCAAAAAACTCACAGAAACAGATTACAAAAAGAATACCAACAGATAATTAATACAGCAATAATCGATGGTTTCAATAAAGACAATAATAAAAATATCAATAAATTTAAAAGACAAAAATCTACGAGAGAGGTTTCCACACTGAAGAACATCAAGGAAAGATACAAAGTTAAAAGTTTCACATATCATCTAACTTACAACAAATTCAATAGGATATGCAAAGAACATGGTATAAAGTTAGCCCAGAAAATCAAATATAATATAAAAAATGTACTGATTTGCACACTAAGACACCATACCAATAAAACAGAAATCAGAAATTTACGAAATTAAATGTGCAGCTTGTAGTCAGAAATACAAAAACACATTAGAAAAATAAAGAGAAATTTAGAAATTCAGAGAAAGGAACACTTTAGGAATATTGGTTTTAAACAAATTGATAAATCAGCAGTGGCAGCTCACTTTTGGACCCAAAGTCGTGAAATTAAACCTGAGGCTAAGCTGCTGAAAGAACTTCATTATCCAATAGATCTATTAACTTGTGAAAAAAATTTCATCTTGAAAAATTGGAAGAAAAAAAAAAAGATGAATTTTTATGTTATATGCACAGAAGAACTCAGCAAGTTTCCTATTGAAACCATCAGAGACCATCACAGAAGCACCTTGGAATCCAGCAACTACATCAAATAGTTGGCAAAAAGCTGATAATGAGAGCAATTGCCCCAGAAACATGTTCTTACATTGCAGAAGTAAGTAGAGTTAATGTGACATATTTAATAAATTCTAATAAGAATTAAAATGTTTTAAACATATGAGAAACAGGAAAGAAAAACAATTTTTAAAGATAAAGCACAAAGCCTATCTATGCAAGGGTGCCATGCCTACCTAAGTTTAACATACATACAAAGCAAGCAAATAAACTTCTTATTTGAAAACTTGTTTGATATATAGAATACCATGTTCCACTTTTATATTCTGTACATGTGCAGGTGTGCTATTGTTTCCATGGAAAATTATCTGTGGTAAAGAAAGAAGGTGAACATATGCTACAGCTGTTTTTAATTAGCTATTAAATGAAAACCTAATGTTTACTAAAAATGCTTATGTTTACCTGATTTAGTTTCTGCAGTACATGCTGAGGAGTAATCTGTGCACTGCAATGAATAGTAGCTACTTCTGTTGCTCTTTGTTGTTGAAAGCAGTGGTTAAGAATCAGACTGAAAAACCGCATAAAAATATTAAATTCAAAACTGTAAGCTATGAAATATGGTTTTTGTAATAGCAGAATATTAGTACTAATTTAAAGTTTATTTTGTTTATAAATTTATGCTATGTACAGAAATGAATCAGGATAGCTCAAGTATTCCTTCTTTATTGCATTTTAGTGTCTTACAATAGATCTTCTATTTGTGAAATGTCAACTAATTCCATATTATACTATTTTTTTTTTTGGTCCAGCCATAGTTTCGAGTAACGGCGGTTCAGTGAGCAATTGAAGATGCGAGAGATTCTCCCAAAACGCGTCTTACTTTTGTGTAAGTGAATGGAGTTTAGTGTAAAAAATGAATACCTAAGTTGAGGTTATAATTCCATAACAATTACGAGAATTGCTAAAAGTTTTAAGAATAAAAGCAATAACATTTTAAAAAATATGATCTGATCATTGCATATTTTCAAATTATTCTCCATTATATTCTATACAACACTTCATTTGTTTAAACGATTTTGTAAATGCCGAACTTCATGCTTCATTGGATATAATGTAAATACATTCATAAGCAGCCGCTGGGGGTCAAATTGTTGACCATGAATTTTTTCTTTTATTTTTGGGAAGTGAAAAACGTCTTGGGGAACCATATCTTACTGTAGGGAAGATTACACCTGACTCCTGCAGAAATTAAGTAGTTTCCAGTGCTGTGGGCAGAGGCATTGTTGTATGCAACAGGATTCTGTGCAAACCAGTCTTAGGATGCTTTGTTCTCAGTAAATTGAAGACTTGTTGAAGGCTTTTGGTGTACCATCTGACAATGAGTTTTTTGTCCCTCAAGTAGAACTGTCACAACTTGATTTTTTTTTTTGGTTCATTTATTTATGGACGCTCTTTAGCATCTCAGGTCATCAGTGTCCCATTCAACTCAGGGCATGAAACGGCCAACAAATTTTGCTCAGAGGCCTCTCTTTCAGGCTTGAGGTTCTTTTTTGTGCCGTAAATGTACAACATGGGACCCACGGCTTTATTTCCCTTCCGAAGGATTTAGGATTTTTACGCCCAAAAAAAATCCATCGGTCCTGGCCGGGTTCGATCTCGTGTCCTTGGGTGTAGGAGGCAAGTATGGTAACCACTACACCACCAGGACCGACTGTCACAACTTGGCCACTAGCTGAGAAGAAATAGCAGATCATCTTCTTGCTAACGATTCTTGCTTGCCTTGTTTTTGTTGGCAATCCTTTCTGGGAAGAGACAGACCAATGATTGTTGTTTAGTTTCTAGATCATACTGGTATATTCAGCTCTCTTCACCTGTTATGATGTTAAATATAATTTTTGATCTTTCTCCATCAAATTTTTCCAGCATTTTCTGACACCAATCCACACCTGTTTTTTTTTTTTCATTCATCTGTGAGGTGATGAGGGATTCAATGACTGCAGATCTTCTTGAAGTAAGTTTTTCTTCGAGGAATGTTTTATTGTTGCCCATTTAATATTTAGGGCTTCTTGAATATGATAATATGAATAACAATAATCTTTTCATAGCATACACTCTGCTTTCATCTAAATTTCATTTGCTGTTGCTATAGTAGGCCATCCTGTGGAGTCTTCACTCCTTGGGGGAGTCTCTTCCTATCCTAAATTCTGCAAACCACTGATAAATAGAGGAATGGAAAGAGCAAATATCAGGTATGGCTTCCTGTGGAAGGGAAGTAAAGTCATGGATCCCATGTCATAAATTTACGGCACAAAAAAGAACCTCAAGTCTGAAGGAAGAGGACTCTGAGCAAAATTACCAGCTGTTTCATGCCCTGAATTGAACAAGATGCTGATGACATGAGATGTTAAAGGCATCCATAAATAAAACAAATCAACAACCCCTAAAGAGACTTTAAAGTTGTAGAAAATGATAGCATGGTAATTCTCTCACTTGAGATCCATCCTAACATCTGGAGCAGCAACACCCACATACACAGAAATGGTGATGTTACACTTTATTAGATTGTGCTCAGGCTTGCACATATTGCTATCCACACTTTCAATTTAAAGCTAGGAAAATCAGCATCTTGGTCCTTCTGTTGGACTTCATGTTTTACACAAAACCAGAAGAGGGAAAATAATAATCAAATATAATATATTTCTTTAAAAAATTAATTTAGCATCAGATATCAATAAATTTATTTCATATTAGATAAGATCTTTCAATACAGGAGTGAATGAAATAGGTACTAACCAAAGAATGAGAGTACCAGCTCTAAGCAATAGCACTTTGCATCATCACAAGTCAAAATTTCAAAATATTCAACCAACCTTTTGCCACAACCCTGAGGACCAACAAGAATAAAAGGCTGTCTTCTGTCTGCAAGCAGCCATGGCCCTAGCACATCCAAGGTACACTTTACATCAGCTGTCATAACAAGTGGCAGTGAGGTGAAGCTGCCACCAAAATATGCTGAAGGAACCTCTTTCTCCATATTGTACAGGTCCAGGCCATCACGCCGAGGGTTATAGTAGCAGTACAACAGATGGGAAGGATCTGGAGCATACTCACCAGTCCATTCAAACATCTGCAACATTTTAAATCTTCACTGTAATTTTTTAGTTAAAAATAAAGGACTTTAATTATGAACCATATCCCTTTATGCAGTGTTTGTGTGTTAACACCAGGTCTGCTGCAGCAGATGACACCTATAAATTAACTCTTGCTTCTCCCCCTTGTCATGTACTTGGATGTACTTTCTTGTTCTCTACTTGGCCTGCTGGTCTAGTGACAACCATACTTGTCTCATAGACCCAAGATTGTGGGTTCAATCCCTGCCAGGGTGTTGATGAATTTTTTTCAGGTGTAAAAATCCAAGTATGACTTACTTCAGAAGGGAAGTAAAGCTGTCAGTCCTATGTCATAGATTTATGGTATGTAAAAGAACCTCAAGCATAAAAGAAGAGATCTTTGAGTAATATTTATTGGCCATTTCAAGCTCTGAATTGAATGGGATGCTGATGACCTGAGATGTTGAAGAGAATGAGTAATAAATGAGTAAATAAATCAAATCCATAAATCTATGTCTCATAGCAGAATGCATTCATTCTTGAAGATGGTTAGATATTTGCAGCAAAGCTCCCACCTCTTCCCAGCAAGGTACATGTCTGAGGCTTACCTATCATGTGATCTGTGGTTCTATGTAAACTAAAATATGATTGAGAGAGTTTAAAAATTTGTTTAAAAAAAAATAGGTGTTATTTACTGCTAAATAAAATAATTACATTATTCTGTATTATCACAATACAACTAAAAATAGCATATCACTAAATATTAAAATGATATTGCCTGAATGTTTGACTTCAGTTTCTACCATATCCCAGAAAAGGGCAGGCTAAGCTATTGGCCATGCCCAAGGTTAGCCTACACAGTAATGAAAATTACCAGGAGAGACCCTCATGTCTCCCTAATAGTTACTTGAATTTTATACTACACTTGCGCAAAGCATGCTGAGCCTTCAACTGTATTATTGTGATTGGTTATTATGTCACAAACAGTACCTAGTTGAAATAGGAAAATATTTCACTTTGTCAATAAAAATCACAAGCAGCCATGTCAGGAGAGTAGGGAACCTGGCAAGCTTGCATAAAGCCACATTGGCCAGGAAATCCTTGACCAAATGTGCGAATGAGCTGGAGCATTATCATGATGCAGTTGCCAGTTCTTTGTGGTCCAAAACTCTGGTCTCTTGCATTAAACTTCATTACAAACATAACAAAAGACTTCTACATAGTACTCATTATTGATAACCTGGCCTTCTGATGCGTACTCATGATGCTCAATGCTATGGTAATGGAAAAAAGCAACTAGCATCACATTCACTTTGCTTCAAAAACCTGTCCTGCTTTTTTTGGTCTTGGAGAACTTGGGTGCTTCCATAGCAAAAGCCTAGGATGGTTCCTCTGTGGATATCACATTAGTTTCTCACAGGTCTTGATGTTCCAAGTCATCCTAATAAAATCATAATACAATGAACACAGGTTATATCGGGTGTTTGTGGCAGCTACTCATGCTAACAGCATTGCTATGAGGAAACAAAAAATCACAACTGTAGCTTCCACATCTACATCATCATTAGTTACCGAGAAAAAAAAAAAAAAAAAGGTCTCATATTTTTTGTACAAACTCTGTGTTTTAAAAGTTGTCTACCTAAATTTTCTGGTTCCATTACAACATAAGACTATTTTATACAATAATACAAACCTTTTTGGCAAATGCCTCTCTGCTCTGCAGTATAAGAATTCCCCCAAGCCCTCTTATTAGAGAAATGGTAAAGTGACTTCGGCTGGTTACTCCATGTAATTGTGACAGTCCATTTTGTACCACTCCAACCAATGATAAGCTCACTATCATCTCTCCTTGCTGCATCACCCAGTTCACAGCTGCAAAAGTATGAGTATGGAACATGAAGAGCGAAATTTTAATATGAATAAACAACAAAATAAATGAGAAAATTAAAGGAGGTAAGAGCCACAATTAATGGTTCAAAATTTTTAAACATACGAGTATACATTTACATTTGGGGTATTCATATGCACTTTTATTTCCCCTGAAGTTGCATATTTTATTTTCTTCTCTCCTCTCATTTTCTCATTAATATCTTTACACTATCTTCTTGTTATGTCTATATAATTTATTTCTCAATTTTCTCTTGAATTTGGGAAAGCTCAGTTGTAAGCAAAAATCATAGCATGCATTTCTCTATTTAAAACTTTAATGTAAAAAACAACTATTTATTTAACCATCATTAAATCAATGCCACAAACTTTGAAAAACTAATTCTTTGAGAAGAATTTGGAAATCTCCCATAAAGTTATATTGACTTTACTATGGGGAATACTCTGAAAGTTTTGAGAATAAAAAAAATAAAATTTTAAAAAATTGATTTGATCATTGAATCTTTTAAAAGTATTCTCCATTACATTCTATATAATATTCCATCTATTCAAACCATTTTGTAAATATTGAACACTGTGTTTCTTTGGATAGGATGCAAATACATTTTTTGTATGCAGTCACTGCAGTTTTGGGCGATTTGAATAGTTCACACAAATTTTTTTCTTTTATTTTGGGGAAAAGACAAAAGTCATATGGGGTAGATCTAGTCTGTAGGGAGGGATAAACATTTAACTTCCAACTACTGCAGAAATTGTGCCAAGTGCAGTGTGAGAGGAGATGCTATTATGGTGCAATAAGGTTTATGCAGACCAGTTTTAGAAGCTTCATTCTCAGTACATTGAAGATGCCTGATGCAAGCATTTTATGATGTACCATCTGGCAAAGACAGCTGTTTGTGGAACTTTCACAATGTGGTTACTAATTGAGAGATCATCTTCTTGCCTGACATCTTGTTTGCCTCATTTTTGTTGGGGTATGCTTCTCCTGGAAAGACCCAGATTGATAATTGTTGCTTAAAATGTATATAATCAACTACTTGTCGTCTAAACACTCTTATGCTTCACACTATTTTTGAAAATGACGGGACCGGTTTCGGAGCGACATCCACTCCATTCTCGACCAACTCGACGACTGACGAAGACTATCAGAAATAAAATAGGCAGAGCAAAGAATAAAAAGAAAATTAGAGACACCACTACACTTACTCCCATCAAAGAGAAAAACAGAACATACAAAAAATTCACATACCACCCATCAGCCTTTCATAAATTTCAAAAGAGTTTTAAAAGATACAACATTGTTTTGGCTCCAAAAAATAATTATTCCATTAAAAATATCCTTAACTCAAGACAAAAAGAAGATAACCTACAAGAAGAAAATAAATCAGGAATATATCAGATGAACTGTAATGATTGTGAAAAAATTTATGTTGGAAAGACCAAAAGAAACAAAAACCAGAGCTAAAAAACACATTAGGAATATAAACCAAAAACAAAAAGAAAAATCGGCGGTAGCTTGGCACTTTTGGAAAGAACAACATAACATTAATAAAAACCCCAAATTACTTAAAAATATTAAAGGAAAAACCGAACTTACAGTTTGGGAAAACATCTATACTTGGAAGAATAAAGAGAAAGTTTTTAATTTCGAAATCCCGCCAAGTGATGTACTAATACAAAAGTTCATTAAACCTCCACCAGAGATGAATCGACCTACCACAAACAACGAGACCGGCAGACGACCAGGAACTGATGATAGGAGCGATGGCTCCCGAAACTAGTCTTCCGTTTTATTGAATTTTAGTGGTGTGTATGTTACAATTTCGACTCCATTTTTTAAAAATGTTAATATTTGACACCACTGTTACAAAAGTTCACTATATTTTATACTAGAAAAACCTGCAATGGCTTGTCACCACTTGCTGTCCATTCTCAAAAGTTTTAGAATGACCTTTTTATAAACAGTTTAAAAGAGAATCTATTATACATTTTATTAATTATATAATATTTCAAATATTTAATTATATGTTAAATTCGAAAAGCCTGGTAACTATTAGTTTCTACAGCCCCATGCAAATTAATCAAAATAAGGTAATTTTTTTCATAATTTTCCCATTGGTTGGCAACAATACTTTTTCTTAGATCCTGTGCTTTCTGTGCATTCTTTGCACTGATATTCATTGTTAATTAATCTGTGTGATGATTGTTTTAGGATAAAAGTGTATTTATTTTTGTGTGTGTTGCTTTTGAGGAATTTTGAGGTTCCCTTGTGATATTAGTAATACCTATGTCTTCAATGGATACAACTACAAGGAACAGTAGTGTGACTGTAGCATTATATCAAAATATTTCCATGACACAAAGAGAGTTGGCTACTAAATTTGGTATTGCTGTAGACATTTTAATAGAATTATTCAGTGGCACAAACAGATTGGCTCAATTTCACCAACGAAAAAGGGAAACTGTGGCAGGAAAAAGAAAATGATACCAACTGATGAACACTTTTTCCTCAGAAGAAGCAAATAAATCCCAGGCTCACTACTGTGAACTTGGCTCATATACTGGGAGAAAGGGAAGTGAATCGGCATGTCCCTAATGTTCATCTTAGGCTTCTGGCAGCTGGAAGGAAAGTCTGCAAACTGTAAAGAACCCTTCCAACAGGAGAAATACACAGGGGACATCTCTTGTGGACATGTAGTCATCAGGATTGGACAATGGAACACTGGAAGAAAGTTCTTTTCTCTGATGAGAGTCACTCTGAAGTGCACAGGAAGAGGGTTCAATGTGTGTGCCGAGAGAATAATGAGGCAACAACTTTGCACACAAAAGACTATAAAATCTGACCAGTATATGCAAATGTTGGAAAGGAGAGTTGTTGGAGAGTTCCAGAAGAGGCTTCCAGATGGTGACAGAATTTTCCAGCATGATTTGGCTCTTTGCCATACTTAAAAGAAAGTGAAGGAATTCTTCAGTAGGAACAATATTTGTGCATCAGAGTGGCCAGAGAACTCTCCTGACATTAATGCAATGGAAAACTTGTAGGATATTTACAAAAGGAAACTCACAAAACTTGAACATTACACTAAAATAACCATGATAGAGCCTCTAGTTAAGGTATAATTTCATGATGATGAACTTAAAAATAAGTGCTGAAAGCTTGTGGAACCTATGTCAAAAAATGTAAAGCAACTTATAAAACAAAAATGAATGTTATATTAGCCATTAGCAAACATTAAAGGTGTGTATTTCATGAATATCTGCAAAAAAAAAAATAAAATGTGTATGTTAATGTCATGTTCGATTAATTTGCATGAGACTGTATAAACAAGCAAATGGAGTCAATAAGAGTGTGTAGTTTGATTCAATCATATAACAATTTTAATTTTGTAGTCATTTGAAACGCTTGATAATAAAAGCTTTTTAAATATATTTCTGAAAAATATACATTTTATTTCTCAACATAGTTTTCATAAAGATTTTTACTCTTGATCCAGTCAGTTTAAGTTTTTTCATCTTGCTGAAAAATAGGTTTTGACAAACTCTGAAAATATATTTGACAGCATTGATGATAATGTTAAGAGCAGAAAGAAGTTGCTAGGGGCTAAATCTTGGAAATAGAGGATGAGAAATTATGATTCATTTATTTTTTTCATTGCAGTATTCAATGAGTGGCATGAAAACATTCTCTTTCACCAGCAATGAGGAAAGAGCACTTTCATGGGTGCTAATCTTGTATTTCCTTTGATTTGCCTTTCAATTGATTCAAAATAGATTCAGCAGGGTGTCTTATAGACAATAAGGCACATTCGGAAGGTTCAACATTGGAGCCAATAATCTTTACCTTTATTTGTATATTTATTTATTTATTTTAATTTATTTATTTATTTGTTTATTTTTAATGTGGTTTCCCCTAGTTGCTTGTTTAGGCAAATGCTGAAATGGATCTTTCCTTTCTATACATTTTCTATTCTCCCATTTCATTTTATTCTGGTGTTCTGTTACAGGGTCAAAAGTGCCAAGTAAGGTGGGCTGGTGCTCCATGCTTGGGTTGGAAGGTTTCTGTCCTGGCATCTGGAGTAGAGGTAGCCCCTCCAATGGTCTGAATCTTTTAGGGAGGAAGCGCGTACCAGAGTCACAGTGGTTTATATGCAAACTTGTTAGGGGCTCCATCCTTAAACATATATAGGGATGAACTGAATGAAACCCAGACAGTTTGACCTGACCAAGAATCAACCCAGAACCTCCACATTAGTAGTTGCAAATGTTATCACTAGACCACACAGGTGATTTCCATGTCCACTTCCTTTTTTTTCAGTATAAATCATGTGATTTATTCGCATTGGCTTCAAATGCTCTGGTAATTTATTTCCTCTTTTCAGCAAAGAAATGTACTTTTTTTTTTTAGCTTAATGATCTTACATTCACTTATACCATGAATATTCTTTAAGTATTCATTTATTTGTTTTACATTTTATAGATAAATAATAATACTATACAACGCTCCATGTAAATATTATCTCTCTCCTGTCACATCTCCATTAGATTAGATGATTGGGGGTTTGTTGGAGTTTTGTCGGCCTCCTGCATGTCAGCCTAAAAGATTTATTGTGCTACCTCATAGGAAGAGATAGATGTTTTCACTGTTTCCCAAAATTTGTTCCTTGAACAAGTTACAGTATTTTGGTTCCAATATCAATGTGCATTTCAAGTTCTTCCCTGGTTATGGAAGGAATAAGTCTCTTTTTTACCAGGAACAGGATGTGAGAAACAGTTTCCTCACCCTGTTTGCACAATCTGCAAATTGATTCATCTTTGTAGAGTACCACTTAATACAGGTTTCTTGAACTGATCATATTCAGTGATTAACACAACTACTTTCTATATTCCTGTTCTGTCCAATTTTAGGAGAGATGAGGAAAGTGTTACTTGAACCTAGGACCAGTTTCGTAGCTTGTTTTTGTCCAGAATAGGTTTGCCATATAATTTAGTGTTTTTGCCCAATCCCGGTTCTTACCGCAATTTTAGCAGTATGTGTACTGATTCCAACCATGGATTCAGGGCAAACATAGAGTGCATCAGAACACCAGCTGATCTACTTTTACATTTCTATAAATGCTCTAATGCCCCGGCACTCACGCATTCCCATACCAGTTTTGATTTTACATGTTTGGAATAAAAAAAATTTTAAAGCATTTCGGCTATTTGTAAGGATGAGAATGTTTTACCATGGCAACTTTCTCAAGTTCTCTAAAAGCACAGTTCAGGATAGCAAATACTCCTGCCTGAAAAACTGTGCAATATTTCCCAAGGCTTATACTGACATTTGTCCATAGAAATAGGCCATATATGCCTGCACCTGAATGTGTCGCTATATGGGATTCAATAGTGAACCACATAAATTGGTCACATCCTTATTAGACATAATTCCTTCCATCCAGTCTTCTGGTTATCTGAGAAGCCTTAAATGGAGAGGGAGAACAATATTGAGTATTAATTAGATCAGATCTCATGCTCAGTACTGAAATATCCAGGAAATTTAGAATGGAGGTGTGTTGAATTGCTGTTGAATTCCCTCCAATTCCCTGTCTGCTTGGTCTTCAGCAACAGGAATGTAAGTTTTAAACTTCACATTTACGTAAAACAAGACCGGAAGCTACTGTAGATTTCCCACTGTTTATTAGAGAAGTGCAACATTCTGCTTGAAAGCAGATGTGAACTATATTGCGTTTTGAATGAGCATGCATTTTCATTTCCTGATTTATAAAGGGACATGAGACTTTTAGAATACATGAAATACCCCTAATAGATGGAAAGTTACAGAATCACCCATGCCATCTGTTATCTCATTTTTGAAATTTTATGGGAATTTTGCATTTTGAATGTCAGCTTCTCATTTCACCAGTTGTCCACTGCTTTAATCGCCACCTTGGCTAAGTTTGTAATAGTACATCCAACTCTCATCCATGGTCGTGAATTGATACAAAAAGTGCTGCAGATTATGATTAAAATCACCAAATACTCTCTAAAATGCCCTTTCATGTCCATTTTTGGTCCACAGTTAAAAACCATGGAACCCATTGGGAGCAAATCTTTATCAGATGCAACTTTTGTTTAGGAAATTGTGATCTCAGTCACCAGGAATTTTTTCAATACTGCTTTATCTTCGGTGCATGCACATCAAGCTTAAACTTATCTACCCAGAAATGGTCTTCAATACTGCAACACAGTCCCAATAAACTTCATCAACTAGTTTTTGATCTGTGCAGTTGTCCACTTCTACAAATAAAAATATGTAATCACTGTACAGAATCTTTTTACCCACCTATTTGGCAAATGTAACAGTAGCATATTGTTATATCTGGCTTTGTTAGACTATTATAAGAATGATAATTGCCAAAATGATATTATTTAAATGAACTTTCAAAGTATTTAATAGCAATTTATTAGACTTTTCAAGTGACTTTGTATTTCCTTTTTTCTCTCTTAGTCACAAAAATGATAATAAAATCATTCCACATTTATCAAATTAGAGACTAGAGATTTTGAAAATTAAAATTCTATCCCAACCATAAAACTGTTACAAGGAGAGAAAAAGCATTACCTTTATAAAAATAATCATCGATAAACTGAGAAAGAAATCTGGTAATTTTTTCATCTTGCTGCTTGAGCCATGCTGCTACCAAACCTTTCATGTTGACATCCTCATCACTAAAAATAAGCAAACCACTGATCACTGTTCTTATAAACAAATTAAATTTTGAGAGTTACATACTACTACCACACCTATGCCAGGAACTAAAACATAATGAAAGTTATTTTAAAAAATAATAAAGGAGCAATTTTATATATATATATATATATATATATATATATATAAAACAATGTAATCAAAATAACAATAACTAGAAAAGAAAAAAAAGATAAAACACTTAGAAAAAGTTGCAGATTAGCAATTGCTATATTTCGAACTGCAAGTCCTCTTGCCATAGAAGAATCCAAGCAGTTCCAATTCACAGATTAGTAATTACTATAATTGGAACTGCTTGAATTGTTCTATGGCAAGAAGACTTGCAGTTCGAAATATGGCAATTGCTAATCTGCAACTTTTTCTAAATGTTTTATCCTTTTCTGCTTTTCTAGTTCTTTATATATAACTTTCATGTAAAAACTAACCCAGATGCACAGGGTTCTGAATCCTATCGGATGCAAGTGGCATCCATACTCTTTCCTCTATAAGTCTCTCTTCCTGTCCATGAATAGCACTTCAAAGCAGTGCAGTAGTTGGTTTTCACCAAGATGAGACCATTGACTCTAGAGCAGTGCATTCTCATAAGTAAATGTTAGCACAAATATGAATCAGCTTAAATTGAAAACTTAAATTTAAGTCAGAATCAGCTTGTCCTGTTCATGAAGAATTTCGTTTGTATTCTTGGTCAATTGACTACTTTCAGAAAAGCAATTTACAATATTATGAATAAATTTGATTCTATTGGACAGTGTACAACAAAAAACATATGTAGAAACGTATGTTTTTAACAGAGGATAAACTAGATGAAATTAGTGCAAACCTTGAATGTTTGCCAACAAAATCATTCCCGAAATTAATAAAAGGGAGGTCTAAGTTCTGCACATAAAGCAAAAAAATTATTAAACCTCAAAATGTACAAATGTACACAATTGTTTAAAACAGAGTGACCCCAGTAGCAAGAGTGCATTACTGTGGGTGGTTTTTTTCATCTGTGAATGTGAATGAAGATTTAATGAACCTAATGATTCTGATCTTTTCAAACAAGGCCTGGTTTCACCTGAATAGCTATGTGAACAAATTATTGAAATGCAGAGCCCATTTTTCATGTAATCTGGTACTGTAATCTGTTAGCAAGTAGAAACAGGAAGAAATGTGTAAAATTTAGGTGTGGTAGATGTCTGTAACATTACACTTAATTTTATTAATAACTTGCAATTTTGAACAATTCATATTTTGGTTACCTGAGGAAAATCATTCCCATCCTAGAAATGGTAGCTGGAGAGGCATAAGTCAGGTCGTGTGTCTCAAACACAAAATTTACATTTGGACCAAACTGTATTCTCCATCCAGAAGGCAATGTTAGCAGTCTGTTGTCATCCAGGACAGAATTCAAAGATTCAATCCATTCTGGGTCAACATCTCCATCACAAATTATCCACGAATGCTGCTCTGTACATTTAAGAAAATGCAAAGATATCAGGCAATTGAAAAAATCCTAGTTTAAGAAATATAATTTGTTAATGAATTGTTTGTCTTCTTTATTTCACTGAAAGTCACAAAATACATGTTGAACCTTTCCTATGCTGAATTTCTAAATTACCCAAATAATTAATTTTATTGACATTTATTGAAATGCTAAAAAAGAATACAAGATACAAGGTGGCCCAGGCCATTTTAGATGTTACTTCAACAATTATATTTTTTATTACGATAATTTTATCAATTATATATAACCACCTTATTAGATACTAAATAATTAAAAATACAGAATTTCCATTTTGATTGCATCAGCCCCCAATCCTCAGTTTATCAGCAGCAACCTACTGGAATATCCAGGGGGCCAAGCTCCCATCCAAAGGCTCCAAAAAAACAAAATATTTCAATAATGCTACATACCATTATTTTATATCAGCTAGCTACAATGTCTACACACTTATACTTCCTTTATTTCTGAAATTCCTACTATAATAACAAATTTATTTGCAAACTAAATAATTTCTAGCATCAAAATTCAATTATTTCATTTTACTTGTGGTCATACCCAAGCTATTGATATTTTCCCAATAATAATCATTCTCTTCTTAAACTTATTTATTAAATTGTTTACATGGTAATATGGCCAAGCATTAAACCCAGACTCATAACTTGTCATATTTCTACCCAAAATGTCCTTATTATCTAAACAAACAACTTTAAATACCCTTTAAGTTATATTTGATTTATTTTCCTTCTTAGTACCCAATTCCAGTCATTTATAACTTTGCTTAAGAACTCTCCAACATTCTTGCTATCTTTATTAAAGTTTTCATTAAAGCTACCATTTTATCTAATTTCAAACATTTCTCGTTTATAAATTCTATTCTCCAGAGATCAGTCTTGTTACACTATATATTTCATATCTTCCTTTCCTCCATATATTGAACGTAGATTCTGAGGAAAATCTTTCCTTATTCCTTTCAATCTCTACACACCTGCTCTTACCCATACAATTCTCTCTCTTTGTTCTTTGCTTGATTTATCAACATACTTTCTCTTTCACATTTATTTTTTATTGATATATAAAATACTAAGGTAATTTTTCCAGCTGTGTCACTAAAGAGTTTTGTATTTCTATATCTTCAAATCTCTTCCTTGCTCCTTTCAAAAAACTATTTACATTGTTTTCTCTCCAGCTCCAGATCCCCCAATCCATTATTCTCCAAATAAATATTAACATTATAACACACGAAACTACTTCAACAAGTACAGACAAAGATGGAGCACATTCTAATAATATTAAACATCTAGCAAGACTACTGCAATTCAAACAAAGCCAAAAACTTTGCTGACTTGCTAGATCATTTTTAGAGAAGGGAAATATTCTGTGATAATATTTTTTTGATAAGAAGTAGTGAAATTGAAGGTGATTTAGCAATACAGTGGAATGTAAGAAAAGTGACCCGGGGGGGTATCATTGATGTACATTGCTCAGTTGCCTGGATCAACACAGGTAGCCAAGATTGCTAAGGTAAAAATTTGTGAAGGAAAGTTCTATGGTTTGAGTCTCACTATTGCCATTCTCCTTGAATGAGGTTTCTCAGGAATTTTTCCATCCTCATCAATGGCATGTGACAGGAAATACCCTAAACTTCCTATAATTCCTTTCTCCATTTATCATTTCATATAATGTGGGCAAGGTGTTCTACCCAAGTATGAAATAGAACTGTGTCTGGCGAGTCCATATGTGGACCTAGTAAGACACTGCACGATTAGGAGTATAATTTGATGATAAAATTACTCCCAGAAGGGAAAGTGCAAAAGGAAATCCATAAATGTACGGCTGGAGTTTATGGTTAATCTGCAGCATTATACTTAGAGTAAAATTTTGAAGCAAGTAGTTTATGCAGGATAGACAGCTCAATGAAAATTACCCTCCCACTGGGTAACCTTGGAAGCAACTTAAAGAGCATGTACAAGAAAATTCATTTAGACAGACAAATTACAGTTTACCAAGTATAAGGCTTCCAGAATATGTCCTTACTGCTTGCATTGTTTAGCACCTTGGCAGCTGGATATGCCATGCCTATATTCTTGACTTCACTTCTTATGCATCTTGCTATAATTGCTCATAAAACTCACAATTTTCCTATCATAAAGAGGGGTTTCTTAATTACCATTTGGCTTTTCAAAATAACAGTAAGTGTAATGTGCATTCACATGACCATTTTGGTAGAATCACACCTTGTCTGAAAAGAAAACAAGTTGTAGGTTAAATAACTCTTTAGTCACTGATGAAAGAAACCACCTACAATAATGTGCACATTCTGCAGGATCACCTTGTCATAGACAATGGACATATGTACTTTTATAAGGTTTGGGTTTTAACAATTTTGCTCCTTATGGAGAGCAAAAAGAAAAAAATCCAACAACAACAACAACCTGAAATTCTAACTTGTGCTAATTTTGATGATTTTGTTGGCAAATGTTTCAACATCTGTGCCAATTTATTCTAATTTGTCTTCTAAATCTGTACACTTTTGCATGTGTTTCTTGTTTTGCACTGAGCCAGTAGCATTAAATTTACTTATAAGATCATGAACTGCAGTTTTGGAAGGTAGCAATTACCCAGGAAATTTCAGAATGAGTTCCTCAAAAATGCAATGAGATATTTAATCACAAGAATATATTTCTCCTTACAGCTATCCTGCCTTTTTGGTTGAATGAATGTAGACTCGTGACTGCTTGGAGGTTGAAGGATAGGCAGCATTTGGCTGTAAGTGGGGAGGGGAGCTGGACTTGGCTGAGACACAAAACCCTGTCAAGTGTTCAGGACATGTTCTGGAAGCCCAGTAGTAGAAGAAATGAGCAAGTATGTTTGGAAAATAGTTCATGAATATTCGGACATATTCAAGGTTAGTGCAAGATGGCTCCAGGTTGCTGCTTGTCCATGAAATTGTGTTCGTGCACATGTACACTACGAAATTGTCTTATTACCAATTCCTTAGAGCTTTCAAACATGTTTTGTTAAATCCTTTATGTGTATATGGCTAAGTCTGTATCTGCATTTTATCCACTTAAAACAGCAGTTTACCATTGACAAAACTAAACTTGGTGGTCTAGCGATAGCATTTGAGACTACAAATCCAGAGTTCCTGAATTCAATTCTCAGTCAGATCAAACTGTTTGGGTAAGAATTTTTCAGAGTTTTTCCTTACACTAAGAAATTGAATGCCAGATAGCTTTAATGCACCAAGACTCCAAGCTCATTTGTGCCATCATTAATCCATTTCATCCATCCCTATATGCCATTGCTACAGAACTTACTCAATTTCACAAACTGCAGTTGTTTTGAGAAGATCAATGCAGTCAAATCAACAATAAATAAACAAATTAAAATTAAAATGTAAATTGGAACTTGCACAGTGAAGCCAATCATATAATTGATATTATTGTGTGATTTAGTTGAACTACACACTCTTAATGCTTCACTTACTTGTCATAATATATAGAACTAAATCATATTATATTAACAAATAAATAAATAAATAAACAGTTAAAAAAACTGAACTGTTGTGATTAAAGTTAAATTAAAATAACACCCTAATTTTCATTTTAAGAATCCTTGAATTGATTTCAAATATCATTGCTAGAAAGCATTCCTAATTTAGTAATATAAACTATCTAACCCCTTTGTTTTAGTTTCTACACATAGTTTCCAATATTTTGTTCTAAAGCAGTAATAACAATAAGAATGAATCCAGCTACTGTCAGAAAGAAAAAAAATCTCAATGGTCTTAATGAATATACACAATATGTTCAAAGAGCAAGCAAAGTTATTATTTTGTTTATTTCAGGCTTCTTGCTAAACTTCAATTTTTTTTGTTGAACTCATACTTTTTCAACGGCTAAAGACATAGATAAAAAGTAAATACCTGGGAACTAAAAAAGATAAAATGTGTCAATCATATAGTACATACCTGGTGGTTCTGAATAAACTTGTAATGCACTCAGAGTAAGCACTCCATCTGTCCACTGCCTTGTGTCAAGGTCAATCTGTCCCAACAGCTGTGTTCTAGGCATTGCTTTTGGATTGATAATATGCTGTTTTATTGGTTTTCCCAACTTTGCTAAGCACTGAATTTAAAAAGATATAAATTAGTTAAATATTTAATTGAGTAGAGAACAGTAACTTCTAAAAAATAACCATTTAAACACAGCATACTTACATGTTTTAAGAGACGACATAATGTGCTCTTTCCTGAGCCTGAAGGTCCCACTATCACAACCCCCATTCTCTGCTGTAATTGCTCACGCAGCTCCAGACATTTCTTCATCTAAATCAAGAGCCATTATAAAATGATGTTAAAGAAATCTATCATTCAATATTTCTGGGGTAATGTGCATATTTGATAATTTTGATTTAATAATGAAGTTATTCTCCTACTGTTTTTTATACCTAGTCATATCACATATGTTGTTAGAAAATGTTCAATAAATTGACACAAGATTCTGAGGGGTATTTTAAAAAGGGTAAAAGGTATAGTTATTGACACTATAAGCACTTCTCTAGCTCTTTCTCTCCAGGGCTTGTTGATTTTAAGCGATTCAGATTTTCTAATGTGCTACTTATATCTTAAGGTTTCAAATGTGTTTGTTGAACTGTCAAGACAATTTCAGTCATACTTTATATTCGAATAATTTATTAATAAATCAAAATATGTACAAAAGCAAGTTATTGGCACTTTGTTATAGATATTGACAAGGAAGTTGTACAAATTGAAATGGGAAGAGTGGCAAGGAAAGGTGTGATTATGGAGAGAGCTCTTAAACATTGCTTTAGAATTCTAAATTTAAATGAAAGAAGTTTGTTAAAGAAATGCTTAGAATTTCAAGAACAGAGCCTAAGAAACAATGGGAGGAGTAACAGTCTTAGGATAATTTTGGAGAACAACAGAATGGGGGATATTTGGAGGCGGAGGGAGGTCAATGTAAATGGTAATGAGATCATTGTTTGACCAAGACGAACTAAACACTCTTATTGGCTTCACTTACTTGTTTATATGTAGTACATGTTTTGTGAAACCTTGTTCGCATCCTCATCTACCCGTTGACTTTTGGAAATTAAAAGGAATAAGGAAAGGGCTTCCTCAGAATCAGTGTCCAATATGTGAGGGAAAGGAAGATGTGGAACTATGTATAGTATTTGAGTGCAAAGGAATGGGACTCTGGAGTAAAGAAAGAGTTTATAAACAAGAAATCGTTTAAATCAGAAAAATGGCCTTAATGAAAATCATAATGAAATCTTCATTAGCAGGATAGCAGGAATATAGGGGAGATCCTGAATAAAGTAAATGGGTACTAAGAAGGGAAGTAAATCAAATAATTTAAAAGGTTGCATCTTGTTTAATTAAATTAGAATTTAGATAAAGATGCTTATAGCTGAGAGTAGAAATTTATTAAATTTGATTACATTATTGAGTTTGTGATTGGAAATTGTTTTAATTTGGTGAATAAATGTAGCATTACAGTAGGTATTTGAGAAATAAAGGAATTAATAGTTTGTAGAGATTGTAGCTAGCTTATAAAATAATGGCAAGATAGAGTAATTGAAAATCTTTATATTAGGATCTTGGTTTGGGTCAGAGCCTGGTCTCCTGGAATTCCAGTAGGTTATTGCTGATGAACCAGGGAACTGATGCAAACAAGGTGGAATTTAAATAAAGGTGATGTACAAAATCAATTATTGTATTTATTTATTTATTTTATTTTTTTATTTTTTTGGTAATTGTCCAGCATGCCTAAAATGGCCTGGGCCAGATAGATGGAGGCCTCTTTGTAGTATGTATTTTGTATTTTTTCTTAGCATTTAAATAAATTTATAAATTCCATAGATATTGACACTTTTGACACAGTTGACACCATAGTATTTTACTTGCTGTATGCTATGCAATCTATATGCGATTATTTAGATCAATCATAAATTTTGTGCATTGATCAAAATAAATGCAACTGGTGGAACTTGATGTTGATGGTAGATTTGGCAAGCATGTGTCTAGAAATAATTCACAGAAGTCATATTCTCTAACATAATTTTTTAAATCTTAAGGGAGAGTTTTCCATAACAACGTTTTCTCGAGTTTTTTATTCCTTCAATTTTGTTTAATAGTTTTGGAATTTCAGTTATGATGTCAGCAGAGAAAATTTACTTAATGAATAACTTGATCCTGTTTTGCTTACTTTCATTCAGCTGATTAAATAACTACAAAATTGCACTTTCTCAAATTACTATTTGAGTAAAAACTGCTATTTATTGTTTGTCTCTGAACAAATTGATTCATTTTTTGTGTATTTTATCAATTGCTTTTCTTTCTTGTTCAGTTTTTTTTCATTTTTCCTTCTCTAATGTAGTCTTCGGAAATGAATGTCTAATGTGTGGTGAACTTAATAATGAGTGCATATTATATTGTGAACAAACAAAGTGATGGAGACTACAGGTATAGAAAGACAGACAGAATAAATTAGAGGGAGAAATTTTAATAAGGAAGATATTACGAATCAAAGGAGAATACTTGGGCAAAGTTAGGGATGTTGCAGGAAGATTAGAAGTACCACAGGAGAATAGAATTTAGTTATACAGGATCAGTAAAAAAGTAATTATTAGAACAAGAATGGAAGTAATGAAATTGATTATGGTTCAGTTTCCAATTCATCAACAACCTGGAGTTATGATGTATTGGGACTGGAAACAGTATAGGTAGGTAACTTTTGATGAGGTAAGATGCATGGTATGTTATCTACTTTGTAAATATAACTGGGGCTAAATAAATAAATATTATATTGATTGGCAATATAATAAGAATTTAGAAATAGTATTTGGTCAAATTGTGAAATAATGGAAATATGTTGATTGTAATGTTGTTTGTGTTTGTTTCATATTCTATTTACATGACTTTTGCTTGTGTTATGCTGATTTAATATTTCTTTTCCATGTGTGATGTTATTTTTATCTCTGGCTATAGAAATACCGCTTTCCAAGTCATATATTAATTACATTCTGTCACTATATTTTCCTGCATTAGTAACTGAGTTTCAACCTCTTCAGTTTCATTTACATGAATAGATTCCAGTTGTCTACATTCTGTACAACATATGAGATTCTTCATTCCCCCAAGAGAATTTCAGTTCCTTTTCTTTTATTTTCAGAGATTCAAATCACAACAGTATATTTTCACAAATAATTTCCTTGAATCTGACAAGTGTAGATGTAAAGTCAGAAATTCTCTCTTCAATAACATTTGCAATAGGTAATTCATCTCTTTGCTTAAATGCTTAAAAGTATTTTTGGAGCTCTGCCGTGGCAACAAGAGAGAAATTCTGCAAACCATTGTTACAGGAGATGAAACTATGGTCCTCCGCTATGATCCCTTGTCCAAAAGAGAATCAATGGAGTGGTGTAAACATAGTGAAGCACCACCTCTAAAGACCAAGGTCAGTCAGTCAACCAAGAAGATCATGGCCACAATCTTTTGGGACTGTGAAGGAATACTCTTCATTGACTTCAAGGAGAGGAACACCACAGTAAATAGGGAGTACTATGCTGGTCTACTGCACAGACTACATGCTTCCATCAAAGAGAAAAGGTGAGGAAAGCTGAGTGTGGTGTGCCCCTTCTTCATGACAATGCACCGGTGCACATAGCTCTTGTTGCAAAGGAAGATGTGAAGAAATGTGGCTTCAAGGAGATTGACCATCTACCCTACAGCCCAGATCTAGCTCCCAGTGACTATTTCCTCTTCTCAAAACTCAAGAATGACCTTCAAGGAAGGAAATTTAAGTGTGGCGAAGAAGTGATGGATGCTGTTAATGTCCATTTTGCTGACAAGACTTGTGACTATTTTTGGGAGGAGTATTTGAAATGTTAATTCAAAGATGTGAGAAGTGTATTAGAATAAAGGGTAACTATATTAAAAAGTGAAATATAGTTTTTGTCTTTATCATACCTAGAAAATGGTTAGGCCAGAAACTTATGGACTACCCTCGTAGCTAAAGTGAATTAACCCAAAGCTGCATAATGAATTCCATAAAGTGCAAGAGAAATGTTCTTGTGTTTAAACAGAAGTTGGAGCTGTTGGATAAAATGGAAACGGGTGTTAGTAAGATGCAATTAGAGGAAGAATCATCTTGTGTTACAACTTCGTCTTCATATATGCAATGGGTTGTGAAGTTGGCTACCCTTAACATCATATGTCCTGTCATTGCTTATCAGGGTATGGCAATTTCAGTATGTTTATTATGAACTAACAGATGAATGAATAGAGTTGAGTATTGAAAATTAAATTTGTATTTAAAAATTGCATTTTTAAAAATTCACATGAAATGTGCTCAATTTCTGCATGGAAAAAATGTTTGTGCACAATGCTTTTACATAACTTATAAACCTATTTTCCAGTTATTTGATCAAGTTGGTTACCCAGGACTGGCTTGGGCTCATTTTTGCCTGGATGTGAGAGATTTTATTACATCATGTTATTATTTTAACTATAAAGAATACATTGGAAGTACCTGCTTTTCATTAAAGAGCAATCCCAGTTGATCATAACTCTCTTTTAGGGCTGCCTTTAGCATCTCATATCCAGAGCTTGTGAAGGTAATGCCAGGGAACACATCTTGAACCAGAGCATCAAAGCGTGAACAATCAGAAAATGTCAGTTTTGATAGGGTATTAAGGCGCAATGCCTGAACAACCAGCTTCATTTCTTCCTCTTCATCAAGTGATCCATTTAAACTATTTCCAGCTTTCAGTAAATTCCTTCGCTTCATCTTCAGTGCATTGCCACAGCCTCCTAGAACTGTCTTAAGGGCACGCAACCCCCAATCATAATGCTGCTGTTTTGTTAATAGCTTCCTGTCAAATTACCGAATAGATAATGGATTAACATGCATAGCAATTTAATTACTATATAAAATTTACATAATACTAAAAAGTAGGCTCATGTTATGTTTTTAACATATTTTTCTTGTGCACACATTAGTATTGTCAATATAATATTATATCATTTTCCAAGGACTTTACAAAATATGGCCATGTATAGGGCTTTTCTTCTGAGATTAATTATTTTAAAAGCATACAATTACATATAAAATATATAAATACATGACGAAAACGAACACTACCCCATGGTTTAAGGAACATATGATAAATATAAAATATAAACCCATAGAGAAATCAGAGATAGCACATATCATTTCTGGCAAAAAAAAAAAAAAAAAAAAAAACACAAATTCCAAAATGAGATAAAACTCTTAAAAGTTCCTCAGGAACCACAGAATTAACAGTGTGAGAAAATATATTCATAAACAAACAAAGAAAAATTCAATTAATTTTGATCTTCCAAATAACAGTAACCTCATCATTAAATTTGTAAAATTTACAGAGTGACATCTTAGTACCACATTGGAAAGCTGACAGTGGAACCACGCTGATGAAGGCAATAGCCTTTGAAACATATCCAAGAAAGTGGAATAAAATTAGTGCAATTTGAGTGATTTTCTCATAAAGAGTTGCAGTATGTAAATACAATTTGTACTGTGCAATCAGTGATGCTTTCTCCCGTGGCATGGGGTTTCTCCTATGAGCAAGCTCCACTCATTTGCCATGCCATATATGGTTGGTTTGTTTTATTGTTTTACCCTTCCACTAATCACTGAGACCCAGCTACATTAACTGGCTAATAAGCTCCATGCTCACTCATAGGCAAAACATTCTAGGGGAAAACAAAACTGATCATAATGTATTTCATTTTCAATTTATTATTTAATATGAATTAATTTTAAATTATTTATTCATACACTTTCATTAAAATACCACACTAAAAAAGTAAACTGCAGTTTATATACTACAAACTGTAATAATAGATAACAAGAATTATTAGATATCTTCTTACAGTTATCATGTTTACATATTGACTCAAAACAACTTGAATATGCTTTCCAGATTGAAAATTTGCATGTAACTGGGGAATCCAGAGCCAAGTTCGATCCTATTAATAACTGGGAATGGAATGGATTCAGTCCAGAATGAGATACATGTAAACAGGGACCATATTGAGAACAACGTGTGCGCTAACTTTAATAATTTTTATCACACGAAGTCAATCGTCATTTACCCACAAAAACCATTTGCATATTGTTTTTTCTATTTAACCTTCTGCATCTGTTTTAACTTTCCAAATTTTACTTCATGAATCAATAATCAAAAGTTAATTTGTTGTCATGAAATGGGTAACAAAACAATGAAAGACTGAATATTTAAAACTAAACTTACCGTGAAAGAGTAAATATTTCAACCAGCTTCTTTCCTATCAATTTTGCATGCTTGAAGCCCTCACAGTACAAAATAACCTCTGCAATAAGTTCATTGTTTGGAGAAGACATCACTACAGGACGAAATAACTGTTTTAGATTATCAGGCAGTTTTTGTCTTCCTCCATAGCCTTTTCCAGCAGGGTTCAGAGTGACAAAAATTCCAGAGTTTGCATTTAAAGGAACCTGTAAGCAAATATAAATCTGATATTCTCGGTCATGGAACTAAATAATATTATAATCCAGAAACGCATGCAAAACTGAGGCTGATAGCTTTGCAAAGTGATTTATCAAGAAACAGAATTTAGGTATTCCTTCCTGAATACAATTTGATGCAGAAATTCAAACCTTCTACAACTATAATCTTAATATTCATAAATGTTATATTTAGTTTTTCCACCTAAGTTATAAGTTTTTCTGAACTTATATGGCAGAATGACACTTTGTTACTCACCTCTTCGTCCAGTAACTTTACAGTTGCATAGCCATTTTTAAGCGCAGTTTGAATGGGCTGGATCTGCATTGAGATGGCAGACAGTGTTGCCTCTTCTAGACGGTTGAACTCATCAAAGCAACCCCATGCACCACATTTGACAAGTCCAATGAAAATGCGAGCCATAGATTTAACATCAATGCCCTATGAATAAAGTACAAAAAAGCTCACATAGATTTTGGCATAAAATCAAGAACAAAGAGAACTAATGTTAATCTTTGAGTTTGTTACATAACTATGAATTAAGCATATATTTTTCTGGAGATGATAAGAAGTTATATAAAGTGAATCACTTAAAATATTTTAATAGTACAGATTTATATTGACTATCATAATATTTTAAAAATAATATAATATTCATTCTCTTTACTGCCTAAAGAAACTTCTGCATTCTCCTGATTGGGTAAAGTTCACACTGTACATACAAGCTACCTTAGGTTTCATCCATGTAGTTATAGACCAATTTTTCTGATTTCAGTTCTTGCTAATTCATTTTTATCAGTTTTCTGAAATCTATAATTACCTAAATTTTAACCAATATGGCTGCTTTACAAAAGGAAATCAAATTCTTGTTATATTTATGAGAATCAATTAGCAAAATAGGTATACTTCTGTGATTTGAATTGAACAATGGATGCAAACATCATCTATCTATCAAATAAAGGGATAATATGGAATTCAGAGAACTTCCTCTGATATTAGAATATGCAGGAGTCTATAAAGTGCATACTTAGGCTTTTATGGCCAGCGTTGATCCAGTAAAATGCAGTTCCTGGACTTGTAGGACATGGTCCATTTGATGAAAAATTGCCTGACATTTCATCCATAGTTCCATCAGGCATCTTCAGAAGCACGTTGACTCCTGACCTGCTGATGCTACAGTGATGTTAGCTGTGTTGTCTGCCATATTTATAGGTATGAAGAACTGGTCCCCCTTGATCATCCATCTGCCAATCTCAATGCATCTGAAGTTATTATCTCATCATTTGTCCAGCCTATAAGCCCAGGAACTACATTTTACTGTTTATAAAGTCCAGATGCATTTTGGTGAAAATACCATTTTTTCACATTTTTGTTACAGGGATTCAGAAGTTAGTAAAGAATGCTAACTTTAGAAAAGGGAATTACTGTTGTTTGGTAATACCTAAAAGGATTATACTATGACAAAGTTAGAGTTGATTTTGGAACACTTACTCCAACAAGAACAAACATGCCATCTTGTAACCTTAAAAGAAGAATTAACCAGTTGGTGAAGTTTTAGTGTCACCTAATACTGACTCATTTGTGTGGGTATATATATATGAATTGTGTGCATGTGTGTGCCATCTTGTGAACAAATTTAACATGATGGGAACAGTTGCAGATGAAAAATGTTTATATAGGCTGCCAACATCTGCAGATACTGTGCAGTCTATTCAACAAGCTATGGAATGAAGCCCAACTATATCCACCTCCCATCTCGTAGGGAGCTGGATATACCATGCTCCCCCCCCCCCACCCCCCGAGAATAAATGATTACTGGGAACATTTATACCAATGTGTTTGAAATGTTTTTGCAGCCACGATTATATGCCAACAGAGTTCTTTGTACCATTGAGTTTCAACATGAAGGCGCACTCTCTATTTTACATTTTGTCTAAGATTACTTGAATAGAGTCTTTCCTGGCAGGTGCATAGGGAGTCCACAAAATCTATGACCAGCATGCTCATCCAATTTTAACCCCCCCCCCCACCAGAACTTTTTGCTTGAGGCTTTTCTAATTCCAAGTGTATGGAACAAAAGTAAATAACCTCTAACAACTGAGAAATCAACCTCAAAGAGCCATCAACAGCATTACACCACAAATGTACTCAGGATGTTTCAAGCAGCAACAGAATATAGCAGTTGGGGGTGTAAACATGCTCAGTGGCCATGTTGAAAAGCATTAATTTTCATTGTATACTTCCCAGTTATTAATAAAATGTAACTAACACCAAAAACTTTCTCGTATTTCACTAAAATGCATAAAAACTCTATAATCACCTGTATAATATCAGCCTTTTAGCTAAAAATAGTTTTAGTACAATACCTCATCACAATTGAAAACTAATACTTGTCGTCCCATCAAGCCTCCTAGAGCCTTTACAGACTCTGTCTTGCCAGTTCCTGCTGGTCCATAAGGATTACCTCCCAGGCCCATATTCATTCCCTATAACAACATAAGTATAAACCATATGATCATACTTTACAAACCAAATAAAAGATCTTACAGTATTACAGTTATAGAACTTAATGGAATAAATTTGAATAATGGAGTGAGAGCAGTTTAAAAATCTTAACTTACATCAGCTGACCAAAGGCCTACCCCTTCCAATCACAAGATTCCCCAGGTACAATGGCATGCTCTCTTCCAGTCAGTTATGAGTGACATTTTTACAGAGTTGGCAAGTTGTACTGTGCAGTCAAGACCAAGATTTATTAAAATAGCGCAATGGGGAGATATTCACTACCTGGTCCTAAATTCATCTTCAAATTGTAGATACAGAAAGACAAGTGGCAGAAAAAAAACAGGCATTTAGGCAGACATTTACTATCTCCCCAGTTCCAAGATAAACAACAATATTATAGTATAGAACTTAATGAAACAGGTTCTGTAACTGACTGGATAAAATTAAAAGCTGCCCATCAATCTATGATGGAATTGTGTTCTATGTTTGGTCCCAGAATTACTGATCCTGATTTATGGCCACCTTGTTTCCTGATCTTATGGTTTGAGAGTTTTATCTTTTGTGAAATATTTAAAATTAGCATATATTCACCTAACCCATCAAACACTGAAGGCTATTAAAACTTTCTAAGCAAAGTAGGGAACTGATACACATCAGTGATAATTTCCTAAGATGTAGATTGGTATCAAGGAAAATAGACAACATTTTCAGCACCTAGTTGAAGGAGGGTTGGCACCAAATTCTGTAATTTAATAGGTTGGAACTAAGTTTTAAAATGGTAAAGTGGTTGAGTGCCATGATTCTATGCAAGAAAATACTGGTGGCAATGCAGGGTCTAATCACCAACCAGGACTTTTAAACTGAATAATAATAATAATAATAATAATAATAATAATAATAATAATAATGTTTAGTATAATAAAATTATTTCACCAAAAATATGCTACATTTTAAAAATATTCACATGAAATCAGAGTTCAGATTGATTATTTAATCAGGAAATGAATTATATGCATATTAAAAACATATGCTGGGTATTAATGAAGTACACTGAAATATTTTCAGTGTAGAGATGTCATATACAAGTAATTTCAGATAGGCAATGTTGGTTTACAACTAAACATAATGCAGTTTTATGGTGTTAAACATTTTGGCATTAGATGCTGATAAGTCGGTATTTAAGCAAAGCTGGGTGAAAAATTATTTTAAAATATCTTTAAAACTGCCTTGCGAGCATAGAAATATTAATTTTCCTCAATCCGTTATCAGCATTTTCAAGATTTAATGCCATAAAAATCCCTCAAATCTCAAACAAATCATGTGACAGTATGACACTGAACATTTAGCTGCCTCCTTGCATTATGTAGCCTACTCTAGAAGGAGCTCTTTGCTTGTGTGGCATAATGCAAAAACTGATGTTCTGCAGACCCCTGTTTCAGTTCTTGGCATGGAGTTGATTTTATCTATTTTTTTTATTAAATATGAAATGTTACGATATGCATACTACAGAATTATGAATGAAATTACTTAATGCTTTCAAGTTTTGTTCTCTTTCTCAACAATGAATAATTGCTAATAAGCTTACTACTAACTTGATGCCAAAAACTTAATTTATCTGACACATACTCAGGACATGATTCTGATGGTAACTATAATAACAACCATAAAGGTTGTAATTATATGAATTGATATGTTAAGATTTAGGCGTTTAAGTTGAAACAACAGCTTCAACATTGGCTAAAAGCTGCATTATTAGGCCAGTTAGAAAAAAAAACAAAACAAAACAAAACAAAAATGATGAACGAGAGTCAAACTTGAAAACAAATGACCATCTCTTACTCTGCCAGAGTGATACATTAGAAACCTGCCTTCATTATCATGTGTTATGCTTTCGAGGGGCACCTTCATTAGTCAGTGGCATGGCACTTTAGAAACTTATAGCTATAGCTTCAAAATTTGAACTAATAGGCAATATGTCTATTATCCAAAATTGCTTATATATGTCTTTACACTCTCTGAAATTATTTTGGTGTAGTTCATTAACACCCTCTGTAAAGAAATAGTTCTTTCACATTAGCTGTGTGCAGTACATTAGTTGAAGGGAAGACCCAGACTTTGAAAAATTTGGATCACCAATCACCAACAAGCTACAGTGTCCTCCAAGCACAGAACCAGGAACCTCTCTTATGAGATTCTATATATCCCAGGGACCTCCCTAAGATCAGGGACTGTTGAACCATTTTATAATTTAATACAAAATTAAAACTACATAGGTGCCAGACATCTTATGGCACCATTGTTTGGTGACAGTCAACATTAAAAAACTACCATAATAGGCAAGTTTACCAAGCTAAAGAGATTAACATATTTATGTGTCACAGGAGCCTTCAGAATTACTCCATCGCACTGGAGGCTCTGTTGGGTCTCCCTTCCTTAACATCTATTTACAAGCAAGGCTAAGCTTACTGCATATCAATTGGTGTAAACAGGGATCTGAGAAGTAGTTTTACAGCAAATGGGTATTCTAAATTTCCTGGATATTTCAATACTGAGCATGAGGTCTGACCTAATGAACACTCAATATTGTAAGTTTTGAACAATTGAGTCGAATTTGTAACACTTACATCACTTATTCCTACAGAGATAATCAAAACTATTAGTGATGTGTTACAAATTTCACTGAATTATTCAAAACTTATATTAAACATCACTGTTACAAATGTCCACCATATTTAACTACTCAATATTGTACTTTCCCTCCATTTAAGGTAACTCTCAGATCTTGAGAAAACTGGATGGAAGGACTTATGTATGATACATGACCATCATGTATGGCTACCAATGGATCCCATATGGGGACACAATCAGGTGCAGGTATATATAGCCTATCTCTGAGGACAAACATTAGTACAAGCCTTGGGAAATACTGTACAGTTTTTCAGACATATGTATTTGCTATCCTCAACTGTACTTTTAGAGGACTGAGAAAGTTATTATGATAAACGAATTCTCATTCTTTCAAAGTGCTTTAAACACACTTTCCTCATATTTGGTTAAATCTAAATGGTATGAGAATGTCTAAATGCCCCAACTGCCCTGGCATCTCACAACAGGCTTGAACTGCTGGAGCAAGAGTCATTTATGGAAATGAAAAAGCAGACCAGCTGGCCAAAAAGGGTTTTAAAGCACCCTATGCTGGCCCTGAACCCATGGTTAGAATCAGCACATATACTGCCAAAATTGCAGTAAAAATATGGTAAGGGAAAAATGCTAACTTACTTGGCAAACCTATCCTGGACAAAGACAAGCTCGGAAATTGATCATAGATTCAAGTAACTCTTTCTTTATCTCTCTTCTCAAATTGGGTAGAAGAAGAATATGGAATAGTGGTGTTAATCACTGAACCTGGTCACTTCAGGAAACATCTACAAAAAGTGGGACTTCATAAAGATAAACCCATCACATAGGATGATGAAACTGCCTTGCATTGCCTGTCTGAGTGTGATTCCTGGCAAGAAAGAGAATTATTCTTTCTATAACCAAGGAAGAACTAGGAACAGATGCTGGAATCAAGACACTGCACCTTGTTCAAAGAACAGAATTTGAGAAACAATGAAGGTAACTCTTCCAATAGGGTAGCAAAATAAGCCTTATAGGTTGACATGCAGCACTAAATTCCACTAAACCCTCCCGTCATCTTATCTTATCATATGCATAAAGATTATTTCTATGTCTATAACCATAGTCAGGACGTTGGACCTCACAAACTTCAGACCATAGCTGTGTGTACATTAACAATTTGAAAGATTTGCTACATTTACATAGAATAATAAGTAATTTACTCTGTACAAACATTTTTTACCCCAGGGATGCCCAGGTCCTCTTACTCAATACTTATCTAGTGCTATCATACTATTAGTTTAAATAACTGGCCTTGCTTGGATACTTGTAATCTAATTTTATAATTTCAAACATTGCATAATGAAGAGGCTATATTAGAAAAACTCACCTGAGTTAGAGTAAGATAGCACTTGTCCGTGAGTGGAGTGTGCACCAGCTTTGCTGCATTTCCTTGATATTCATATGTGTACCGAAATTCTGCATCTACCATTTTAACAATGGCTGATCCATTCTTACTAGTGTAAAACCTGTTGAATACAAAATCTTTTGTAAGTGATTAATAAAATTCTATAATTTTAAAGCTGCATTGCATTGACATTTTAGTGCACAAGTCCTATTGCATGTTAAAATTTCATCTGTCTGGTCTTATTAGTAAAATATTCTTGTTATTCAAGAGGTATAACAAACTGCTAAAAGTTTCTCACAGTTTACTGAAGATTCAAATACGGTGAGGTTATTTGATTTTTGGACTACCTGAGTGCAGCTGCCATGATCAAATAAAAAGTTAGTTGCCTTATACAATTAAGATTATTGTATGACTGAGTCACACTACACACTCTTATTGGCTCCATTTACATTAGAACATGATTCATAGACCATCATCCGCATCCTCGGCTATCAATTGCTGGATAATTCATGATGTTCCTTTAGAGATGCATATTCTGCTCTGGTGAGGGTGCCATGAACTTAAAGTTTATGATTTCATCCCCTGAAGTGTCAAAGCTCATTAATCTGTCCCTGTATTTATAATGTAAATTTTCTCCCACTTTGCTAGCTCTGCAGGTCCCTATGGCGACTTTAATAATTTTACTTTTTTCACATGTCATGGTTCTCTGTCCATAAATGAGATGCTATTGCTGATTTCTCCATCTATTTCTATTTTATGTTCCTGAAGTGTTCTTTTAACCATGTGCTTATGTTTCTCTTTGTTTTTTCCAATATAGATTTTTTCACATTATGCACATTTTATTTGCTAAATATGTGATTTTTTTTTTTAAACTCCTTTAGAATATTTTGAAATTTGTGCATAGTCCATGGATGATATGAGAATTTTTAAAAATTATCTTATCTTTTCGGGCTAAAAATGTTGTGGTTTCTTTAATAAGTTTTGCCTCTTGAACTTCTGTACTTTTTTGTGCACCAATTCTTTGCTTAATTCATTTTTAATCATGTTCTTTCTACTTGCTATTCTTTGGAGTATTCTGTCTTGCTAATGGGTAGATTGGAGAGCCTTTGTGTTAAATTGATGATTACTGCATGTTTATGTGATTTTGGGTCAAATCCATCAGCTTTGTCTGCATGAATGTTCTCTCTGTAGATTCCAAATTCCAGGTTGCCTTGATATTTTATTATTTTAATGTCCAAGAATAGTAGCATGTTATCTGCTTCTGTTTTGTATGTGAACAATATGTTCTTATCTTGTATATTCAGAAGTTTTATGGGATTGTTAATTGTTAACTATGACAAATATATCACGATATCTGTACCAGATCATAAATATGTGTGAGAATGCTGTGTTGAAGTGTGTTTCAAATCTGAATCCACTCATACACTTTCACATATCTATCGTGCATAAAAAAATCTATTCTTAAAGACTATATTTATGTAAGGGCATAGCTAATGAAGAACAATTAGCACCCAAATGCACAACCCCTCACGACAAAATCTCCCTCAAACTACAAACCTCTACATACACATGTACTATATGGTCTTGACGATTGGCCTCTCTAACCTCGCTGTATATTGGATCAGGTTAGTGGTCTAGTGGTAACCATACTTGCCTCATAGACCCAAGATTGTGGATTCAATTTCAGCCAGGTTGATGAATTTTTTGGGGGTGTTAAAATTCAAGTATAGCTTCCTTCAGAAGGGAAGTAAACCTGTTGGTCCTATGTCGTAGATTTACAACATGTTAAAGAACCTTAAGCTTTAAAGAAGAGACCTCTGAACGAAATTTATCAGCTGTTTTTCTGACACATAGTGTTAATATTTTTCTGATTTGAATGGTATACTGATGATCTGAGATGTTAAAGAATATTCATAAATAATAATAAAAAAACTACATTGGCATTTGAAACTGCTTCAGTTGAAATCTTTTAATGTCTGCTAGTCTTCCAAACCTAACTCATGTGGTATAACATACAAATAAGTCATATTCAGCTATAGACATGCGTTCATCTGACTAGTGCACTGTATTAGGAAAGTTTTTGCAAGCTAACATGTATAGCATGTTAGATTGTCTTTTGTCCTGTTTCCAAGACAACTGCTATTTATAAACACAAAACTATTTCCTAGTTTAGTTAGTAGATATCTTTGAAGTTCAATTTAAGTTGACAAGATTTTAATCTATTACTTTTTATGACTTTAAACCATCAATCATGCCAAAACAATGCATCTGACAATTTCAAAATGCTTCTGCAGATGAAGGGCCATCAGCAAGTACTTTGTATGGTTGGTTGGCAATATTCAAATGTAACTTTTACAACAGCAATGATTTCTATAGGACTGACTTGCTAGAGATACCAGTAACAAAAATATCAACACTATGTATTAAATGATTAAAGGAGATAATTAAATAACCTATGCCAACATTTTGACATGTTTGGGTATAGATATGAGTGCAACACAAAAGATCCTCCACACTTGTCACAATCCTTCCCTTGAATATTGATTGTAACTGTGCCCAGATATTTTGTTTTAGTGCCTCCATGATTTTATTTTAGGTAACAGTAATTTTACATGAATGAAAATGCAGCAGCTCAATGGCTTTATATGCACTGTCAACGGATACACCAACTTGCTGGGATAATCATGTTAAAGACTTTCCAGAAGTTTCTGATAGCCTATTTCAGCAAGCTTCTCCTCTGTTACAACCTGGTTTTTTGGTCTTGCTTTGTGTCAATGAAAATGCCTTGGAACAAACTTTGTTCACCAATCTGAAAATTGAACTTCCAGATGGAGATGTTAATCTTGGAAATTCAGCATAAAATTCTCTCCTACTGTACTTGCTTGTATAATTTCTTTTGCACATAGCATTCATTAATAATATTAATTATTAAAATTAAATTTCTTACATAATTCACTTAGTGTTTGGGTTAGGACATGTTTCAGGAACCAATGTTCCTATCATCAGTTGTTGATCCACTGTTTCCTGATACTTGTGTTGTGTATGGTGACCTCTGGTGGATGAGAAATGAATTTGGAAAGGTAATCCCATGGAGGAAGGTCAAAATTCATTATAATTTTCCAAATTTTTAGAATGAAGATTTTCTTCCAGGCAGCCAATTCATACTGATTGTTTAGTTCTTTAAGAAGTTTTATCTCGGAATTTATTTCATGGTTTTGGCTCCAGTAATGGTGTACTACTGCTGATTTTTCTGTCTGCTTTAATTTGATGACAAAAAACTTAGTGAAATAGGGTTAAACATTTACGCTTTACACTTGAAGCTTTCTAACCTACTAGACCCATTAGTATGGGAAAATCTACAGGATAATCTACACAGAAACATAAACTGCACTATGAAATTCAAAAATCAGAAACTCAAAAACAAATTAAATAAATTGTGATGCCAACAAACTAAACTGAAACCTAGGACACAACCTTTAATAGAGAAAAAAATCCAGCTCCTCAACAAAGGATTAAACACTTGTATAGATTTAGCCACAACCACAGACAATTACACAGCAGGCATTGAAATCTCATGCCACCCATGTAACACAGATAAAAACATAAAAAAAGAAATGGCAAAATTTTAGAAAAACTAATGGATAACAAGGAAACACCACCAAACCAACAACAGCTATAAACACATCATCAACAAACTAAAATCAAAACCAGTTGTCTAGACAAAGGCAGATAAAGGCAATACAATAGCAATTCTTGATAACAGGATTACATATACAGAGTGGAAAATTTATTAAAAGGACCAGATTACACTACAATAGAGAAGAATCCCTCAATTCTCAAATAAATAATTTCAACAAAATTATGAAAAAAAATCAAAACATTATCAGATGTCCAAAACTGCAAAATAACTGCAGACAACCCCACACTTCCCAGACTCAATGTGCTTCCTAAATCCATTAAGCTGACAATAGCATGAGACAAATAGTCAACCAAATCAATCCTCCCACTTATGAATTAGCAAAAGGGGTTAATCAGAAATTCAACTCTTTTCTGAAATTCAAGAGTCAAAGCATTAAAAGTGGTATGAGCTGGTAGACAAAATCAAACACACTTTGATTTGAACAGATGATGAATTAGTTTCCTTTTTATGTAAAATCTCTATAACAAAAAACTTTTAACATTTCAACAGTTTGGCCTTTAGATTGGTCAACATATCTCTCAGTGCCACAGAATACAATAGAGAGTATGAACACACAAACAAAAGGATCAACAGGTACAAACTCAAGGAATCTATAAAATAAATTTCGATCCTCTGGGTAATTAAAGACACACACAGAAATTGCAAATTCACTTATAACCCACTATTGCACTACAAATTTGAAAAGATTTTCAAAAAGTTCAACACAAAGTTAGCCCCCAATCAACAGATACAATATCAAAATTAAAAGAGAAGATACCCCAGAAAAGAAATCAGGAATATATGCCATAGAAGGCTTAGATCGTGAATTGAAATATATACGAAAAACTAAAAGAAATCCGACAATCTGGAAGAAAGAGCACTTCAAAAACATCAAATTAAAACAGATGGAAAAATAAGCAGTAGTTCACCATTACTGGAGCCAAAACCATGAAATAAACCCTGAGATAAAACTTGTTAAAGAACTAAACAATATGTATGAATTTGCCGTCTGGGAAAACATCTTCATTATAAAAAACTGAGAAATTGCAAAATTACAATCTTCCGCCATGGGATTACCTTTCCAAATTCATTTCTCATCCACCAGAGGTCATCACATATAACACAACAGCTTCCATGGGACCAACACGAGCATCAGGAAACAGTGGGTCAACAACTGATGATAGGAACGTTGGTTCCTGAAACATGTCCTAACCCAAAACAGTAAGTGAATTGTGCAAGAAATTTACTCTCATTGTAGTAATTAATATATAACATCTTCACTGTAAACAGCTTCAAAACAAATAAATATGATATATTGGAAACCATAAATAGATTATATATTGATATTAAATTTTTTTGGAAATGGCAATGAGGAGTTTTTGAGAAAATTTGGTATCTGTGTAGGGAAGACATGAGAGAAGTGGTAGAAGAAAGTGATTAAATTAAAGGAAAAGGATATTTATGAAAATATATGGAAAGGGGTAGATAGTGGAAAGTAGGATCTGTTACACATTCAACCAGGGTGTTCACTGTATAAGATCCTAAAGTAACAAGTACTCCAAGAACAGTGTACAATTTGTAAAAGTCAATGTAAGGGAGTTATGGAGAAATAAAGCATTCATTCTTTATTCCAGCATACATGTCATTCTTGACACACAAATACACAGCACTTACTATGGCATATGAACACGACTGAGCAAGATTAACAGCCTGCATTAATAGAACTTTAACTCCAGTCATACAAGAATCTAGTGTCCACTGGAGATCATATGGTTTCCACTAGTGTTACACAAATTTCAATTGTACAGAAAAATTAGGGCAAGATATATTGTGCTATTAATTTTAACCCCCATGAAATCAGAATGCTAAGAGCTGCATTTAAAGCTGTATTAAGAAAATCACTAACTCTGTAAATGTGTTTTTATATGACAGAAAAATAATTATTAAAAATCTGCTGGCATTATGAAAATTCTTATAACATTGATACTATTAACAAAAATGTTAAATGGAACTTGTACAGTGAAGCCAATCATAAAATTAAGATCACTGTATAACTGAGTCAAACTACATGCTCTTATTGCTCCACTTACTTGTTTATAATATGTAGAACCATTACATGTCATAACAAATTATCCAACAGTCAACAGTTAGCTAATGATGGCTCGTGAAACTGGTTCTACACAATATAAACAAGTAGGTGGAGCAATAAGAGGTGTAGTTCAACTCAATCATACAATAATCTTAATTAAATGATACTATTGTTATTACCTGAGTTGTTTCTGCCAGTGCCAGTCCTGAACTGATGAGGTGCCCACTTGAATCAGATGCTCCACAATACTAATGTGATGGATTGTGTCAAGTAATAATGCCTTTAATTTTAGCTCCAACTCCAGTGAGTCTCCATCTACATCTCCATCTGCCCACTCCATCTCTAATTTTGTATACGCATCTAACTGCAGCTGTGTGGCAGATAAATTCATATAACATTCCTGAGTCATATAAGAAATGTTTTGGTGAGCTTAACTCTACACTATAACCTAAACTTGGGTATTCAGTTTTTACACTAAACTCCATTCACTTACACAAAGAGATCAAATTTTGAAAAAAATTTCAAATTTTCATTTTTTGTTCCAAATAACTATTTGGGTTTTTCTGCTTAATTTGGTACATCATTTATTGAAACATTGTGAATGCTTTTAATGACGTAATATGTTTTATATGTCAAACTATTTATTTTTTAATACCCTGCACTATTGCATAAAAATTAAAATATCTCTGAAATCTAAATATTGTACTTATGAAGCTGTTGACAATGGAGTGGCAATCTAACCTCAACTCATGTATTCACATTTCTTACACTATACTCCATTCACTTACATAAAAGTAAGACGCGTTTCGGGAGAATCTCTCCCATCTTCAGTTGCTCACTCTTTTATGTAAGTGAATGGAGTATAGTGTAAGAAATGTGAATACATGAGTTGAGGTTATCTCTGAAATCATTTGTTATGGAAGTTTAATTTATTTTGTGGTAAATTATTGTTCAAATGCCAATAATGTAATGACTGGATGTGTGTTTAATTTTCAAAGCAGTTGGAAACCTTCCTGATGTGGCACTACAACTTCTTCCTAATCCTTTTACTGTGGGAGAAGTGCTTTTCAACTCAGGAAATGCTGTAGCCACATATCAGTGTCAATGCTTCCAGACCGTGATGATAAGTTTATAGAGGCTGAGAAGATGTAGTTGTAAGTTTCAAACTATCATTAATATCCAGAAACTTTCTGAGTGTCCCCCTTATGCACTTTATATAAAGTGTTCATTTGCAGAATAGTTAGTGTGTGTAGTGTCAAACTCTTAATATTAATCTTAATTATTTTGACTTATTTATGGGGTAATCTTAAAAAGAAAGCATATGATCTGGAAGTTTAAATAGAACATTTTGTAAGGCAGTATTCAGTATTAACCTTAATAATAATACATGCGTAATATGCAGTGCTATGCATTTGCGTGTTGCATGATGCTTTCATTGTCTTTAAATTGGGTGCTTATTGTTTTTTGTTACTTATGCTTTGCAGAATGGGTATTTATTTACGATACATATGTGAAAACAGATTCTTGCAGAAATAAATAAATATCCTGACAAACACGTTCCAGGTAGAGAAACTGTTTGCCAAGTTGTTAAAAAGTTACAAAAGATCTCTCTATGACAAAAAACATTTCCTAATGGCCATATTCTTACAGAAGAATGAGATTTTTTATTCAGATGCCAGCAATGTATTGCCACCAGCACCAGTGATCAACATTGTTAAGGCATGGACTCGTGAGTGGGAGGTCTGGGGTTCCATTCCCCCGGGACCATCCTTCCTAACTGAGGTTTTTTCCAGGTTTTCCTCCATTCTCATATATGGCAAATGCTGGGAAAGTGCCCTAAACTTAGGCCTGGAATGCTTCTTTAAAAAGAAAATATCTTTTCCCAATCCCATGTATCATCACCTCCCCCCTTTTTTTGGCTGTGGCAGTTGCAGTAAGCAGTCATATTAGGTGGCCCATAACTCAAATAGCTTACTGTATTTACCTATTATTGTAAACAGTTTAATCAGTTCCAGAAACTTCCTGAGTGTTACTCATATTGAATGTTTCGCTATATATGAAGTACTGCTATTTTATAATAAAGTTATTGTTCTGCTTTTGCCAAGGTTGTAAGTGAATTTACATTTTTTTTTATATATCTTTCAGGGTTAAAAGCTTCTTAAAAATTACAGTCTCATGATGTGAATCATATTTATTTCCTGATCACGTACAGGAACTTCTAAAACAACATTGGAGATCATACATAGTACTCCATTAAAATTATAAACTTAGCAACATCATTTGACAAATATATATTTGTGTCATAAGCTATATTTATGAGGAAATGTTCCATTTTTTTGCCACTTCAGCTATATGAAAGTGTATTTCAACATTGCTAAGTAGCTGCAATACAGATGTATTTTCTCCATGCCTACCTTCAGTGATGAAAGCAATGTTTGCAAGGTGCTGGAACTGATAGCTTCCTCACATTTTTTAGTGAATGTTATACTTTCAGCCAGACAGAGGATTTGCGAAGGGTATTTCAAAGGATCTGCACCTGACTCTAATTTTTGTATGTCATTTAAACAATCCAGCAGTAGTTGCTTCAAAGTTAATTTCATTTCTGTTGCAATATTCCCAAGCCATTCCTGAAACAAAACATGCAAATTTTAAAAATAGAATTTTATACAAGTAGTTATTAAAATAATAAATTGATTTACTCACCTCTACTTGTTGTGTCACTTTGACATGTTTGTTCAACTTAACTACTTCTCCCTCCAGGGATTTCATGGCCATTATGTGCTCTCCATCATCATCAAACATCACACTGTGTATACCAGCAAACAGCTTCTTAAGATGTGACTGGATAACTTTCTCTTTAGTGGACTGTCCCAGTATTTCTAGTAGGTCATCATCTCCTAAGAAGTAGAATCTTGGAAAAAGGGAGCGCTTTTCCTGCAAAGAAGAGTTATAAATTACACTTTTGTTTTTAACTAAACTAAACATTTTAAGAACATAGACAACAACTTTGCCTGCAGCATTTTTTAATTCCATTTTTAGTGTTATTGGCTAAGAATAAGACACGACTTGAAGGTTCCATGGGCTTGGTTTGCAATCATGGCTTTTCTTACCATACAAAATGGTAACCTACAAAAAAAGAGAGTCAATTGATTAGCGGTTTGGATTTTCTTTACAGATATTGAGATCAATTCATCATGGCATGCTCGCAGTAACAAACCATCATTTACAGTCAAGCAAAGAACACATCCTAAGGTGGGCCTTGTCTTGGTCAGGGAAAGAATCATCCATACATCCAGCCAGACAACATATCCAAGCAGCTTTTAGTGCTACTTTTAGAACTGATATCACTTGACTGTGAATAGGTCAGAAATTCCATTTCAGCACAATTTCAACAGTATAAACAAATATAACTATTTAACATACCAGGAAGTTTTCCAAGATTGCACCCGAACAATTAGAATCACAGACCTTGGACCAAAATGTTTAGTTGTAAATCTCGCCTAGCATGATTTTGATGAACTTACTACATCTGTCCCGACAAAAGGGCTTAACTTTTGCACCTAGAACAAACAGTTCCAGTCAAGGCCATAATCAGTGACACCAAGCAAGCTATCTGCAATTTCACGTTATCACAGCCAAATGCAAAGCATGACAAGCACTGAAGGAAGACTCCAGCCTCAGTTCTCCAGGCTGACAAGGTCAACTCCATCATCACTTTGGAAAGTAATGAATATGATAACAAGATCCAAGCTCTCCTAACAGATCCCACATGTACAATAATTGAGAAGGATCCACAAATATGTGGTATTCTACATCTTAGAACACAGAATAATTATCATTCCACTCACAGGCACACAGAATAATCAATATTCCACAGAAACAGAGTACAAAACAGAATATTAGCATATAATTAATACAGTAAGGATCAATGGTTTCAACAAAGACATAATAATAAAAATTATCAATAAATTTCAAAGACAAAAATCTATAAGCCAGGTTTTCACACTGAAGAACATCAAGGAAAGATACAAATAAAAAGTTTCACCTATCATCCAATTTACCACAATGAATTCAATAGGATATCCAAAGAATATGGCATAGAGTTATTCCCAAAGAAAAATATATCAAAAATTTATTAGGTTCCACAGTAAGACATCATAACAATAGAATAGAAATCAGGAATAAATGAATGAGTGAATAAATTTTATTCCAGCAAACAACATTATAAATAAATTTACATAAACAAATAAAATATCTAAGAATTTAGCAATAGCCAAACTAAGGTTCTCCCATACCTCAACCACCTGATTATATGTATCCTAAAGAACTCCTACAATAAATCACCATTTTCACAACTGTATGTGCCCTTGAGATCCTTCCTTATATTTATTTCCTCTTCACTTATTCCTTACTTTTCCTAAGAATTTCTCAATCTTGTTTATTTTCTCTAACTTCATATCTCACATTTAATTGCCACTATATCTTGTAGTTTATTCCATTTTTATCCTAGATACTATCCCCATCTTTTTACCATTTCACATTCTATTAGACAATGGAATGCACTATCCATTTTCCCATTTTCCCATATACAATACATCCTTCTTTAAAATTTTTTCTTAATCCTTTTGGAAATAATACCCCTCTATGCATCCATGCAAGACCTATTCTTCCAAACTGATCACAATTTTATATATACACCGCCTCCAATTTCTTTTAATTACTCTATATAAGTCTAAAGAACTTTTGTCCTCTAAGCCAGCCTAAATCTTTTGCTTCTCTTTATCTTCTACTCTCTGCTTAACTTTATTAAAAAATTCACTGACGTTACTTTCACCCAGTGACCACACATCCCCAGTGGCAGCAAGAATAAGCAAGTCAGACTGCCAAGATATGAGTGAGACTGAAAGCTTATTTGATCCACTTTATCTTCAGAATTCTGCTCCCACAACAGTGGCTCAATCCAGGCAGTCATATTTGGAATTTGTGGCAAATGAAGCAACATCTGGGCAGGTTTTCTCTGGGTTCTCTGGTTTCTCCTGCCATTGCTCTATTATCACCCTCATTTTATTAGTATAATGTAGTTCACTGGTTCTTGGTGTACAAATTGCAAATGGAATATATTTCTGTCCTCACCAATTGAACCACTAAGAGATTTTGAAGGGGATAGTGAAAAAGTTTATGAATATTTTTCTTTAATCTTTTATAGATTTGTATAGAAAAATATTTTGGAAAAAACAGAGACATTTGGCAACTATGCCTTCCTCTTGTACCTGCTGTGGAGATGAGTGTTAAGGATGGCAAGTTCCTGGTGGAGGGGAAAAGAGACAGCACTGTACTGTCATACAGTACTGTTTTGTTGCACATTGAGTGTTATTTGCTTTCTAAGACTGTTCTTTTGTGTATTTGCAATGACAGTTTCAATGTTTGTTGAAAGTACCTAAAAATGAAGAATGCATTTCTTTGAATGAAAGAATATACAATAGGTACTTACCTCAAGAAAATCATTTAGACTTTTCTGACATCGTGACAGTTGATCTAGCAGAGTATTAAGAATCTGGTGTAAGTTGCTAATTCTGCATAACGACACCACTTTGCTGTCCCGTGCTACATCCCCCATGATGTATCTGAAGTCCTGATCCACTCTCTGAAATCTTGCTTTGTCTTGTGATAACGTACCAGCCCCAAATATTGGTTCCAAATATAACCACCTTGAAAAGAATATAGGGAGTAGAAAAAACCTGCATTTCATGCCCTGTTGCAAAGTATTTTATAACATATTGTTTTCATTCATTGGAAGAGTTGGATATTCTTTTGAGTGCTAAGTACAGCCTGTTTAGCTAATTTCAGTAGGGCACTTTGCCCTATCAAAATGAGAAATAGGAAGTATGAAACACTGCCAACAAAACATAACCGATGTTCTATTAAAACATATTAACACTAATTCCACTTAAACATATAACAATAGGACCTTTTTGGGGGAAATAGCTCCCATCATTACCTGCCGACCAACTACTCAATGAGGTGGGTGCATCCTGATGTGTTTCTGTGGAGACATGTGATGTTTCATATAGGAACTTGAAAAATAGGATGAACATTTTTTTCCCCAACCTGTATTTGGTTGTGAAATTCTTTCAGCAGACTACCTGTGGTTTAATTTATGATTTTGGGTCCAAAATTTTGCTGCTATTGTTGATTTATCTATTTGTTTTAAATAAATATTTCTAAAATGTTTCTTGCTCCAAATTCCTAAATTTCTCTTTATTTTTCCTATGCATTTTTTATTATATTCTGCACATTTAATTTCATAAATTCCTGATTTCTGTTCTGTTGGTATGTCTATTAATGTGGAACCTAGTAAAATTTTTTATATTTTATTTATTCTTTGAAACTATTTTAATATATGCTCTTTGAAACTAATTTTATACATGCTTTTTGAATATCATATTGAATCTGCTATGGTAAGTTGGTTGATATGCAAAACTTTTGATTTTGCTACTTTCCTTGAAGTTTTCTAGTAAGAAAGTATCTCATAGATATTTATCTTTTAAATTTATTGATCTTTGCCTTTGTTGAAACCTTGGCTATAGTTGTATTAATTATCTGTTGATATTGTTTTTTTTTTACACTGTTTTTGTGAGTGGAATGTTAACTATTCTGATGCCAAGCTGATGTACCAATATGCAAACCACTTTTGGTCAAAAAGCTAAGAAACTGATACCAAAACTAAGTTTCAAAACATACATCCAACCCTTTGGAACTAAAGGCATGGGAAAAAATATTCATCATTATAAATGAAAAACCACATTATGAACTTCCAAGACACTCACTTTGGATTTTAAATAAGTTACTCCAACTGCTTACAGAGCGTGCTTCTCCCAGACAGTCTTCTGCTGAAGATGGGAACGTTCCCAAAACATGTCCAATTGAAAACATGTAAGTAAAGTATAAGTGTCCCCAAACCAACTCTATATCAATTTTACCTACCCTTATATTATTCTAGGTAAACTTTGCATATGTAATAGTAAGCTAAACCTATGAGTTTAGCACCATTATGTTGAGTTCAATTCCAAAATCCAGGAAATTTTCTCTAGCACAAAGTCAGTACCTGCTGTTACTATGCATTTGGTTGGCAACAAGTACTGCTCCAGGCTAGCCAAAGTTAGCCAAATAGGTTATAGTTCAACAGTCTAAAGAGTATATGACAAATTTTGTTACATATTATATATTTTAACTTACTTGCGCTGAATTTGGTTGAGATTACGCAGATATTCGTCAAGATCTGCTAACCTTGTTTCCCATATAGATGCTCTATCTATGAAATTGTCATAATTAGGGGAATTCTTTATAGACTGAAGCAAACACTGGTTATCTCCAACCTGTAATCGAATATAGAGGAAAGTTTTAATGATATTAAATATATATTTACTAATTTAAAGTTATGTACTGTAATATTAAGATTTAAAGCCATACCTTGTTCAGTATTTCCTTGAAATCTTTAATTAGCATCACAGTTTTTCCTTGTGAATCTGTATGCTCTGTGAGGATAAACTTGGCCTCCACTTCCCAAATATCCAGTTCACCAAGTGCCTGTCTGATGATTATTTCACTAGAAGCTCTAGCATTCAAGTCCTAAAGAATACAGAATAAACTAAATGTGTTTGTAACAAACCACCAACTTAAGAAACATCAACAATCAGCTCTGACAGTTATCAAATTTCATAACTTACTATTCTTAAATACAAGGGTTATTTGAAAAGTTCTTGGGATCAAGTACAAAATGACAGCATACTTTTTGAAATTATTATTATTTTTTGAAATTATTATTTTTCAACAGTCTCCACTGACAGTAATGCCTTTGTGCAGTGATGCACCAAAGCCTTTATCCCATCATGAAAGTCAGATAACTCCAGGCCTGCAAAATACGCATCAATTGATGATTTAAGCTCTTCATCTGATGAAAATTTCTTTCCACCAAGGAATTTTTTCAGTTTAGGGAATAGAGAGAAGTCTAATGGAGTCGAGTCAAGTCAAGGGAATAAGGCAAATTTGGCACCATATCATACCCCAAATCATTGATTTTTGCCTGCCATTGCAATGACACATATATATATATATATATGAGGGCCAGCAAGGTTTTGATACAAGATGACTTTCTTCTTTGATAAACCCATCCTTTTCTTGCATATTTTTGTCTTCACTGGGTTCAAAAGGTTCGCATAATATATACCAGATAGATGTCCCAGTGGGAAGATTATCAATTAGTAGTATCCTTTGCCATCCCAGAAAACAGATGCATGATCTTCCCAGCCAATTTCACACACTTGTCTTTGTTTGTGTGGAGAATCATGATGCTTCCATTGTTTAGATTGTTTTTGTTTCATGTGTGTAGTAGTGCACCCTGTTTCATCATTGGTCACATATCAATGCATTAAATATGGAAAGATCTCTCTGAAAACAGGTCAAACTTTGCTGAGAGATTTGCACTTTGATTTGCTTTTGATCCTGAGTTAGCAGTTGCAGCACCTATCTTGTCAATAATTTTTCAAGAAAAATTCTTCCATAAAAATATGAAATACACATTCCCCTGAAATGCTTCAGCAATTTCGAACACCTTTAATTGGTGATTCTTCAGAACCATGCCATTCACGTTATGGATAGCTTCTGATGTTGTGAGGGATTTTGGTTGCTCACTGTATTAAACAGCCATGTTTAATATGTGATTCACCCAAAACTGTTAAAAATGATGGTGTAGATTTCCCCAGAGTGTTTGTCTTATCTGCAAGAACTTCTATTGCATTCATACCCTTCTTTACCAAGTACTAAATAACTGCACAGTTCAATATTTGCAATTTTTCCCATCTGCACTACAACAAACAGCTATAATGAATTATTCTTGACATAAAAATATTATTGCACAAATATTTCTATGGAAGATGGCAAGTTTTGATGATAAAACTGCTTTTGAATAGCTATTGCTATATTTCTGCTGGAGGATGATTGCATGCATACAATGTTCATTCAAGTGTAATATTATATGATATTGAAATAACTTAAAAGTTTTCCCATGTTTAACATATATGCTGAGTTCATTAATATGTTTCACTATATTTATCAAATAGTCTTTTAAAATATTTTATTAAACTTTGTAGCATAGCAACAATCAGTCATAAAATGCAAGGCAAACTTTCCTGGGACTGCAGGACAAGTTTTCTACCAATAAAAACTGGAAATACAAACATTAGGCACAAGAGAGAAATCCAGTATGCTTTCTTTTGCTTACAAAAACACATTTAGCAATAGTTATAGGAAATTAAACATTGAAAATTTTGGGGGTAGCACAAACCAGCCTTCTAGAGAAGCCATCCCTGGTGCCTTGCAAGAAACAACAGTACTCATAACATAATTAAATATTAAGTTCAATAAAACAATTTTTAGTGCTGATTTTCCACTGCATGGTTCTATGTTGCTTACTTCAATATAAAAACATCATCAAGGATTAGGCCCTCTAGCCTGTTCCATTTCAAAACTGTTCACACTATCTTTTCAAAAGTCAACTCAAATTTCTTCTTGCTATAAGATTATAACATAAAGCAATCTTTGCTATTTTAAATTTGGCATCAGTTGGATTTTTTTCCAAATTTGTTTTAAACTTTTGGTTTACTGACTCAAAAGTATGGAACAAAATACTGTTGATTTGGATACTGTGATAATGAATACTAAGCATTACTTCAATCTTTTAGATTAAAATTATATTAATTCTTATTAATTATTGATGATAATTTTTGTATAGATATATTAAAATTCCATTTACATTCATTAGAAAGCTAAGATTTATTCTGAAATAAAACTTACCTGCAGTAAATTTAGGGATACTGCTATCTTTTCCTTTACATTCAAGAAATCAGCAAAACATAAAGATTCCACTGACTTTAAAGGCATACCAAGGATGCCAAACATCTCCATCCAATGCTTATCACTGAACATTTCCCCACGGACATATTTGAGGCATGGAATTACTGTCTACATAAAAAAAAAGGCCAAAATTTAGCACATATTTAAATGAGCCCATATAAATGAAGAATAACATTTAAAATTAGGAATGATATTCAAACAACATTTTAAATTATCTACCTTGTATTTTTCAATTTCCTGCAAAAGCCTAACTGTTAACGAAGTGGTTTCCTTTGAAGATTTTAACTTTTCCTCCCACTGCTGCAAGAACTCTTCAAACCTGTAGCTCTTACTTCGAAATACAATCCATTCTTCTTTTGACATGCTCTCAATTCCTAAGAAAGCAAATATATATTAATGAGTTATTAGTTAACTACTGGGCTTTAATTTATAAACTTTTCTGCTGATGCAATGCCCATACTTCGCACACAACACATCTTCAAGGGAAAAATCAGGAATCTATTAGATAAATTGTTCTGATCATGACAAAATATTCATTGGGGAAAAGGAGGGGGGAGGCACCAGCTTTAAGGAACAGCAGAGAAACATAAAATATAAGCAAATAAATAAATCTGCAGTCCTTTTTTGAGACAAAAGTCACAACATCAAAGTATAAATCAAACTAATAAAATCTGCTCACAAACACAATGAACTGGATATCTGGGAAAATATCTACATCAAGAAGTGTAACTATAGTTAATGAACTTTGACACTCCCGAAACAGACAATTCTCTCTTCAAGTTCATCAAAAGACCTCCAGAGGCCTCCAATGCCAACAAGAATTGTTTTGGAATTTCCCAACAGTAAGGATGCAAGCAGATATTAGCAATGTCTTAGTGTAGAAAACTGGTGGGTGAAGCAAACTAGAGTGTTTAAGTTGACTCATTAGTAACTTTTAGTATTATTTTGTTTTCTGAATGTTTCAATGTAATAAAGTTTCCTTCTGGAGTCTTCTTAACATTATATTGTTAACTTAACACTCCTATTTTATATGGCACTTATTACTCATTTGGAAAAAATAATTTTTTTAACATGAAGCTGCCTCATGAAAATGTAAACCCATGTCCATGTTTGCCTGTATTATGGTAAGTTTTCAAGTAAGAGAGGCTAAAAATATCTTATTTTGTTAAATAATATACAATAAAAGGTTTTCTAGATTAAGATAGCAAGTCAATTTGGTGAAGACTGCAGAGGTGATTTTGAAAAAGCTGTCAATAAATGGTTTCCAGCATGTTCTGAAGATTGGTAAAAAGCTGATAACAATGCATTGCATCTGACTGGAACTACTTTGAGAACATAAAAATTATGAGTATGGATAAAGATGTGTTGTTAAAAAAAATCATCATTCTTTATTGAACAGCCTTTGTGCATGATTAAACTAAAGCCTGCAATCTTACTAAATGGTTCTGTACAACTCATGCATTTGCTAGCCAGAATCATTGCTCTAATAGCTATTTTATGTAATTTGTGACTAGAATGTATTTGGCAAGTTTCCCCAGAAAAAAGTTCTATGACACACTAATTTCTCACCTTTACTGAATTCATCAAAGAGTGACCACATATCTTCATGTTTTGTAATGTCATCTTCTATTTCTTTAAACACATAGAATCCATCAGGTGTTTCCATTCCAAAGTGAGCACAGTCTTTTCTATAATTAGAAATGGTTGCAGTTACTCTTAATTGTTAAACTAGCATTTCTGAGCAAACAATTAAAGGAATACACTTAGTGTTACAATTTAGTACTTACATTAAAGAGATAAGCTGTACCATATTTATTACACAAAACAGAAATCTTATAAAAACTTTTTCAAGGTGGGGTATGTCTTATTTCATATAATGAATTAATAATTGTTTCTGCAGAAACATCCACAAATTTAATAATTTAAAAAGGCTGTAAAATCTGAATCGGCATTGTATATGATAAAAGAAAATGATAAAACAAAATAGGCAACTATCATATTTCCTAGCATATTAAATTCTACTTTACTTTATCAGTGAAAAAATTAAAAATGTAAATATTGTGTATATCAGACTCCCAAAATAATTCAGACAAAACTCTTATAAGATAGTTGCATTGCATCTATAACTGCTATTGTTTGATAGACTGCTTTTGGTGACATTACATGGAATGGCAAAGGCAATAGGAAAGATGGCAGTTTTAATAACTCTCATACTAAGAGTTATTTTTGACCTCATATGCAGGTGAGCAAAGCATGCAATAGGCCAAGATCATAAGAAACAAACAATTCACACACTGATGAGTGTATATGGACAGTCAGTTTCAGTTTGCTATTACTAAAGCCAGCATTATTTCTATCTTTATGTTATTATTAATTCAGTTTGCATTTATGAGATCAGTGTAGTTTAAGACTTTGTGTTATTACAGGCTATTGGTGTGTCAGTGTTAATTACAGCATTTTAGTGAAGTAAATTGTACTGTATGTAATGTAATGAAATATCAGCACTACAGTAGAAAAAATAATCTTTAGGAACAATCCCCAATACTATAGAAACTTCATGAAAAAAATAATAATAAATAAATAATTAATGAAAGCAAGCTGTTACACATGAACTTATACTCTTAAAGCTATTAATGTTGAAGTGGTATTTTTAAGCTGATACAGACTTGGTTTGAATACATACTTCACTTATTTATTTTTAATTGTTTCAGGAACATTTACTCCCATCATCAGCAGAAGAGCAATTGGTAGAAACATACTCTGTAGGCAGTTGGAGAAATTAATCTAACATACCAATGTCAGTGTCTCAAAGTTCATGTGCAATTTTTATTTTTCATGATACATTTTTTCCCATGTCGTTTCTTCCAAACAGTTTCAATAATTTTGTTTTTGTATCAATTTCATGGTTTTTGGACCAAAAGTGGGCTGCCACTGCCAATTTCTCTGTATATTTAGAAATGGATATTTCTGAAATGTTCTTTGGTGTGAGTTTCCAAATGTCTTTTTGTCTTTTCAATGTTAAATTTTTATTATTGAGATATCATAGGTGGTGGACACTGATGACACATGACACAAAAAAATAAATTGATATAAGAATTTCAAGAACTAAGCATTCCAGGTCTAAGTTTACAGTATCTATCATTTGCACTGGGGTAAACCTGGAAAAAATCTCTCAAGAAGGATGACTCTGCTAGGATTTGAACCACTATTTATGAGCGCATGCCTTGGCACCTCAGTTACCTCTATCAATGGATATTAGAGTAATATCTGGAGAGTATGATAGATTACAGAAAATATGAGAGATGTAAGGATAGCACTGTTGCCAATTACTGCAATTCACCCTCCACTGTATACATTTTCACAGCCTTCCAATGCTGAAAAATCTGGATTCCATTTTGATCTGCCTCACATAAGAGGAAGATCAAAATACCTCATAAGATATTTATAGCAGTTTGTGGTGTAAAAAGCATACGACTGCATGTAATTCAAAATCAAAAACACTTTGCAGTGGCTTATCCATAATATAGAGTTAATACTGCCAAAGATGCATCCATTTCATTAACCAACTTGAGTTCTATAATTTTTTTTTTCCTACCAGAAAATTATTAAAAAAAGAAAACTGACTTACTGGATAATATTTTTAAATCACAATATCCTATAAGTACTTACAAAAATTTCTCTCTCATCTCTACAAGCATTTCCCATTCCTGTCGTTTTTCTTGCAAGATCCTGAGGCTTCTGGTAAGGACCTCTGGCCCTGAATCCTGAAGGCTCGTCTCTCTGGGTTTTAACTGTTCCCAGCGAAGATGGAACTTTTCCACTTCATTTAGCAAATTCTCAGATTGAGTCATCAAATTACTTTTGATTCCTTCAACCTAAAATATTATAAAATTTATTGCACAGCACAATATTACATTAAGTGATTGCATAATGAACTAAATTTAAATTTTCAGAGCATATTTAATTCTAATTGTCAAAATGAAAATTTTTTTCTTCTCTTGTTCAAAGAGAATCAATATGCTTAATATATGGCAATCTTTTGTTTGGTGCCAAATGGAATATACTGATGTTTCATGGGCTGATGCTGCAATCCTGCAGAAAAGATATATCATCAGATACATCATTTTGTATGTAACAACTCATTACCTTGAATTGAATAAAAATGTAAAACATAGGTCATGATTGATAGTCATGGAATGTTTGGTTTATTAATAAGTGGTAAGGTAAGGTAGTAAATAAATATTGGCTTTAGTTTAGGTATACAAAATGGCAAACATTTAATACATTACTTGCATCATAGACTAGACATTTATGATTATGTGACATGCTTTAACATGTGTTATCAATTATATATATATATATACTTCAAAGCTCTTATGCTTTCATATTGGCTTAGTCCTTATTTTGAAAAGAGATTTGGGGAAACTATTTCAAAAAAGAAATAGACAGAGTTTGTAAGTTATGGATTCCTATTTAACAGATTCCCAAAAATTAAATAGTTACCCTTGTAATATGTATATTGTACATTTACATATCAAGAGAATTTTTAATATTTAAATTATGTAATGTCCAATGTAAGAAATAATTTATAACAATATATAATTTATTGTAAAAAATATTAACATGAAATATAACAAAATTATGGAAAGGAAGTTGGCATGATTATATCTTATATACTTGTATGATTGGTTATAATTTTAGCTTGATACATTAAAAAATACAGATCTTAGAAATTTCACTCAGGGTTCTCTTAAATAAATTTTTGTTGGTTCTTCCGTTTACGAACAGGATTCATTTATTTGTTTCTTGAACGGTACTTTCATATTTGCTTTATAATGGTAGTGTCATCCATGGTATTGGTGTCTCAATTAACAACAGCAGGTTTTGTTAGATACACTCTTTGACAAGACCGCCACGGGTGGCCGAGGTCGTTAAGGCACGGACTCGTGAGCGGGAGGTCTGCGGTTCGAATCCCGCCAGGACCGTCCTCCCTGACTGGGGTTTTTTCCAGGTTTTCCTCAGTCTTCATAACTGGCAAATGCCGGGGAGGTACCTAAACTTAGGCCTGGAACGCTTCCTTCCTTAAAAAAAAAAATATATCCTTTCCCAATTTATCATTTCACCTCATGTATCATCAGTGTCCACCGCCTGTGGTGCCTCAGTAGTGAAAACGGGCGTTAAACACTACTCAAAAAAAAAAAAAAAACTCTTTGACAAAAAAAATATGATCATCTCCAGAATCTATGTGTTGATTGGAGAAGTTTGGAGATGCTCATAAACACTTATTCACAATGTGCATGCAGCAATTGGCACACTGCAGTGAGCACTTTGCCTGTACACATAATGGTCATAATCATAAGCATCTGGAAAGCAAACATTGCGGTAGAGTAGCAGTGGCTGAGCGGTTTAGAAGGCATTGCTCCTCTGCATGAGTTCCTGGATTCAATTCCAACACAATATTTTTGTTTTATTTTTTATTATTGGTTTCATAAGTTCAAATGTAGATCACCATTTTGCCTTAATATATTATATTTCAATGTATCATTTGAGTATTATGGCATTACCTATGCATACACAAAAACCTAATCACAAACTAACGTATTATTTACATATAACTAAATAAATACATGAACAGAAACATTTATTTCTAAAGAAAAACACTTAGAAATATACACAAATTAATATTGGATATATGAATCCTCAGCATGTATAAATGCCCTCAATCTTCAGGGCATAGATGAAATTAGATTTCTACAGAAGTGTGGAACGAGAGGCTACAACATACCAGGTTTCTTGAATTTGTGCCATCACTTTTATCCTTTGTGTATGTGCAGGAAATGCATGTGCAGCATATTGAATTTAGATTGAACAAATTTTGAAGCAAATATAATATGTTAATGTTAAAGATTGCTGTATATGGAAAACAATATTATGAAACTAATTTATCATAATATGTTACAAAAGTTTAATAAAAAAAGTGCTTCATGCTGGGAGGCAAATCTGAACTCTTAACCATGACATCACTGCACACAATGCCACAGAGCTAACAGAATAAACAACTGTTGAAGTGGCTATACAGCTTTGATGGAAACCTTGTGAACTGTGCATTGTAACAATAGGACTTAAAAGAATTTTGTGTTGAAGGGACGACTCATTTTTTTTGTCAAGGAGTGTACATATCCCATTTAGTACATATACAACAATAGATGGTAGGGATGGGAAATGAGAGTACATGCCTTGAGAAGAAGTTCTTGGAAGAAACATGTTTCATGAACTTCTCGAGATGATACAGATGCTTATGACATCATGTAGAAAACTAAGAGAAATAAGCTATGACATCTTGGCAGTAAAATTAGTCAGGAAACTCTTTAGCTTTCTATGCACAGCAAATAGCGAAAGCAGGAAGATGGTGGGAGGTTTTATTTATCCCAGTCAACCCATGAAGAAGATATGAGAATCAATCATTTCATTTGATCCTGATCCTTTACTTTTTAGATAGGAAAGATCTGTGCTCTTGTGCTTGTAAAGTACTGAATTTTATTATATATTTTTATCATACTGATGGCTACCAAGAGAAGATACAGCCCTGCAAGTATTTTACAGAAGCCACAAAAAAGAAAATGCAATATAATATTTATTTCTGGTATATTAATTTTGAAGAAAAAAAAATACATAAAAATAATGCAGAATTTGACGAGCCAAGAGATATGTTGAGGCAATCAAGCATCGGCTAATTAGAATTATTATTTTGTTTCTTTTTGAATTGGGTTTTGTTCTGTTTCATTTTATTGTGCAAATACGCAATGATATTAACAGTAAATATTAATATTAAATATAAATGTAATGTCAGGGAAGAACCTATAAGGTACTCTGAAGGTAAGAACTTCTAAAAAGATGTTCCACACACATACATTAATGGAAATTGCAATCCTGAAAAACAGCTCAAGGCCTGTGATTTGAGAGAGCAATGTTCACACCACATTGTGATATACACATGCACACAGGGAGCGCAGCACAATTCACTTTTGCTCAAGAAAGGCATTTTGGGATTTTGGTTGCTGGCCCCAAGGCCTCTTGAGTGAGACAAATTCCCATCCCTAGTAGCTGAGGTAATGGATGCACTTTTATATATCCATTTGAAGTAAAACTAATTCTGAATTATAATTAATAAAAATTAATGCCATTGACACTGTTGATTTTCTCTAAGCCCTTTTACCTTCTGCCCCTGTTTAAAATAGTTATACCTGCTTTGTAATGAGATATTGATGATTGTCTAACATCGTCTGGAAATTGTCCCATCTAGAAGCCATTTGTTCTACCTTTTCCACCCTCTCTTTGGTCCAACTTGCCAAAGTCTTGTTTTTCTTCTTAGCTTCTTCAAATATGGCCAGCATCTTTCAAATAAATGTTATAAATTAAATATATAAACACAATAAATAGAGCAGTTTTGTTCTATGAAATCTGTTCAATTAAGAATGATCATAATTTTTACAGGAACAATTTCCCACACTAAAATTTAACTTCAGAATACTCTGTTAGCTCAATGCGAAATATACATATGGCTCTAGTTTCATTGTTCCAGCCTGTGAGAGGTTTACAAGTTGAGACATATTCTGTTCCACCTATGGCAAAAAGAAGATGACCTGTGAAGAACAATATGCTGCTTTGAAATTCTGCTTTCGTCTCAACAAATCTTCAGCTGAGGAAGAGTTTGTTCTTCCCTATAGCACATGGTTTAATATGTTTAAAGAGGGAAGGAAAGGGGAAAAGAGGGCAGGCAAGCAGTTTCAAAGGAAGGTAGACCTGGCATTCCAGTTTGTGGTCTCATGGAAGCAAACATTAACACAGCTGCTGTCATTGTGAGGGAGGATTGTCCAATAACATTAATGACACTTTCAAAATTTCTGAAAATTTCACTGCATACTACCAACGTGAGTTGCACATGAGACATGTTCGTGCATCGTGGGTTCCAAGACTGCTGATTCCTGAACAAAAGGCATTTGCTTGTAGATGAAGATGATATTACAGCAAGATGTAGAGTTTCTTTCAAAGGTAATAACTGTTAATGAAACTTGGCTACATCATTTAATTTTGAGAGTGAACAGCAAAGCTTTGAGTGGAAACCAGCATGTCATACCTGCACACAAATGCAATGAGCAATCATACAGAGATGCTCTGAAAACTCTTTAAAGCCACACCACATGGAAAAGGTCACATTTCTATGCAACAAGCAGAAATCTATACCACAATAATGCATGACCACACATTGCAAATGTTTTTGCTGAATATTTCATTAAAATCAATGTGAAATATGTCCCTCACCATTCCCAAGCCCAGAATAAGTCCCATATACATTTTTCCTTTTCTTGGAAACACCTGCATGGAATTTTCTATCATCAGGAGAGGTGGTGAAGGCTGCAGAGGTGATTCTGAAAGGACCTGCCAAAAATGTTTTCCAGATGTCTTTGAAGACTGGCAGAAATGCTGGTACAGATGCATTGTATCCAACAGGAACTACTTCGAGAAAGATTGTCCAAATTATGAGAATAAGTAAAGGTATCCTAAACTTAGGTATTGATTTTTTTTTTTTACACTAAACTACATTTACTTACATAAAAGTAAGACGCGTTTCGGGAGAATCTCTCCCATCTTCAGTTGCTCACGGAACTGCCGGAAAATAAAGGTATGTTGTCAAAAAAAATTATGATCATTCTTGTTTTCAAGCACAACATTTTGTGAACAATTTTTATACACAAAATAAATGTTTTGTTTTTTAAGAAATTTTGTACCTTAAGCAAATACAACCACTCTGAATCAAATGTGCTGCCTTCAAAATGTTAAAACTGTTTCATGTGGACAAGGTCAATTTTAGTTACACTTGGTAGTATGATCAATTAAAATATATATGGTAATAATTACTTTACCATAATGGTAACTTTAAAACAGTGGATGTTCAGGACAGCAAGGCACAGTAATCAAATAGTGACATTGCCTTGCTTATGCCAGTATCAGCAAGTTTGTAGGCAGTTGCACAAAATGATAGGTGAATGTACAGTGTTAAAAACAAATACAATGTTCATTTAGAAAAAATGTGATCAACACTATTAATGCATTTAATATTTTAATATATTACAGATTAGAAATAGAAAGAAGTTATAAACAATGTGTAACTAGATGTTGATGTCCAGCAGTTTGCAACCAGTCTTGAGAGTATAATGAAAAAAATATTACAATGCCCTGGATGAAAACATGCAGAAATTAGATTTCTTCATGAAATATGATTACACTACAGTAATACTAAATATAACTAAAAATGAAAATGACATAAAAATGTCTGGCAAAAAAGTTTCAGTAGCTCTGCATCATCTACATAGAAATGCCCTAAATACTGGATGTTTACAGAGCTAAGAAGCAGAAACTTACCAATATAAGATTACAGGGTGAAAAAAGAACTATAGATACTTAAAAATTCTCATTTTGTTGCACTGTCATGGTCTTATGAATAGTGTACAAAGCTCTAGTGGCTGAGATGTGCAGAACTGCACTGCTAGTGAAAAACCAGGTTGTATTAAAATCAGGCAAAACCAAACTACACTTTTTAATGTTATGTGTTATTTGATGGCAAAATGATTATAGTTTAATGGCTTAATTGATAATTCTATGAAGTTTCATTTAGTCTGATTTACCAAGTCTGATCCTAATAAAATAGTTTCTATTTTAGAACCCAATGTTCCCTAAGATTACTTGTCACTTTTATACTGAGTATGAAGAGAAAAGTAATAAGAAACATCATTCAGCTTGAAATTGAAATATGTCCCACTAAATATTGTTTTTGTTTTAATCTGTGGGAATTTTCACACTGAAACGTAACATTAAATAATTTTGGCTAGATAGCTCTTAAATTTGACTAATTTTCACAAATTTTCTTAAAGTATTTAACCCGTTCACATTAACTTCATTTACTTACATAACACTAGGACATGTTTCAGAAGCTAAATGCTTCTATCATCAGCTGTTCGATTACTGGAACTGGCGGCTGGATCCCAAGATGCTTTTGTGGCATTCTCTGATAGTTCTAGTAGAAACTTGAGTTCATTGCTTAAGATTCAGCTGCCAGTTATAGTAGTCAGTTAACAACTGATGAAGGAAGCAATTAGCTTCCGAAATATGCCCTAGTATTATGTAAGTAAATGGAGTTAGTGTGAAGAGGTTGAATACATTAATGTAGGATATATTACCGTACCATTGTCTACAGCTTCATAAGTAAATTTATTCACTTAATTACTTTTGCTTGTTTTGAAGGCATTTGCCTTTATTCTCAGTATGGATTCATTGTCCATACAGTCCACTTTGGACTGTAGATGTCACCCTGAGGTTTTAGAATGGAGATGAGGGTCATCATATTTCGGAAGATCAAAATTAACCGTTCTTTATTATTATATATAAATACTTTATCCCAAACAGCCACTTCTATTAGTTTCTTAATTTCTTTCAGACCAAAAATAATGTGCTATGTGCTCCTTGAAATAAAGAATATTTATTTTAGTTTTAACTGCAGTCATTATAGTTGATTTTATATATGCCTGCTGGTTTGCTGGAAGGGATTTTATGTTTTATGTTGCTTTTTAGGAGATTCTTTAAGTTGTATTTGTTTACTGGAGCCAAAATAGTATTATAAACATATATTTTTCCTAAATTTCCAGTGAGGCCAGAATGGAAAGTAAACTTCCTATATTGCATGCTCTTCATTATAGCCTTTCAAGGTGGTGGTGCTGTTAATTTATTTATTTATTTTTTTCCCATTTCTCAAACTTTTTTTCTCTTATTGACAATCTATTGAGTAACCATTTTTTCTGTTATATCCTGGAATGGTTAGTGTTGTAATTGATATTCTGTTAACTTCTGTTTCCATTGTGAATTAGCTGAGGTGTCATGCAAGTTGAGTAATTTTAATGCATCCTGTTTCTATTTTTGGTTGACAATCACAAAAATGTCATCTATGTGCCCGTGCATGTCCAAAAAAGTTGATGAAAATTAGTATTGAAATTTAAGTGATATCTAGCTAAAAGTACCATATCTCCAAACCTTACATTCATAAAAGTGGGTCTTTTAAAACTAATAAATACCTGAGGAGCAGTTTTCATAATAGTTGCATGCTTTGTGTTTGCTTCCCCAATCTCTTCCACGGTTTGTGGTTGTTTAGACAACAACTCAATGGATTCTGTAGTGAACTTCTCTAGTGCACTCACATCTCTTACAATGGAAGTCTGTAGTGAGCTAACCAATGTGTCCCAGTAACGACGATTGTGCAACTCTATCTCAGCCCTTACTGGTAGAAAGCTCACAGAGAAGCAGTCAATTTTTTCCTCCATACTGTTAAAAAACACATGAATCATACTTATTAGCACCTGTAGTTAACGTGAGGAATACAATTGTATTTAAACACTTGCTTAGAAAAGTTTGAAGAAATATTTCAAAAGGTGATATAGCTTTAACAAGCTATCCAATTGCCTTAGTGATAAAATATTGAACAGAATGAACTAAGCCAAAATTGAAACTTATGCGTACAAACACATTTTTTGTCTTCAATAAAAAAAAAACAAATCTGTCAAACAATATCAATACTGGCTAAGGGAAGCCCACTTTTCTCCATTTCTGTCGGTCCTGGTGGTTCATACCGTGCCTCGTAGACCCAAGATCATGGTTTCAATCCTGGCCAGGGTTAATAGATATTTTTGAGCATAAAAATCCTAAGTATGATTTCCTTCCAAAGGGAACTAAAGCCATGGTTCCCATGTCATAGATTTACAGAATGTAAAAGAACCTCAAGACTGAAAGATGAGACAGCTGAGCAAAATTTATTGGCAGTTTCAAGCTCTGTATTGAATGACATGCTGAGACTTGATATGTTAAAGAGCATCAGTAAATAAACCAAATAAATGAATAAATTTTCCATGAAAACTTATTCATGAATTTTTTAAGCAAACATTATAAATGCCTTTCCATTCATTTTTAAAATGTAATAAAAGCATGTAGATGATGTATCTGCAATAATGTCAAAGAAATTCTGATGAGATGCTTAAAAAGTAATGAGAGCAAACACAAAATTCACCAATGAAAGGAAGAAAATGGCAAGCCTGAATTTTAAGGCTTAAAGTCATTAGCCTTAAGACAAACTCAACTTTAATATCACAGAAAAGGCATACACACTGAAAACTACACAAAAAACAATAGCTATCATCCTATTTCACATAAACATACCATTTTCATCAGCATGGTACACAGAAAGTTAATGTCTCATTCACAAAAACAGCATACATAAAAATTACAATATATGTTCAATATAGCAATAAGCAATGGATACAGTACTAACACAATAGTAACAAAGATTAACAAATTCAAAAGACAAAAATTCATAAAAGCCATTTCTACACTTAAAAAGATCAAAGATAGTTGCAAATATAGTGTTCACCTATACAGAACATCATCACAATTTTCATCTTTTTGGTTGATGCAACTTTCTAGCATTATTTATTTATTTATTTATTCTGGTAGGGCTATGGCCATTAGGCCTTCTCTTCTGCTCTAACTATCTAATAATAATTACATGAAGTTATAGCGACAATATTACAATCACAACATTGACAGTAAAGTTGACAATACTCATACACATATAAATCTATGTAAAACATTATATATATATATAAATAAATGTATGCTAATACATAAATATTGATAATGAAAAATATTAACTTAAGAAGGGGAAAAAAATAAGAAAATTAAAGAACAATGATACTGCAACAAGCACCAGCAATGACAACTTATACATATATCAACCTACATAAATCCTGAAAATGAAAATAAAAATACAAGTAAAATATAAAATTAAAGTCTAACAATACTATGAAAGAGACAGGAACATTTATGATAGTAATAAAAATAATAGAATGAATAATTCTACAGAAGGGTAAAACAAATAATTACATGCATTGTAACAAAAGGAATTTGAATCTACAGTAATCGATTATTTCTAATAATATTAAACAATTTCTTATGAAATGCTCCTAAAGTTCTGCAGTCTATTCTCAATTTTGACAAGATTTTCAAAAAATATTATTAAAATAACATTACAAAATAGATACAACATAAAAAATATATTAGGTTCTTCATTAAAAGACAGCAGCTTTACCGCTATCTTGAAAGTAACAACATTCTAGTTAATGATCAATTTCGCTTTAGGAAAGGAATTTCATGGAAAATGCAATCTTTACACTTACTAATGAAATTTTAACTGCATTCAATGAAAGGAGTACATGCAGGACGAATATTCTGTGATTTAGCAAAGGCTTTCAATTTCACCAATCATGAAATTTCATAGATATAGGTATTAGATAAAAAAAACCAATATTTAAAATGGTTTATGTCATACCTTAACAAAAGGAAGCAAAAAATAGCATTAAAATGTCCCTTTAAAAATAAAAACAATGCATCAGAGCAGGGAATGATTAAACATGGAGTGTCTCAAGGATCTGTCCTGGGCCCTCTTCTTTTTTTGATTATATAAATTATCTTTTCCTAAACGTAGGCATTCATTTTTTTACACTAAACTCCATTTACTTACATAAAAGTAAGATGCATTTCGGGAGAATCTCTCCCATCTTCAGTTGCTCATCGAACTGCCATTACTTGAAATGATGGCTAGATTCACCATTTTTCCTAACCAACAGGTGTTTAATTATTGCTTCTAGACTTGTTTGTCTTGTATATAAATAATGTATTTACGAAGCTGTTGACAATGGAGTGCATCCAGCCATAGTTTCGAGTACTGGGTTCGGTGAGCAACTGAATATGGGAGAGATTCTCCAGAAACGCGTCTTACCTTTATCAACAGTTTCATAAATACAATATTTAAATGATCTTTCCTTAACTATTCAAGATATATGGTGTAATAACACTGGATTCAATTAACATTTTAAATTCAAATGTAAATTGGAACTTCCACATTGAAGTCAATCATATAATTGATATTATTGTATGATTTAGTTGAACTGCACACTCTTAAAGCTTCACTTACTTACCATAATATATAGAACCAGTTTCGAGAACATTTTGTTCTCATCATCAGCCAGACTAATCCAGTTGAATTTCAGCCTGACAACAAGAACGAAATGTTCTCAAAATCGGTTCTATATATTATGACAAGTAAGTGAATCATTAAGAGTAAGCAGTTCAACTAAATCATACAATAATATCAATTAAGATTTTAAAATTAGTTTATTATGCAGATTTCAACTCAATAATGAAATATGGTCTTATATTTCGAGGAAACTCCGTTAAAAGTGAGTGCCATTTCCTTATATGGAAAAAATCCATATAAATAATCATTGGTACACATAGCAGACATTCATGCAGAAACCTCTTTAGGCAATTTGAAAATTTAACTCTTCCATGTGAATATATATTAGAGCTTCTCTCTAACTTCACTCTAAATTGAAACTCATAAAAAGATTAATATCTGCACAAGAACAACAAAAATCAAACAAAAATTTAAAGGAAAACCATACAAAGACTTAAATACTTTCAAATATATTTTATTGAAACCAAAAAAATTGGAGTTGCCCAATTCTGCTTAATTACTGGGCATGATTGCCTGTCAGAACATCTCTTCAGGATGAAATTAATCAAGGACAGCCACTGACCACTGTGTAAGGTCATGAATACTATCTTAAACAAAGAACATCTACTGAAATGCAGCCAGCTAGATAGTAACAAACAAATGAAAAATATTATTATTATATTAATTTACATTTTACAATTTACATTTAAATAAAAATGAAAAATAATTTGAAAGTACTTTATTTGGAAGATAAGGGAAAAGGATAAATATCAGCATCCCTAATGGCCACTAGCAAATGAACGACTGACCATATATATTATCTCTTGTGAACTTTTATTGAACGAACGAAGAATGCATGAAATTTATTTATATGCTAAGAAAAAATACAAATACAAACTACCAGGGGGCCTCCACTATCTGACCAAGGCCATTTTAGGTATGATCCCTCACAGTTACAAAAATATAATTACAATACAATGAATACAATAATTGGTTAATCTAAGTTCTAATACAATTAAGCAAATACAATATTTTCACCTTGATTGCACCAGTCCCCAGTCCCTGGTTCATTAGCAGCATTATCAGTCAGTCAGTGGTGACATGAAAGCTGTTCTGTTGCTGGGATTAGCTGAACTGGCTGTTTGTAGTAGTTAGAAAAAGTACCAAAGAGGTAATTTGAAGATTGATAAACAGAGTGATACTTAACCATTTGCATTAAGATGCTACTCAGATGCACAATGCTCTTAGAGAAGGCACATTTATAATGACTGGAAGCTCTTTCTTACTGAAAACCACAAACAAAAATCTACATGGTAGATCTCTCAGTGTTGAAAGATTGTTCTTTATTATGCTTAGATTACTATGCAGCAATTTAATCAAGGCAATAAATAATTCTAGAGCAAAATAATTATTGCTTGCAGTGTGCAGAATTGATGAAAGTAGGTTGGTCACAATTCTCTCAGAAACACTCTTCTGTTAATCCTCCATCAAAGCATTACTCCAAAGGTGTTTGAAATACACCAGAAAGATCTTTGGTGTAATCACATCAGAAAAAACAAATGATTAAATTATAAAATCTTGGTGTCACGAACTGGAAATTACAAAAATTGAAGACATAAGAACTGGTCTCTGTTAGTTAATTCATTGTCACAGGATACCATAATTATATCTGTGATAACTTTAACAAAAAATGTTAAATGGACAGAAGAAGAAAATGTTGCAGTTTGTACAATGATTGTGTATTTTATCTTCCTTTCAGTAGCCTTTAGGAACTGCAGAGTATAGGTTGTCATCTCTATTGGCTGTTCAGATGTCTACCAAAAGAAGAACTTTATTTTTTTCCTGCATATCTGGCTATATTGTTTATTTTAGGAAGAGTTTTAAACCCCTCTTATTAACACCAGATTAACACATTTGCTTACAAATGCCTTGATGTTTGGTAAACTGATATTCAAAAACATGTGATCTACTCTAGCAGACAATGCACAGCTCTCTTCTGTCTGCTGCACTGCTTGTTGCAGGATATGGGGTGTGTGTATAATATATATATATATATATATATACTGTCAATACTGTTTCACCCTAACAGCTAAATGTTTGCATGGGTTTTTGTTTATGATCCTTAATAAAACTAAAATTGTGTTCTATTTTCTGAACAACTGCAGTGACTTTTCCTTGTTAGTATATGATTCTTCTTAAATAACATATCTTGAAGCTAATCTTATTTATTTATAGCAACAAACAACAAAAAAATGAATTGGCTCTTTATTGGGAAGCTAGGGAAAAAAATGATAAATATCAGCATTCCAAATGACCATTAGCAACCAAACAACCATCTTATTTATTTATTTATTTAACCTGAGAAAAGTTAAGGCCATGGCACCTTCTCTTCCACTCTACCAGGCAAAAACCAGCAAAAATATAATATACATAATTATAGTTATATAAAATACATAATAAGCCAATTAAAGATATATAATGCATGTAAATATTACATATTTTAATGCAGTTAGAAAGTTGATATGGATAATGTTAGAATTCCACCTGTTCTTTAATAATTTTTCTCAAGTACAAGGGGGGTAGGAGGAGGTGGAGTGAGAGACTAACTATTGTAATTCCTAGTATTGAGATGATAATCTATGTTTAAATTGCTTTATTGTCCAACTATCTCTGACTTCACGAGGAAGGGCATTCCAGATATTATTTCAGATTCTGGGAACTCACATGCTGAATGAGATTAGTAGAAATGTGTTTGGTGATGAACGATAAATAGTAAAGTCATATTATGGGTTCCAGGTAAGGACAGGTACATGAAGCAAGAGGCAATATATTGAGGGGTGAAGATACGAAGGTTTTTGAACAAAAATGTAAGGGAATGGAGAATCCTACATTCTTTTACAGGCAGCTATGATAATTGATTGCATGGGGATAGGGATGCAGATCAAATTTATGAGTGATAGAGACGAAACGAACACAGGCTTTATTAATGCATTGTAATCTTTTGATATGCCCAGTACTATTTATTATTTGTTCTTATCCTTGATAATATTTACTTATTATTTCAATATTATTTTTAATTTCCCACTTGATATGCATCCTGCTCCTAGCTCATATGCTAAAAGTAAACCAGATATCTCCATTACAAGTATTACCAGAAAATGAAAGCTCCATTTTTATTGGTAACGTCTTACTGCTTTATCAGAAGGAGCACTTCCTTTATAGTTTAATTAAAAATAAAACTTGATATCCAGATTTGTGCAACGAAGTCTGAAGTTTGCATAAGAAAGAATTAAGAATAAATGAATTTGTTCAAGAAACTTAATGCAAAGAAGTATTAAAAAGTACTCTATAGGTATGAGCATACTAAAAAATGGCAACAGAAGACACTACTATATAGTAGTTATAAATTATAACATCTTCATTATCTATTAACTCATGTGCTACAATTAAATTAAGACAAATTTTATGAGGATTACTTAATTTGTAAGATTGTTAGTGGTGCAAATTAGTTTTTCAAGTCATGTACAACATGAAATGAAACATAAAATAAAGCATATGACATAAATGACACTGCTCATTGATGAAAACAAAAAGTCTTTAAGTTATATTTATTTACCTTGGTAGCTTTGCTATATCTTGTCCCCAAGTCTTTGAAGCTCTGAAATTGCGATCCCAATCATCAGCAGTTTTCAGGTATTCTTCAGCAAGCTGATCTAAATTCACAGATCCTAAGGCAACTCTATCCAGCCAACGTGCTTTTATTCCTTCCAAACGTCCAAAGAGATCCTCTGCTTTTGCAAATAGATGGCTAAATCTGTGTGCATTTCTGTTAACACCATAAATATTATAATTCTGGTATATTAATTCTAAAATAAAGAGATATTCCAGATATGTATGTTTTTTATTTATTTATTTATTTAAGGACGCTCTTGAACGTCTCAGGTCATCAACATCCCATTCAATTCAGGGCGTGAAATGGCCAGCAAATTTTGCTCAGGGGCCTCTTCTTTCAGACTTGAGGTTCTTTTTCGTGTCGTAAATGTACAACACGGGACCCATGGTTTTACTTTCCTTCCGAAGGAAGCCATACTTAGGATTTTTACGCCCAAAAAAATCCATCGATCCTGGCCGGGTTTGAACCCGTGACCTTGGGTTTAGAAGGCAAGTATGGTTACCACTACACCACCAGGACTGACAGACATGTATGTAAAATATATTTTAAATAACAAGTGTTGCATGGCAATCAATATAAGAGGGAAACTCAAAAACTATCTACATTCCTTTTTTCCAATTTATTTACACTAAAACAGGAGTTGATCAAATATGTCATTTTTCTATGCAGTCTCCTTTGGCCCAGCAGTCCACAAATTTGCATATTGCCTCCAAGGGTTTTCAGCTGGTTGTGCAACCTTTAAAGGGGGTTTCATCCCTTTAGCTGAGGATGCAGACAAGGGCCTGAGAAACATATTCTACATTTAAACAGTTAAATGAAACCAATAAGAGCATGTAGTTCGCCTCAATCATACAATAATATTAATTATATGATTAGCTTCACTGTACAAGTTTCAATTAGATTTTCTAGTGTTTGTCCCTGTTTGTCCCTCCTTAGTGCATACTGCTAGCAAAGAGACCATGATTACATTGTCCCAGCAGCAAGTGATCAAGGTCAAACTTCGATCACATTACACAGTAGACCAACTCTAAGCATACATGCTCAGAAAGCAATGGAACAATCCTAAAAATATATTATGGTGAAAATACGGATAACTTTTAACTTTCTCCTTCCAGCATAATTATTTTATTTGAACTTAGTATCTTTTATTACAACTTTTATATTCTTATTTTAGTTATTTCTATAGCTTAACTGCTATCATTTACCAATATATTCATAAATCTTACCTATCTATGATTGTTGGAAAGATCAAGCCTTCATTTGTTTCAGTGACACCTCGGAAATTGTTGGGTATTGCCAGAAATCGCTTCAGCTGGGCATAATATTTCATTCTTATCTCTTCCAATGGAGGATTGAACTGTAGTTTCTGTTGCCTGTAAATGAGTTATCAATATATAATAAAATGATTAAAAGTTATAAACCTGAAAACCTAAAAATATTCCATTTAAATGCTCTTGTGTTTTATGTAAGATCCTACTTTCGTCTTACATTTAATTTTGGGCCACATGTTATATTAAATGAAAACATTGAATGATTTCTAAGATAATAGATAAATGAAGTGTAACAATGACAAGAGTTTTTTGGCAATTATGCTAGTCTCCTAATTTTTTATACACTAAAATTTTTTTTGAATCTTGTTCTTGTTTTTAATCTTGCTGAATACATCTCCATGTTGAACTCCAAACTTTCAGCCTTCAACAGGGTGTTCAGAAAGGACTTCCTCAGTCTTCATTCTTTACTGAGAAAGCTTAAAATTTTTAAAAAATCATGCTATTTATGTCTAATGTATGGTCTCATGGCTTTAATAAAAATATTCAGACTTTTTCTGCATACTTAAGATAGTTAACAGGTAATATTATGCATCTTTTGTCAAAGAAATCTGATATACAAAAGAATTAGTTTTACCATAAGTGTACTTAATAAACATAATTTCTGCAGTATAAAACACCCAGAACTCTGACCTATAAATGAGTTCCACTTTGATTTCAGGAAGGTGCTCATTCAGTGCCTCTAGTCCCACTTGGTACTGATGCTCTAAAGCCTTATACAGTTGTCGATCCCAGTGTACTCTCCAAGATTTCATTTGAGTGAATTTCTGAAAGAGAATACAAATAAATATATGTACAAAGTCATCTATTGGTTGAGTGCATTAATTTTAATACACTTGTTATAGTTTCTTAAATAGTCAAATAAAACATAAAAGAATGCATGTATGCAATAAAAATATATGAGGATGTTAAAAAAAGATCAAACTTAAAATAGTGCATCAACAGGAATGTGAGGCATGCTGCATTTACTAATGATATGTTTTGAAATATAGTTTTCAAGTTATGATATTCTGCACTTTAGCACATCTCACAGTGTTTTCTGCTCCTATATTAAGGATGTAATAGTTGCTTTTAACAATTTATGAAAACTCCACCTTAATGAGAGAAGCAGATGTATTACACTAACATGATTTTGTGAATCATTCACTGCTTTTAAGCACCAAAGGCTAATACATCACTTTATGAATTCTGTCACCTTGAAAGACTATTGTTATCCTTCCATTTAAAAATTAATGGACATGCTAAGTATAAAGTACTTGATAGTTCCCTATGTTAAAGAATGAAGAAAATATACATTACTGTAGCTATTTGAAGAATCTAAAAACCTGAAGATCACAATGTACATTAGAACAAGTTAAAAGCATGGTTCACAAGATGTATACGAGTGATAATAGTTTAAAACACCCCACTTCAGAATTTTAGTTACAGTGAATTGAAAATTGAACACATTTTTACACTAAAGCATTAATATACATGAAAATTGACTTTTTACTTTACTCATACTCATTACGGCCATTGAAACATATATAATTTATGAACTTTATTTTCAGATCTTTCAGCCATTAAATGGATGGAGTGCTGCTTATATCTTTCTCTAGTCATCTCAAATACAGTTATGCTTGTGTGTGAAATGCACAAGTTATAAAAATTAATGAAGCAGTATAGACATTCAATCATAAAATAAACAATATAAAATATTGCATTAGCATAGGTAAAAATTAAAACTAGTTATCCACTCACCTGTTCTTCAACTTGGGTCATAATACTTCGTATATCTTTTAAGCCTTCTTTCCATTTCTGCTGGTGGCGCAATAAATCAGTATCCATCAGTGCTATTACCTATAGATGCAGCAAACAAGAAACAGAATTGAATTTTTCTTCACACATGACTATTTCACTCAGAGACAGCAGTCTTTGGACAAGCATGAATGCAAACACTATGAAAATGATACAGATTACTCACAGCTTAGAAGAAATTTACAAAAGGTTCTGACTATGGTTTTCTATGCATTGTTTCATCTTTCTACCCAGCTATACTAGATTTGCTATTTTATTTTCAGGATTTGAAGAAACTATAACAGAGATAAGTTTCCTGTTAGCAGAATTGGAAAGAGCATGTGTCGGTTAGTAACCATAGTGGAAATTGTGCATGATGTTCATCATTGCAGAAGCAGCAAAATGTTAATTGTGGTCATCCATTCAATGTCTGATATTCTAAGATGGAAGTGACTCAAGAGCATTTTCACATGATGATTTTTTTATGATTATAAGTATGGTCTGAGCCAACAAGAATTCCTTGAAAAATTACAGAAAGCTTTCCCAGATTCTGCTGCTTTACGTACAAGGATCTATGACTGGTTTACAGAGGATGAGGAGTATTTGGGGCATCCAGCAACAGATCATAGATGAAAACATTGTTTTTGTAGAATCCATAGTCAAGAATGATCCGCAAATGACTTATATGGAGAAAGAGGAGTCTCTAAACATTTATTCACCTCAGAGGTCAGAAATTCTGCACAAATATCTTCCTGTGAGGAAGCTTTTTTGTCATTGGGTATTCCACGATCTCAAAGAACAAAAAGCAACAAAAGTGAAATGATTTCAGGAAATATTTGTTATTTCAACAATGGCAGTTTTTGAGAGTATCCACAATATTTTCACTGCCAATAATTATATAAGTATTTGATAAAACTGCTGTAAAAACACAATATATGGTTCACAAAGAAAAGTCATTTATAATAATATAAAACTAAGCCATGCTCACCAACTCATTAACCAAACTTTTTTTGCATCCTGTTAAAATACAGAAATGTTGAACTTCTACAGCCAAACATAAAGTAGAGATTTAGGAGGAAAAAAAAGTGGTGGTGGTGGCAGCGGCAGTAATCATAATATTAATGCATAATAATGCTTGACTATCAATAAGTAACCACCAATAAACAAGCAAAACCAAAAAACTATAATAAACAAACATCATTTACCCATCTTAATTATATAATTACATTATATTTCAATCACAAACTGAAATCTCATATCTATTTTGAATTTAGAAAATACATTTTCATTACAGTTAATGTTTTAACAATGTTTAACATCCACGTTTAATAGCTGTTTGTTAAATGCCTGTGTTAGGTATGATGATAGAAGTGATATCAAATGGATTCATGGAGAAGTTAACCAACTCTGAGCAGATTTTAGGAGCAAGAACATTCCAGGTGCTGATGCAAGTTGTTCCTACTGTATATTGTTTAAACTTGAGTTCCTTTACCAAGATATCTCATTCTGTACCTATATGAAAATATTTTAAAATGCAAAAATGTAATGCTCCAAAAATTTCAGTTTAATAAAGTAATTACAAACCTTATCTTTTATCTGCACGTGATAGGACACCAATTTATTATTTTCCCTAGACAGCCTCTCAACAGCTGCTTGAAGGCGAGTGATGTACTTGTCTACTTCTGCAGTATCACTCCAAGTAACCCTGTTTTGCTTTTTCACCAATCCAACTAATCCCTCCAACTCCATTGCTGCTTCCAGCATCATGGGTCTCTGGGAAGCTATCATGCGATCTCCAATTGTGTTGTGAAAATTAGCAATCTGAGCCATAAACATTATAGTTACATTTAATATGTTCAAAAATTTCTGTTAAACTGTACAATGTTTTTAACAAACAGGCAAAAAATAAATTGCCTAATTCTTTATATTGAACTTTCAAGTAAATAACTACAAATTCAAATGAGGTTTGAATATTTGAGTTATTTTAATATTTATTTGAAGAAAAATTAATGTTAAAATAACATAGTTCTATACTCTTTATATATTCTTTTTTTTGTTCAAAGTTCAAAGCAGCAATAAGATGTTTTATTAGAATAAAACTATATCTATCCAAATTAAAAATGCCACCAAATAAATCTTCAACAAAGCAGAATTACAGGGATATCAACACAATGTGGAATCTATGCCAATTAGGTTGTTGACCTTCTCACAAAGAAAGGTTCTGAGATAATCCAAATCAAGACTAAGTTTACCTTCAGAGCCATTAAAAGAACAATTAAAAATAAATATAGTGATATACATATTCAAGAACTGCCTAACAAATCTAAAAACAGAAAATGGAAAGCTATTATTAAAAAACCAGAAATAATCCCTCACACACCACATAAAACTGCAGGGGCAAAATTTAGACTGATTACATAGCTATATGGCAAAATATCAAAATAAAATAGGAATTCATTAAATCTAAATTGTCCTCTATGTAACAAAGTTCAAGTAATGACAAAAGAATACCTTCAAACTTGTGACACTGGAGAGCAAGATCGCTAATGGCTTCATTGCCAATTGCAAAGCATTAGACGACAACATATACTTTACATTTTTCACTCTTATTTTTTCAAAACTGCTTATGTAATTTGTAGCAGCAAAATTTGTCAGTCTAATGCCTAAGAGATACTAATATAAAATGTCTCCCAGCTCTACTATAAATTTTTTAATATGGGTTGTTATTTATGTATGTTTAAAAGCTATTAACATTGAAGCAATGAAATATTCCAAATTGGATATTTTTGAATGTTGACAGAAACTTCACTCATAGGGTTTTTACTTAGAAAATGTTTCAGGAACCCTTCATTCCCATCTTCAGCTGTTAACTGACTGCTTGGTAAGTTTTTGGTTGTTTGGTGAGAGATAAAATGTAAAAATTCATAATTTATCTAAATTTTTTAGAATGAAAAAAAAAATCTTATCTGCATAGTTCTATTGGAGATGTATTTCCTTATTTGGTTAATTTCATGGTTGTGGTCCCAAAAGTGAGTTGCTATTGCTAATTTTTCCCATTGTTTTTGCCAGAAATTTCTAAAATGTTCTTTTTTTCTGGTTTCCAAATATCTCTTAGCTTTTCTTATGTTTTTTAAATTGCAATTTAAGAATTCTATTGCATACATGCTTAATTTTTTTTCTGTTGGGATGCTGTCTTTTAATGAAGAATTTTGCAATTTTTCTTTTATAATGTATTTATTTTGTGGTTCTAATTCAAAGATCATGTCATGAAATTAGCACCACAAAATAAATGCAATATAAAAAATGTCTTAGGTTCTTCACTAAAAGACAACTTCATCTCCAAAAATCAGGCATATATGCAAGGAAGGTGCTTAAATTACAATTTAAAATACACAGAAAAAACTAAAAGAAATTTTGAAACCAGGAGGAATGAACATTTTAAAAATATCTGCCTAAAACAATTGAAAAATCAACAGTAGCAAACTCATTTTTGGAAATACCAATGAAATTAAGCACGAAGTCATTTTGTTAATAGATACATACTGCAACAGAATTATCCACATGAGAAAAAATGTTAATTTAAAAAATTGAGATAAATTAATGAATTTATACATTCCATCTCTGGACACATTAAGAAAATAGCATTTCAGCCAACAGTGTCAACAGAGAAGCAACATCTAGCCATGACTAAACCAAACAGCCCAAAACTTGTGAACAGCTGAAGATGGAAACAAAGATTTCCAAAACATGTCCTAATTAAAATCTCTATAAGTGAAGTTTGTGTCAATAATAGAAAACATTCAATTTAAGGAGCAAAAAGCAAAATGTCTACTTTTAAAAAAAATTGAGTTTAGTGTGAAATCCAATAGACGTCAACACTCTCTACATGCCTGTGCAGTTTAAATTGTTCAAATGACAAAAAGTTCCATTGAAAATGAGGCTTGAATAGGAGTGACTTCATCCAGCATTGAAAATGAACTAAATCACAAAATGTCCACTAGTAAAGTTTTCACTATTCCTTCATTTAAACCTATCTGTTTGGCAACACTGTAAGTTTGTTCTTTGTTGACAATTAATTGTCTGTCATTGTTGTTGGTTTTGACATACAGTTCAATAGTTTAGTGTGAAAATAACGGATGTATGTGGCAGTGACATAGTTATCAGTGAAAACTTAGGGTTCAAGGAAAAGAATGAAAAGAAAAACAAAAAGGAACTAGTAATATGAAGCCAGGTAATATTACTGTATTATTATAAACACTGTTACTTTGTTTTCAAACTATTTAACATTATTATATCAATATCTTATCAATATCTTGAGGTTAGGTAGTAGCACAGAAAGTAAAGCAATGCAATTTTACAAGAGTTAAGCATTTTAGATCACAATTTGATAGATCCATCATTGGATTAAGATTACTTGCTGATGGTTGCAGCAGACAAAATAAAAACCAACATGTTACACATATAAATTATAATTAATCTGTCGTCTAACATTTATCTTTCTGGTTGCTGAAGCACTTACCATCGCATATAACCGAATTGGCCATTGTTTATTCAGTTTGTGGGCACTCTGCTCACAGATAGGTTTTTGGGAGAGTTGAAAAAAAAGGTGTCCAATTCCAGAAATTCTGAGTCCAACCGAGTATGTGAAACTGTACAGAGAGGTGATAGAGGTAAAAGTTTTGGGATGGACTGGATGGTTAAGAATTAGAAGAAACTTACAGGAACTTTGAAAAAACTTAATGGTATTAGTGATAAGAAAAAATTTACTTAAGAAAAACTGGTTCAGGAGAAAATATTGAAATTAAAATAAAGAAAGAAATCACTTATCGCTGTGACGATCCCTTAAAGAAAATTATATCAATGTCTAAAAGGGGTGAAAGGTTCAAAGAAACAGGTGCTAGAGACAGCCAAACCTTTAGTCAGTCATATAAGAGAAGAGAAGAAGGAAGATGCGAGGAAGCTGTTAACAGCAAGGTTAGAGGAAATTTAAAACAATATGTATGATTTTTTTTCTTTTTCTTTTTCCAGAGAATGTGTCTGATTCAATCACTATGGAGCAAATAGATGAAACTGTAAGTGTGATTGTCTGCAAGAAGAATGAGCACTTGGAAAAATACTCTAATATGTGTATGTGCAACTTGTTGGAATTGGAAATTTCATAAGAAGTTAGTTTGCAGGACTCAATAATATTAGAGTATACAATGCATTTTTGTGTTAAATTTAACAAAAATTATGTTATATTTAACAATTAAAACTTCATTCATTATGAATTTATTTATAGGATTCAGAATAAATTGAAAAAAAAAAATGTACTGTGATATAGTTTTTTGTGTCCTCTATTTGAATTCCATTCTTGTGTACAAAGAGAGAAGAATGTGCATTTGACATACTTCCGCAACATATATTTTATATAGACTGATATATGGTTACAACTTAAAACTATTAGAAACCTGTGCCAAATCTGTTTATCTTTGATTGTAGGATATATATATAGTCAGATCAAAATACAATGTGTCCATAAAATTGCTTCGAAACACAAAATGTCCAAGTTAAATATTGTTATTGCATTTACATATCTAATGATCCTTTTTATTGTGAACTATTGTTAAATCTACAAAATAGACACTGAATTGAGATTTTATGGTTGATAGTTAAGATGTTTTACATTTTTTTTATTTCCAAAAATTTTATTTATGTGACATTTTGCATTTTGATTAGTTGCTCCTCATTTAGAGTAAAGTGTTAATTTTAAGCCATATTCATTTCAGTGATTCATCTAAAATAAAATTTAAAAAAAAAGTATGCTTGAACCAATTTCTGTGCCTCTAAACTTTGCTATTTCCCCATGTTTTGTTCTTTCATTTAGTAATGAAGTTGTACTGTTCAAATATGTGTAAAAACGTTAGTAAAGAAAATAGATTATCAATATAGATTACAAAAAAGGAACTGAAGAAATATGAGAGAGTGTATAGAAATGTAATTACATAATATTAAAAAATGCTTCAGACTTTAAAGAAGCAACCTGTTTTGGAACATTAGAAAATAAACATGAATTAGGAAAACAAAGCAATGAAAGGTGGATAAAATAACATATGATCTAGAAACAGGAAAGAAGATAGTGATAGTTGAAATTGTAGGGAATTAAAAACATGGGTATGGGATCATGCAAAGTGTATTAGATTGATGCATAAGTTCATAGCATTTTTGTTTGACATCACAACACTGCATTGCTAGGACACTGTTAACAGCTTGTCATCTGTCATTTATTATTTGGAGCATTGTTTTTGTAATTTTACTTTGAATTTTGCAAATTTGAAGAAAGTTTGCACTATTTGTGAGCTAAATAAGATGGAGTGTCAAGTAAGAAAATAATGAGTACTTCCAATATATTCTTCTTTTTAAGTTTAATAGAGGAGCAAAGGTAGCAGAGAAGGCTAAAAACATTTGTACCATCTGTGTGGAGAATGATAAAAAAATGGTTCTGTATTTTCAAAGAGGGCTACTTTGATGTGAGCAATTTACTGCTTTCAAGAAGTCCATCAGGCTTTGATGAAGATCTTCTAACTCTTTAATCCATGATCATGTTATTCCAAGAATTAGCAGATGTGATGATTGTCAACCATTGTGCAACATTTGCATTCCATGGGCAAGGTTAAAACATCCAGTGTATGGGTACTGCATGCATAAGTTGCATGCTTTAAATGAAAACAAAACCAGCAAGTGGCCTTTGTGCATCTCTGCTTGTTGTTCATTGATTAGTTGTGAACAACATTAACCATTTCTATCCAAGATTAGCATTGGGAGAGAGAATCATAAATAACACAAAAGAATGTATTACTTATTAATTTCTGTATGCTATTTATCTCAAATAAAAACTTTTATCATAACCAAATGCACTACAAACTTATGCATTAACTTGATAGATAAAGTGTGCAAATACTTCTATTTACCTGATCGAGTGCTTTAGCTTGTCTCATAAATTTCTTAGCTAGCTCTGCTATCTCCTGAATCTCAAGTGGAATTTTATAACCAAGAACCACAAGCTGTCGTACTTCTCTCACCAGTCCTACCAGGCGAGGGTTATAGTTTACATGTAGCAGCATCTTGTCCTGATCAAAGCGAAGTACTGGTTCATTGGTGTTCAAGCTGTAATTAAATTTTATTTTCTGTAAGAGTGCTCTCATGCTACGATACAAATCCTTTAAACTCATATTACACTTTCCTGCTTTCTAATTTTCTACAATAATTTATTATTGTAGAAAATTATTTATTGTTAAAGTAATAAAGAATAGTTCTTTATTACTCTGACAATTGTATTGTCCATAAGCTTTATATCAACATTTTGACTTAGCACTACCAGCATAGATTCTAAAGAGAGACATAAAACAAGCATTAAAGATGTACCAAGAGTGCCAATTCAAAAGATGTACCAGACAAAGTTGCTAATGAGTTGGTATACTTCACTTACTAGTTTTAAATGTAAATATTTTGAAACATTTGCTTCCATAATCAACATAAGACTAAATGGTAGAACCATACTCTGTATGCAGTCAGAGGAGCTTATTAAAAATATCCAAAGTCACTAAGTTCATGATGCAGTTTTTATTTTGATAATATATTCTTTCTTACATGTCCATTTTATCTATGCCATCTGTATGGTTGTTACAATCTACAAATACAATGGAAACTATGAACCAATAATCTTTATATTCTTTTGGTAGGCATATTTGTGATAACACAAAATTCGAACAAAAAGACAATGACTCAGTTGTGCTGCATCTGTCAGACTCAGTGAAATTGGAAAATCTTTTGGAAAAATTTAGAGGATACAAGGATTTGGTTAGGGTGGTTCCTGTAAGTCCATATGAGTCTAGGAGATTTTTGAAGTTAATCGCCAAGTGTCAGGTGTATCCTACCAATTCTCCAGAGAGACATCAAACTGGCAGATGTGATACTAACTTCAATCCTGGGAGAGATAGAGCATATGCAGAAGGTTCAAATCTTTTAAGTTATTTGATAAATAAATATCATGCAATATGATATATACATTACTCGATCACTGTACACCCATAGAGTGAGATTCTGCATTAAATATATACCAGAGTGAATCTTTGTGCCTAATTGTATAAGCATATCCAGATCTAGTTATATAAAACGCAGACTATAGATAGAAACAGAGGATAGATTTGGTTATTTATTAGACTGTACTGCTACAGCAGAGATCCAATTAGTAAATTGTTTCCTAAAATTAATTTTTTCTTGATTGTTTTCTTAAAGACCTTGAGAAAATACTTAATGCTAAAGAAACGAAGACAGTTGCCTGTTCCTTCTCGGACCTGCCAAAGTTTTACAGCATAATCAATTGCATTTCACTATGCACTTTGTGACAGGATATGCTTCATTTGCAAATAGCATGTCCGAATTTACTTAGGAAAAATTTCTAAATAAGTTGTTATAACTTTTGGAGGAACCGTTTGTAACAGATGCAACATGCGATGAAATGAAAAATATTTTGGGTTTAGTTGCATTACAAATAGGCAGAAATGTTATGAGTAAGTAGGATCCAATAATGAAAGGTGGTGATGATCAGCTATGTAAGGGGGTACCTGAATTTGAAGGATAAAGAGACTGCAAAATAGATTCATTGTATACAAATTATGTGAACCATTTACCCCTCATATGTACCTATCCTAGGAACAATTCACTGATTGAGTGTTATTTACCTACAGGAATTTATAATGTGGAACCATGTCCTATAAGAGGGTGCAGAGACTGAGCAACCCCTTAGAGACACCACTCCCCTACATGGCAGTTCGAAGGTGAAGAAGATGAGGTTGATGGTCGGTGAGTGGTACAAGAAGCTCCAGGCAGAAGTGGTGGAACAAGAAATTTGGGCCAATGGAATACCTACAGGTTAAGTGTGTTGCCTTCCAAGACCTTTACAATATAAACTGTAACATTTGTATTTATACAACGATTGTGGGAGGAAATAGATAGTTCTCTTCATACATTGCCTATCACCACAGTACCGTTGCCAATGTTGAAAGTAATCGCTGCCATGTTGTTTAGGATACTGTATACATAAACTGCTTGTTAAACTTAGCTACTTTATTATTTTGACAGATGAATTGCAAATAAGATCAAATACATCCTTAGTACAACAAAGTAAGATCATTCATTACATGTCCAAAAACATTATAACTACCAGTTATACTTATCTAATAAAAAGGACATAGCAGCAATCACATACGGTAATTTGGTAGGAAATCAAATGGTCAAATTACCAAATACTGACGTTTTTGAAATCATCAGTATATATGGCATACCATTAACATACACGGTAATTTCATGAATAAAAATAAAATGTATAAGGAATATGTACTGAATGATCTAAGAGTCTCAACATATGACTTGCTATCAGCATTTAGTACCCCTGAGGATCACAAATGGAATGACTTGACTTGACTTGCGCCTATGGCATAGCAGATGAAAAAGGTGATGCTACAAACGTACAAAGTAACTGGACTGTAGCAAACAGAGCTATACCCAAATGTAAAAATTTACATAAATTTCAAATAGAGCTTCCAACTTTATAGAATATGATGTCAAAACCAATATATGGGTGAAGTCTTATATTCTGATTCTGTGGATGAGCTAACACCCTTCCCTTTTACTTTACCATAAAAGGCATGGAAAAGCATACGCAGTATACAATGTGGAAAGTAGGATTTACTCCATGGCCCAATTTGTTTAACCCCAAAATGTAGAGCAGAAATGCTGTTATAGGCAATTAATGGCTTTTCCAGGCAAAATGTAATCCTATACAGCACTATTTTTTCACCAGGGTACCTATTCATAAATCAAGTGGGACCTTGATGAAACAACATGCATTATGTATGGTGACACAAAGCTTTCAAGTCTCTCTTATATTTTGTAATGAGGAAAAATAAGCTATGGCTCCTTGGACATGTGACATTTAGGTGTGAGGAGATCTTTTGAGATCAGAAGTGCAGGATTACAATGATGCAAAAATAACACTGCCATTTTTAACTTAAACTGTAATTTATATTTATCAGTATAAATATACAAAATGTATGTTAGTTTTTTTCTCTTTTATATTTTTCTCCCCTATAACCACGAGGTAATGCTCCAATCCTGTCTTCCAATACCTGTCATTTTCTATCCTCTGAAAGAAGAGTCAACTTGCATTGGCGAATACTATAAAGGGTATGGTTTCTCGAGTGAATGAGATACTGTTGTATATACAGTGGTTGGTTCTCGAATAAACTTTGTTTGTAATCCTCGAAAGTTATACGCTCTTGGCTCACATCTACAATAGACTTTTCAGCAATTCCTTTTATCAGTCCTGCTAGCGTGAATATCCTATGTATGGCTTCCTTTGGAAGGAAAGTAAAGTCGTTGGTCCCCTGTCGTACATTTACGCGGCATGATAAAGAATCTCAAGCCTGAAAGAAGAGGCCTCTGAGTAAAATTTGTTGGCCGTTTCACTCCCAGAATTGAATGGGATTGATGACCTGAGATGTTAAAGAGCATCCATAAATAAACAAATTTAAAAAAAAAAAAAAAAAACATTCCTTTGTTTCTCATCAAATAATCATCATATTCTAACGTGTCTTTGCCCTTAGGCCTACAAACTCTAATATTCGTCGATGACTTACTTCATCTGCCCACAATTCAGACACCTTCTCGGTATTTTTGTGTAATGATATAGTCATTTGGAGCTTCTTTCAAAAGCCTCAAGGTAACACATTAAATGATTTTAAATGGATGAGCTTCGCAACTCTTAAAATACATAATTAATGACTTGGTATCGTCATACAATAAATTTAATTTATCACCAAATTTTGTCTTCAAATCAAAATAAAAATGATACACTTCCAATTTTGCCAATTTCAAGATAGTAAACTCTATTTGCACAGACTTGTTTAGCAGCTCTTTATTATTTGAGAGTTAGTACAAGAAATTGCCATCTACTTCTAAAAAGTTTTTAGCTTGGCCAGAAATGCATTGCAACGACCATGTGGACCCTCATCGGTGGTCTTTTTCACAACAAATTGTTTATATTGAAAGGGATTTTCTGCCGGTTTTCCAAACTATTCGTTATCAGTTTGTAAGTATCAGACAAAGGTTTATTATTTCTGTAATTCCTTCATTGCTCTGTTCATATTTTCGCAAAATGAGTGTTTGTTGGAAAATCCATACATTGTGAACATTTGAAGACGTGAGACCCATTCGTATATAAAACTTTAAATATTGTGGCTAGAACAAGATAAATAGTTTAGACAAAAATGTTGTACATAAACTTTTGTACCGCCACAGGTGGCCAAGGTCGTTAAGGCACGTAATCATGAGAGAAAGGTCTGGGGTTTGATTTTCACCAGGACTGTCCTACCTGACAGGTTTTTTTCCAAGTCTCATGAAAAATGCCAGGAGGTACCATAAACTTAGACCAGGAACGCTTCCTCCCATAAAAAAATCTTTTTCCAATATATCATTTCATTTCATGTATCATCAATGTCACCACCAGTGGTGCCTCAGTAGTTAAAATGGGCATTAAACACCATTAAAAAAATTTTGTCTTAATGATGAGGAGCTAATGGAAATTCCACATGTGCATCATGCAGACCGTCATATAGTTTAGGTTCACCAAGGCCAAAAAACAATGCTCGCCCGAATGAATGAATAGTGTTAAATGCCCATTTTTGCTACAGAGGCACCACAGCGAGGACAGTGATGATACATGAAATGATATGTTGGGAAAGGATTTATTTTTAAGGAAGGAATCGTTTCAGGCCTAAGTTTAGGGTACCTCCCCGGCATTTGCCATTTATGAAGACAGGAAAACCTGGAAAAAACCTCAGTCAGGGAGGACGGTACTGGCGGTATTCGAATCCAGACCTCCCACTCACGAGTCCGCACCTTAACGACTTTGGCTACTCTTGGCGGTTTGTGCTTGCCCGAAGGGGACCAACTTTCAAAATCTGGTAGTAGGTCGTTCTGCTACAAACCAGATTGCAAGAAAATTTATCTAGCATAACCTTGGCAAACAGTGCATTTACAGAGAGATATGTTTGCTTTGTTTCAATGTTGTTCAACTTGGTGTAACTTCTTATGCACTGAGAGACACCGCCACAAATCTGATTTTGAATGCAAGTGTTTTTTTCTTGTATGATTTTAAAATTGTCTGGGCTCTGCTTTTGAGGCAGCTGCCACGTAAAGGTCGGAGCTCCATTTTTTCGAAACAACTCAAATATATTTGACATCCAATCTAAGATAACAGTTATGATAGTTTTCAAATCTGCTAAATCCTTTCTTTTGTTATTATCGGGCCGTGTGCTCTTTATCTTGCATAGCATTGTTTAGATGGGAATACCATGCACCATCGTTGCTAGGAAAAGGTCCAGTTAATTTATCTTTACTATCAAACACTCGTACAGAAATGTTCTTTTCTTTAGTGTTAGATGGTGTGTATTAGAAATTTGGAACTGTCGAAGTCAACTGAGCTAACGAAGAAAGCGTTCATAAATTTCACCCTATTTCTGATACTGTTTATGCGCACACAAATTTTTTCAAAACTTTTACCCATAATTTTGACATCTGTACTAGAACGCACAAGGTTTCTTATAATATCATAATTTTGGAAATTATGAAAATACACTGGGCACTGGGCACATGGCTATCGTAATTTCGGAAATTATGAAAATACACTGGGCACATATTCTCAGGCACCATCCACATTCAATGTGATATGACCTCTGTGTAATTTCTTAGTGTAGTAACATGTTCATTCCTGATACTTAATTTACACCCAGAAATACCGCAATTTGAAGTTTCAACTCCCAAAGCACATGACCAATCATAAATGTAAGCCAAGATATATTTGATAAACGACTGTGAAACATCGTGAATACCAATGGGAAATTTCAGGCTCTCTATTTATTTCACCTTTCCATTAAGGGACTCAAAATAACTGGAAGGAATATGCTGTTGTTGGTCTCATTCTATATAGGATTCAAAATCTGAGTAACATACCATACTGTGCATTCAGTTGGGTTAGCTCGCGGTCGCACAGTGTTTTCTTCATTATGATCAACTGATATCATCTGCACATCACATATATTTAAGACACTATCACAGAATCGGCAAACCTCGCATGTTTTATCGTTTAAAAAGGTGTCCAATTTAATTAACTTGTATTTACGGTTTTCAGTGCAATGTGTGCCAAGCAGGTAATTCTGAAATGCACATAAGGGTGGCATCTCTCTTGTGTGGCGTCGCTTATCGTCGTAGCCAGGTCTCACTTTTCTTCGACGCTGAGATGAGTTGTCACTTGCTCATTGTATATAATGAAGAACAATACATCCGATCAGGATGTCTGCAGCCTTCATTATCACGATGTCGGTAATATCACCGTCCACATCTAATACCTCATGCTCTGCAGATTAGACGTTTCTCGATATTGGAGTTGCTGTGTGTTTAGCTGATAAACCACCTTAAACCATCATTGATCGATGCATGTAAATGACATCCCTGATCCTGTTGCATCAGAACATTTATCAAGAACGGTTAAGTTTTCAAAAACTTCTCATAAAAATATTGAATTTGCTAATCATAAATACCTAAAACTGTATTTATGGAGGCCGCTATGTTTAGCAATGTTTCCTCTTCATCTCCAATAAATATTGCCGAGATGTGAAATGCCAGTTTGATTGATCTTTCCCTCTCCAAATATGTCAATATAAAGTTCTCAGTGTCATCATAACTGGTGGTAGTCCAGTATCCAGCAATAGGGTCAACAGAGAGCAAAACTAGGATTAGTGCCAAGAGCATTTCATGAAAGGCCAGTTTCATGACAAATATTCAGCCAGCCTACAAAGTTTACAGGTCCCAAAACCAGCCAAAATACTACGATACTACTATATATATAAAGTATTTTTAATTTCAGTATCAATTTAATGGTTTTATATATGCCAATACCTCTGCCGATTACTCTATGTGTTTGTAACAGATATTTCTGAAGTGTTTTTGGCATTGATTTCCAAATTTCTTTTTGTTTTTCCATTATACAGGGTATTAATGAACTACACCGAAATAATTTCAGAGAGTGTAGAGATGTCATATATAAGCAATTCGAGATAGGCAAATATGGTGAAAAACTAAATATAACGCAGTTTTATGGTGTTAAACATTTTTGCATCAGATGCTGATAAGTTGGTGTTAAAGTCAAGCTGGGTGAAAAATTGGTTTAGAATGTCTTTAAAACTGCCTTGTGAGTATAGAAATATTGATTGTCAGCATCTTGTTATCAGCATTTCCAAAATTAGTGCCATAAAATTCCCTCAAATCTCGAACTAATAATTGACAGAGCAACACTGAAAATCTATTAAATGCCTTCTTGCATAGCCTCCTCTAGAGGGAGCTCTTTAACTGCTTGTGTGACGTAATGCCAAATGCAAAGCTGATGCTAGAAAGGATGTGGATTCAATTCTTTCATGCTGTTAATTTTTTTTTATTTAATATGAGGTGCTGCAATATGCATACCATAGAATTATGAATGAAATTTAGATAATCTTTCAATATACAAGTCAACTCATAAACATTACCTATAATTCTACCTTTAGTAAGCAAGTGTTGTAATTATATGAACAGGTATGTTAAAATTTAAGTGTATAAATTGAAATACCAATTTAAAACATGAACTAAAAGCTGTATTATTAGGCCTTAGTCAGTAAACAACATAAAAAGAGTGATGAACGAGACTGGAATTTGAAAACAAATGACCATCTTTTACTCAAAAGCTAATGTCATAACCATGGCACCAGAGTGACACATTCAGAAACCTTTCTTTGTTACTATGTGTTATGCTTTCATGGGCATGCTCATTAGCTGTGATGTACTGGCGCTTTAGAAACTTATAGCCATAGCTTCGAAATCTGAACAGAGAGACCATACTTTTCAATCCTAAAATTGTTTATATATAACATCTCTACACTCTGTGAAATTATTTTAGTGTAGTTCATTAACACTCTGTATTCTTGATCATAGCAGTTAATCTGATAAAATAACTGACTTCTGACAGAAGGTACAGAGTTTTTGTAGGATAATTTTAATAAATTTTAATATTATGGACTTTTGAGGAGCAAAATTATTTTGTATTTTCTTAAAATTTATTGAACATACTAGATCTTATGTAAATTTTTTAAATGGCAAATCTTCTTTTATCTATAATAGCATACTTGTATCTTTGGCATCTTTAATTCTTTCACATTTTTTAATCATTTTATTAATCCATAATTTTTTCTGGAAGCCATTATGCAATGCTGTGTTGATGAGTACTGCAGTACAATATGTAGTCTATACATCAGCTTATGTTATTGTTGAGTATTTTGATACCATTCTTGACAATAAAAATAATGATTTATAGAAAATGTGTGCATTTTGTTGAAACCTCAATTTAGGGCAAACCCCCAATTAAGGTAAATGGAAAATATCAGGTTCTAGTAAAAATGCTAAATAGGAGTTACATTGTATGCCTAGATGAACTAAAAGAAAATATTAGGAGAGAAATTCATAATATTTCACTTATGCATCTGCATTAACATTTCAGGAATATTATGAAGTACACATGGCAACAATTGGTCAACATTTCAAGCATGTGATGTAAATAAAGATATGTACGATTATATTTTTTAAGTGTTAATGCATAACAATATTAACCAGCGACAGCTGCACCATTGTAATAAAGAACATGCAAGTAGCAGAGAGTAATGCCAAAGTAAAGTTTTTACTTCAGAATATCGTGAAATTATATACCTTAGTGTTTTCTTGCGTATGGATGCCCCAATGTCTCCTGCCCAACTGTAAAATTGATCCGTATGATATTCTTTCAAATCTCTCAACAGCTCTCCAACTGACCTCTGCAGTTCACCATATCCTTTCAAATCATTCAGCAACTTTTCACTAGTCTTCTCTATGTCCTGCATCTGAGAAGGAAAAATGTCAAAAGAATATGCTATAAATGTCCATTACTTTTAACTCTATTAGAGGACTTGCATGCTTGCTGTGTTACTAAATGAGGACAATTCATGTTTCCTTATGAATATACACAATAATTAATGCAATGCATAATTATAACTCTGCAAAGACAAGTGGAATCCTGCACCATGGAGCACTAGTGGTATGGATAATGTCAAACCTGAACTTCTCGCAGTAAAGTCAGATATGGAGCATAATGCAAACAATAACACGTTACACAAGTCAACAAGCACACACTACTAAAAGTGTTTGCAATGTATGATAAATGTTTTTGTCTTATATTTGTATATTTTTAAATTGCAAGCAATTGATTATGATCCTAAACACTTTCAGACATATGGCATTTAAAATTATCCCTCTGGTCTGCTTAAACTAAAACTACCATTACTTTATGTTGTCTCTCTCACTTGCTGTATCAGTTTCTGAGTCAATTGATGTTTTTTTCTCCTGACCCATCGCTGCTCTTTAGTCCCGGATTAATAACTATACGTTCAATTTTTCAACACTTGGAAACTGTGCAACGGTTGTGGACCCATATTTCATATATGTATATAACTGGTTAATTTTCTTCCTTTTAATTTCTTCTAAGTGCTCTGAGAAATGACACTCTTTGAGCCACTGTCAGCCAGTTCGCAAAACAAAATCTTATTTTTACACTCTTTGAAATGAAATACAATAGATGGCACTATTTTTCTAAGGGCTTCTCTGCTCTCAAAGAAATTAATCTCTTTCCCACAGAATAGCTTTAGCAATATATCCCATAAGATTGTATTAAATATTTTCACACTAACTCCACTTACTTATCACAATATTAGGAATTGTATTGGGGACAACCATTTCCATAATCAGCTGTGACTGACCACTTGATTTGGTGGCTGGATTCCAAGGTGCTTCTGTGGCAGTCTCTGAAGGTTCGAGTAGGAACTTGCCAAGTTTCTCTTTTCTCTGTTTCTAGCCAATTTATTCAAGAGCTTTTTTGAAATCCTAATCACCAAAGTCTTCCCTTTAATTTTCAAGACATGGTATAGGTGTGTACATGACATAGGCAAAACAAAAAGAAATATTACCATAAGATTTAAGGAACAAAGAGGAGAAATATAAAATATAATCCCATGGAAAAATCAGCAATAGCAGACCAGCGGCCAAAAGAACCACGAATTCCAAAAGGAACCAAAACTCTTAAATGCTCTTCAACAACCCATAGAATTAACAGAGTGGGAAAATATATTCATAAACAAAAACAAGGAAAATGTAGTTAATTTGATCTCCCAAACAACAGTAACCTCATCACCAAGTTCGTAAAATCCACAGAGAAACATCTTAATACCATGCTGAAGATGAAGGCAACAGCCTTTGAAACATGTCCCAAGTAAGTGGAGCCAAATTAGTGATATTTGAGTGATTTCCTCAATGATAATTTGTTATATTATGCCATTGAATATGCTATTACTTGTACCAGTATAGTAAAAAGACTGTGTGTAAAATTAGAAAGGAGGACCATCTTGAATAAAGTGGAATCAGAAAAATTAAATTGCCTCATAACGTTGGAAATCTGCCTGCAAATACGATTATATTGGACAATATGGAAAATGCATAATGCAAAGAAAATTTTGGGAATATTTTGAGGTTAAAAAAGAAATTTCAACATTGAAAAACTAATTAAATTGTACTTACGAAGCTGTAGATAATGGAGTAGCAATATATCCCATAAGAATATATTGAATAAGTTCACACTAACACCACTTACCAAATATTTGGACATATTTTGGGGGCAATCACTTCCATTATCAGCTGTTGACAGATTAGTTGATTTGGTGGCTGGATCCCAAGGTGCTTCTGTGGCAGTCTCGGAAGGTTAGAGTAGAAACTAGCTGGATTCATCCATGGGTGGAACTCAAAATTCATTAAGTTTTTCCTATATTTTAGGATGAAAATTTTTTCCCATTTAGAAAGCTCTATTGGGTTGTGAAGTTCTTTCAGCAGCTTAGCCTCTGGTTTAATTTCATGATTTTTGGTCCAAAAGTCACCACTGCTGATTTATCAAACTGCTTAAAACGAATACTCCTAAAGTGCTGCTTTTTCCAAATTTAAAAATTTTTCTTTGGTTACAATCTGCACATTTGATTTCATAAACTCCTGATTTCTGTTCTGTTGGTATGGCGTTTTTTACTGTGCAACCTAATAAATTTTTTATATCATATTTGTTCCTTGGGGCTAACTTTATGCCATGTTCTTTGAATATCCTATTGAATTTATTATTGTAAGTTGGATGGTATGTGAAACTTTTGAATTTGTATCTTTCCTTGTGTTCTTTAGATTTTTGTCCTTTAAATTTATTGATAATTTTTATTACTGTACCTTTGTTCTTTAGTGTGGAAGCCTCTCTTAGATTTTTGTCTTTTAAATTTATTGATAATTTTTATTACTGTGCCTATGTTGAACCCATTGATTAATGTATTAATTATCAGTTGATATTCCATTTTGTACTCTGTTTCTGTGAATGAGATGTTAATTAATTGGTGTGGCAAGCTATGAAACACTGCATAATTATGTGAAATGGGATTATAATTGCTATTTTTTATGTAATTTTCTGTGTGTTTTTTTTTTATGGATTCCAAAGTACAGTCTATCTCCATTTGTTATAATTTTTAAATCCAGGAACCATCTGAAGATGAAGGCAACAGCCTTTGAAACAAGTTCCAAGTAAGTGGAACAACATTAGTGAAATTTGAACAATTTTCCTTAATAATAATTTGTTGTATTATACTATATTTCACTGTAAAAATCCCTGCTATTCAAAACTACTTATATTCAATAGCATTTATAAAAGGAATTTTCAGAACCTTTTTCTTCTCTTGGTCACAAAAACTGATATTACGAACATGCCATGCTAGCTTGTGAATAGTTTTATTACCATTATGTTCTATTCTACTAGCATTGTGAACATGCAAATCAACTAGTAAGACTAAACCAAACTACCATATTCACAGACATTTTCTTTCATTCATATTGCATCACCATGTTGGTTCATATTCTCTCCGCAGATCCCCTCACCTTAGTCTAGTAATTATAACAATAGTTTTTGCATCCTTTTGATATTTAAATTACCTAAGTGCCATAATAACATGAATTAAATTTTTAAATAACAAGAAAGAAAACACTAAGAAAAAAAGAATGCAAGGGTAAACATGAGTAAGAAAAATATCTTTCACTAACCTTACACTCAAGTTGCCGAACCCAATATATATTTCTGATAATCTCAGGCTGGTCCACTAATATGGCATAGTCTCTATTTCTCCCAGAGCCAAAGTCAGAGCTGATGCTATGAACATATTCTCGAAGTGAGCCTAGCAAATTTTCCCTTTCTGCTACCAAAGTATTTTTAACATTGGGCCTTTGGACCAATTCTTGATAACGTTTAAATTCCTGTAAAAGCTGCATGATAAGCAAAAGAAAATCTTGTATTGTATTATATTGTAATAAAACATCTTAGCATGATAAAGTACTATATTTAAAGTAAGTGAAGTGAAACTATGTGTATAATAACTAACTGGAAACAACAGTTTATTATATAAAAAGCATAATATGCCAAAATAACCATGACGAAGACAAGCAATAATTATTAAAAAAAAAAAAAAGCCATATAAAATTGAGCTACTTTATGCTAATGATCTTGTAGTGTGTTCAATATCATTAATTGGGTTAAAGTTAGCCACAGATGAAACTGAGAGGTACCATGGAGAATGGGGACTGAAAGTGAATTTGGATTAACCGAAAATTATGTTTAAAAAGGCCAATAAGCTGTGAAAAGATAAAAAAATGGTTAATGGAAGACAGAGAAGTTTACATAGTGAATTTTCATACTTGGGAATATAGAATTGAGTAGCAATGGAGGTTGGGAAAGGCACAAGAGAATAGCATTGACCAAATATACAAAGTTAAATAGGAAGTTATTTAGAGAACATGAGAAAGAAATAGTTGAGGGGGATCAAAAAATAGGTAAAAGAAATAAATGAATAGTACTTTATTATAGATAATGGTTTTTAATTATGTGAATGAATCCAATATCCTAACAACCATAATGCTGTAGAACTTAGATCAATAGCAGAGTCAGCAATGAATTAAATATTAGAATATGAATTAATAAATACAAAATAGTATGAGGTAATAGATGACTGCATAATTCTCTCTATTGTATTTTACTTAGTATTTATTATATTGAATATTGAATTCATTCAATCATTCATTCATATATACTACAATTACCTGCAGAGTGTTGACATTGATATTTCTGAGTTGTGACTTGAGTTTCATTGCAACTCTTTCTTCAGTTGGGATGAGAAAATGCTCAAATTGCTTCACAGCTGCTCTCCAAAGAGGTTCAGTATAGGGATTATACTGAATAGGACTTAGGCCTGAAAATGGTTTGAATGTCTCATTGGTCTTCAACTCCCCCTGCTCCTTTGATGATAGCAGTCGTGTTAACTGCCGATGAAGAGTTCTCAGGTCAAGAATCTGTAAAATATGTGATATTGTCATTCAAACATTGAAATTAGGTTGCAAATTAATGTAAAATCTGCCTTTCAAAGTTTCTTTAAAAATTAAAATGTAAATATAAATCTGAGGCTTTTATTTTATTTAAAGAAATTACACAAACTTTGGACCAAAAACCATGAAATAAAACCGGAAATTAAACTGCTGAAACATCTTCACAATCGAATGGAGTTATTCACTTGGGAAAAAAAATTTTATATTAAAAATAGACAAAACCTAATGAACTCAGATGAACTCCTATAGATGAACTCAGCAATTTCCTACTGCAACCAAATGAGGCCACCACAGAAACATCCGGGTGTACAGCCATCATTTCAAGTAATGGCGGTTCGGTGAGCAACTGAAAATGGGAGAGATTCTCCTGAAACACGTCTTACCTTTATGTAAGCAAATGGAGTTTAGTGTAAATAATGAATACCTAAGTTTAGGATACACAAACTTATTTATAATTTCATTTTCTGTTAATGTTTACCTCCTGAAGTCTATTGGTAAATGCCTTTGTGTGGTTGGGATTAAATGGCTTGCCCTGCCATTGATGAGGCATATAATTTGGCCAAAATAATGAAGTCAAACGTTCACAGGTTACTTTCCATTTCTCACAAGCGCCAATGCCCTGTAAAACATTTCCGTATTAATTGATCTTGTATTTAAGAATATATTCAGTCTTAACCTACATACTGTCACAAAGTTTTCAGTAAATTGACACAAGATGCTCAGAGATATTTTAATATCCTAATAATACCAGTTACATCAATATTTAAACACAAATCACACATTATCCAAAATGACCACTTTTAGCATGTATGCAGTACTTAAGTATTTGGCCACTTATCAATTACATATGTAGCATATCAACAAAACAGTGCTTCAAATGTCAATTTTGGATGTCTCTTCTTGCAAGCCATGTCCTGAAGGATTGACCACAATTTGTAGTCGAGAGAATTTAGTCACAGGCTACAAGGAGGGCAAACAGAGGTGGAAATGAAATCCGGCATACTGGTTGTAAGTCAATGCTGGGTTGTCTGAGCCTAATGTTTTGCAGTAGAGTCCTCCAGTTCTGACCATGGAAGAGGACTTTGTTAAGGTTCCTGACCAGTCTCTCCAGCACTGTAACCTAGTACACTGTTGCTGATGTTGTTATATCTTTCTTGCAGAAACAGAACTCAGTTGTGTCGTCGTAACCCATACCCTATCACACCATGATTGATGCAGGATGGGCCCTTTATACCGTTCTTGCCAGCTTCTCTTGAACTGAGGGCATATACCCTATCATTCTGAGAATTGAAAACGGAGTCCAAAACAAATAGCATATCAAGAAGTATCGAAGACCATACCATATAAGAAATACTGTCCCCAGCCAACATTAATGCTAAACAGCTTTGAATATGGTTGCCACTTGCATGATGGCCACTTGGATCAGGTAATGGCTTATTGGTGAACTATTGGCCAATAAAAGCCGTTGCTTCTCACTTGACTCTGTCCCAATATAGAGCACTACAATTAGCAACACACAAGCTTTCCCTTTAGTCATCTGCTGACTTATGACTTGAAGAAGAGTTGAGATGTCTGGAAGATACCAGACTTAGGTTCTGGCAAAATGTTGTAATTTCTACAATCCAATAGACCATGGCCTATACGTTCAAAAAATGCATTAATTTATTATCCTCAAGATGCTGGCTGTGAAAGCCTCAGTGTTTATAATGAAAACCTTCTATATACTGAAAATTTTCAAAAGTGAAAAGGATTTGTCATTGTCCTTTTGCCCCATAATACATAAACACTTTGCCTTTATTAATCTGGTATTTCCATTAATTTTATGAGATTCCTTCTGCATCATTTGTAACCATCTAGTTCAAATTAACATTCGAGACATAGACATTTGATACTTTCAGTTAATGGACTATCACTTGGATTTCTGAGCAAATAGTAACCTCTGTTTTATCAATTATAGAGTTCATATTGCGTGTGGCCTTCTTTGCTTGTGGAGGTCCTTCTCAGTTATAGTCTCATATGAAATGCTGGATAGTGTAATACAGAGACCTTTTGGATATTATGAATTCCTGAAGCATTTTGAAAATCCCACCTGCTGACCTGCCCAGCTTATGCAGTGCTATGACATATGTGAGTTCTTCCCAATCCATCATGAAAGCAATTACAAACAACTTCCCCCTTCTGCAGCTCAACTAATAATGACTCATGTCTGACCTTGGAAGCAGAGAAACCCACCATACAAAAGTTGTTAGAGATTTATGATAAGAAAAAGTACAAAAAATTTATTGGGTGATGATTAACAAATATTCAATTTTATTATTATAAAATTTGATTAGTTTTGAGGACTATGATCATTTTTATCCTATGTAAGGCAAGCATACAATATCTTCATATAACAAATTATTTATGAGGAAGTCACTCAAATTTAGCTAGTTTTATTCCACTTACTTGGACATGTTTCAAAAGTTATTCATGTTCATATTCATTCCATCTTCAGCGTGTAGATAAACTACAGGCTGAAGATGGGAGGGATCACTCCCAAAACATATGTCCAGATTTTTATGTAAGTGAATGGAGTTAGTGTGAAAAAAACTGTATTACATTGTTTATATATATATATATCACTCCATTGTCAACAGCTTCATAGGTAAATTTAATTGAATAAGTTGTTATTTAAAATCTATATGTGATAGAACAAAAATGAATGTTTCAGAAATCAGCATGAAAAATTCAATTAGGTGAGCAAAGTTTCATCTCTGGTGATTAAAATTAATTTCACTTTATTGACCAGCATTATCATTCCCCTAACCTTACTCAACTCCGCATCACCCTGAATTGGCTGTATTCTGGGGAATACCCAAAATTATTTTACAAAGCATTCTTTGTAATAAATCCAGCAAGACTTCACCAAGGCGGAATACATTCTCTCAAACTAGGCCACATTACGAAATATAAGCATCATTTCACTGTGCTCACAGCCTTTAGCTAATGCTTCCCCCCCAAACTTTTTCCTGTTGCTCGTATTAACTCTAAAATAACCATATTGGGTGGCTCATATGGCATGCTTGAGACTTGCATTCAGCAGCTTTCAGGTTCAATTCCCATTGGGCCAGTGATCCTGACCTTGATTTTTTCTGTGTTTCTTCCTGATCACTTAGGCAAATGCTGGAATGGATATTTACATTCTATATATTTCCTGCTCTCCCATTTCCTATCATTTCATTTCACAGCATCAGTTACCGGGTCCATGCAAGTCGAGGTGACTTTGGTGGTGTGGCCGTGGATTGTACGCAGGAAAAGTTCCTGTCACAACATCTGGTGGATTCTGTCTGGGAGCCTCCATGATACTTTGATGGTACTAGGGGTGGTCCGTGCCAGCTCGCCAGCATCTGGGAAATATTGGGGACCCTGCCTGCACTTGTGCATTGTTCCTCAGATTCCTGGCTACTTTGTTGTTTCCTCCTTGAGATGCCCCCTTGAGGCACATGCACAACAGCACCATTAGCAATTGAGTGCAAAAATCCTCCTCCATAGCAAACCCTAACTTAATCCTAAATATGTGAATAAACTAACAACCTAAATTACTTTCAGTACTGATAATGTTTATTTTAGAATAATCCTAAGTATGATAACCTCCTCCCATATATGGATATGTATAGACATTCAGAGTAAAACAGACCTGAGCAATATGAACGTGTGTATACATCTGGCAAGCACTGCAAATCTAATGATTTTCAATCCATAATTATTTTAATATTTCTCTAAATAATAATCTGAAATAAATTCTATAAAATAGCCCAACCTTACTTTAAAAGGTATTTTGAATGATAAACCTCAAAGCATGGATAGTGATACAAGAGCACATCTCTGCATTCACCACGAATCATGTTAGTTTCCTTGCATGTGTCCCTTTTGCGGCATACTGCGCATTTCCAAAACAAATGCAACTTTTTCCCTGTAGATGGTATCCTTTTAGGAAAATGTTTTTCTATCAATCTAAAGGTTGCAGGGGTTTTAGAATTTCTACCTCCTTTGTGCACAGGCCTCTGAATTTGGTAGCTTGCAGTTAGCCTGCCAACAATTGATAAAATCCAGACATGTCATTGGTTTTTGTGAGTTTAGAACTCTCCAAATTACCAAGCAATTGTATATGGTGATATCCAACATGTGAAATAATAGTGTTTTGTACCATTTTACAGTTTTTCCTAAAAAGGAATGTGCTTGCAATACCTCACTCACTAAATCAACACCACGCATATGCATATTGTATTTATGTGTACCAGGCTTGAAAATTGTCATTTTAGTTTTGGCTCTAGATTTCCTGTTTCCTGCATCAAAATTTTGGAAATGCAATTAGATAAAGCCTACCTTCTATAGATATCCTTCTATTATGTCAAGCAATATAAATCAAAGGTGGAAGCTGATGCACCCCCACTTACACTCACTTTAGAGTCTGTACTTTGGCAATCCAATACGGTTTGAATGTATTTGCATTTTGAGGTAAGATCTTCATGCACCTTATGCTCATATACATTTGTTTCATTAATTATAAGAGCTACTAAATCTAGAGTACAAAACTTGGTACAAAATCATTTGGTTGACTGTCACATGTGAGCTCTGAAGAACAATATTTAATTCATCCTTTAAATCAAAGTTCTAATCTATAAATCTATAAATGTTAATCTATAAATGTTAATGTTCTCTAATGTAAATGTTCTAATCTATAAAGAGGTCCAGCCATATTTTCAAATAGCAGAGGTTCAGTCAGCAACTGAAGATGGGAGAGAGTATCCCGAAACGCGTCTTACTTAAGAGTAAGTGAAAAAATGGAGTTAGTGTAAGAATGTGTATACATGAGTTGAAGTAAACTATAAATGTTACTTTACCTGACTAACAAGCTGTTCCACTTCAACATATTTTTCTTCCCACACATTCAAATGCTTCAATTTGTTTTGAACTAATCTTGTCAAGGTATTTCCTGAAAAAAGAAAAGAAATGTTTTAAGTACTTTTGTTATCTCATCTGATGATATGAGGGGCATTTAGAAATGATTTACAATAGTAGTGCTTTATGAATACCATTCGTAGGGTGATGAATTCATTCCAGTGTGCCATGCAGATGCTAGATAGCAGTTGTAAGCAGTGTATGTCGCTAAAGGACAATGTTTGTTTGTTTGTTGTTAAGTAGAGAAAGATATGGATAAGATGGAAGGCAATTATCATGAATAAAATTTGAATGTCTGGTTTTTGTGGAAGGAATGCATTGAAACTGCATAAATTCATAAATGTTTAACTCAGATAAGTAGTCAAGAAGTACCTGCACCTACAACTAGTTCAATGGGTTTGCCATTGGCAGAGAATGTGAATACTGGTCATCCATCAATATCGTGGTCTCCCAGGAACATTGAGATTTGTTTCCGAATGGGTTATGGATGATAAGCACATAACCTTTCATGAACTGGAATGTCACACAGACCTCAGCTGTACAGCCCTGCACACCATTATTTACAACCATTTTAATATTAAAAAGTTCAGTGTATTGGGTTCCACAGAACTTGAAACAGGCACAGGACAAAAATGTTCAAGTCTGTCATCAGCTACTGCAATGCATAATGAAGATCTAGATTTTTTCAAGAAGGTGGTGACTGGTGACATTTCATGTCACTAACACACACCAAAGAAGGAAATCCATTACATGCAATAGAAATATCCAGAGAGTTTTTGGCCTGAGAAATTTTGTGCTGCTGCATCTGTGGGCAGGCAGATGATCATGATCTTTTGGGACACTTCAGGCAAACTGCTAATGGACTGGCTTCCTTGAGGAATGACTACCAACTTTGAGGTGTACTACAAGACCCTTGCACAGCTTAGAGGCAGGATTCAGCAATGGAGAAAGGAGAAGCATTCCTACAACATGGCAATGCCTGGCCTCAATCACGAACACTATAATCACTTAGTTGGCATTGCTTGAGTTTATTGTTGCACTGCAACAACAATTATGCCTTCATCTCCATGCTCCATCTAATTTCACAACATGAAGGACATGTTGCAAGGTAAAATATTTGGCAACAACAATGAAATTTAGGCAGTTGTTCGTAAGTGTTGGTGTAGTACTCCCAAATAATTGTATTGCAACACCATAATGAAGTTATCAGGAAGATAGCAATAATGCATTGAAATTGGTGGGGAAGATATTTAAAATGTTAATATTGACACCACTGTTACAAAAGTTCACTATATTTTATACAATATTTAAAGATCCTAATTGCATTGAACTTTGTTGCATAATAAATAAGGCAGCACAAAAAACTATTATTGTAAATCATTTCCAAAGGCCCCTCATATAAAACTGCTCAAAGTATATGCAATCTTTATTTCAGATTCAACTCTTCTTAGTCTACCAGCCTCACATGACATTCTATCATCAAATTTGCATGATCCTGAGGGTATGCATTGGCTATTATGAGATTTTTATGTTAAAGAATGAAGTAGTGTACAATAAAGCCCACCTATTATATATAGGAGATGCTCCATTCGCTGTTGTGGATATATGTGATCATCCAACTTCCAAAGATCATCAAGTGAATTGTGAGAAGTTTCCAGAACGTCATCTATATCTGCTAAAGTAAGAGAATCGAGTGATCTGCAATGATAGAATACAATATACTTATTGACCTTTTACTCTCGTAATTGAACATTATAAAGCTAAAAAAAATTCAATAAAGTATGATAACATAACAACACACTCCTGCCAAGGGATGATGAATAATAAAAAATGTTTGGAATAAGACAAGAAAAGTTTGAGGTCACAGCTGGTGCTTCCACAGATCTTCAGCATACCAGTTACCCCGTGCTACCCTAACTGCAAATCTTCCCCATACACCCTGATAATCTCCAAGGTGATCTTGTAGAAATTTTATTCCTAAAAGGGAGGACTTGAATTCTTTGGGTACATGTGGAATCATATGCCAAAGATTTCTTGGCCATGACCATGAATTTTTCCTATTTGACTTCAAACCTTATCCTTACCATGGCTTGTATAAAATAAAATTAAAAAAAAAAAAAAATCACACTTCATGCAACATGTAGTTTGATTCATATGTCAATTTTAATATTGTGTGAGAAGATAGCAATAATTTAGTATGTATACTGCACCTAAAATCTTTTGCTAGAGGATCCAGAAGATTCCAGAAAGCTGCAGCTCTTTCTCTTTCATCCCTCCTTCCACTGGAATTTGCAACACTTGACCAAAACTGGACTTCATCTTCAGGATTCATAATTGCTACAAAAGTAAATATCTTATTTAATAAGAAGAGATTTTCAATTTAATTTTTTTATTTGCCTATAGATAACAAGTACAAAGGACATCACCAATTAAAAAAAACTTTAAAATACAACAGATTAGGATTAAAAACCTTTTATCAAGTATTTTTGCTGAATGAATGTAAAATATGCTCGTAATGAAAGTAATTACAGGATATTCTGAGAGCAAGGTTAATAACAGGTACCAGATGCAATGGCTTGCAGCCACATAAATCCAGGATGCATTATTTTACTGTTGCTACTGCTGAATATACCTTGGATTGTAAGTTTCTCATAAATGCATGGCTGAACATACACAATAGAAAGAGAGGAAAATTTTAATAAAAATATTGCTGTAATACACTCATTTAATTAAAGAATCTATTCTCCTAGTATTTCATGGCTACAAACTTATCAAAAAAGTTTGTTTCTACAGAAAGCATTGCATGAATTTCATAAAAAATGCACCCCCCTTTTTTCACTTACACATTTAGTAATTTATTTTTTGTTTTCAATATGTCTTTAGTCTTGATTTGATCTAAAGTAAAACACTAAAAATTACGTCAACACATTAAAACACTCTTGAAGTTTCACAATTAAACTTATTAAAAGTAGTTTTCGGACATGTTTCGCAAGACTAATTGCTCACATTATCAACCAATCGATGACTGATGAGTCAATGTAGGGTATGTATGCGACTGTGCTTGCTCTGGCAATCTATTAATGAACTTGTACAATATATTGTCTGCCTAAGGTATATCAAAATCATAAGTTTGTGTTCATATTTCTTTATGTAGATTTTTTTCCATATATTAAGCTTTTTTGGATGTTGAATTGCTTTTAGTAATGTTATATCCTTTTCTATTTCATGATTTTCATTCCAAAATGTGCTGCCACTGCTGATTTTTCTATTTGTTGTGTCTAATATTTCTTTTAATCTTATTCCAAGATTTCTTTGTTTCTCCTAAGTATATTTTTTCACAATCTTTGCAATTGATTGTGTGTGTGTAGCCAAACTTTCTTCTTCTTTTTTTTATTTAGTTTTGTTTAGATTCAATAATTTACCACACTATATCTGTTTATGGGTAATAGAGTAATGTTATACTGTTTGAATATTTTCTGAAATTTATGGCTGACATAAGGTGAATTTGTGATACATATTTTCTTTAGATGAAGTACCGAGTTTGGTGATTTGTTTAATTTTCTTTTTTTCTCCAAATCTTTTTATTTTTTTATCTACCATTTGTTTATTAAGTCTATTAATTTCTGCTGTGTATTATTTGTGTGTACTCCCTGCTGTATTCTTTTTTACTGAGTGGTACATTAACCAACCTGTAAGTCATACTATTAAATACTGCTTCCTCGTGGGGTCTGGGGTTAAAACCTTTAGCCTTTATGTAATTGTGAGTATGTGTATCCTTCCTAGCACACCAAATTTCAGTTTCTTATTATTTTTTATTATCTTCAGGTCCAAAAAAGATAAGGTATTATTGACTTCAGTTTCCATAGTGAATTTTATAGTTGGTTCTTACAAATTCAACAGTTTCAGTGCATCTTCCATGAATCTACCTTGTATAATGGCAAACACATCATCCACATGTCTGTACCATGTTTTGAACATGCATGGGAAGGCTCTTGTTATATGTATTTCCAAATAGTTCATGAATAGATCTGCCATAAATGGAGATAGAGGACTGTCTATCATTAAAAATGATCACGGATTATCATAGATGAAACAATTAGGTGTCAAGTCAGGAAATTAAGATCATTGTTAACAATTCCAATTAATAATTTTAGTTAAGTCAAGAAATGTTTCCTGTGCAGTATGCAGGTGCTCACTGCTGCTTGGTGAGATCATATTCATGGTCTGGGAAACTGTAGCTGCTTCCTCCTTACCTGATGATGTTCTGATGTTTGTCAGTCCCCTTCCTCTCTGCTTCATATTTGTAACTCCTAACTTTCTGTATCAGATGGTGCCAATTCTTTTTAAACATTTTTAACATACAGTCTGATAAACTTTAGTGGCCAGATTCAATGTAATGTTGGGCAAATTTGTTGAGATAGAAATGCCTCAGATATTGATTTAAATAGCGTAGATTTTCACAGTGCAATATAGTATACTTTAACAAATTATTTATGATGAAATCACTCAAATTTCATTAGTTTTGTTCCATTTATTGTACAGGTTTTGAAGGCTGTTGCCTCCATCATTAGCATGGTTCTACTGTCAGTTTTCCAGCATAGTATTAAGATTAGGTTTTACAAACTTTGTGATGAAATTACTGTAGTTTGGTAAATAAAAATTAACTAAATTTTCCTTCAATTAAATGTACTTACGAAGCTGTTCACAATGGAGTGTTATATATATATAAACAATGTAATAAAATTTGTTCGCAATAACTCCATTCATTTACATAAAAACAGGACATTTGTTTCGGGAGTGATCCCTCCCAGCTTCAGCCTGTAGACCAACTGTTGTTAGAAGTGGGTGGTTGGGTCTCTTGATATTCTTGAGGCAGCATCTGTTGGTTCTATTAGGAACTTGCTGAGTTCATCCATTGGAGGGAAATTGAAATTCATTAAGTTTTCCTTGTTTTTTGTAATGAAACTTTTTTCCCCAGTGGAAAGTTCTATTGCATTCTGCAGTGGTTTCAATAGTTTTGTCTCTGGTTTAATTTAGTGATTTTTATTCCAAAAGTGCACTGCTATTGCTGATTTATCAATCTGCTTTAAGCGAATATTTCTAAAGTGTTCTTTTTTCCGGATTTCCAAAATCCTCTTCGTTTTTCCAATGTATTTTTATCGCACTTTAGAAAAGCAAAGAGGAATTTGGAAAGTCCCAAAGAACAGATACAACATCAAGAGTTTATTAGGTTGCACAGTAAAAGACTCCATTCCAACAGAACAGAAATCAGGAATTTACGAAATAAAAAGTGCAGATTGTGAACAAAGCTACATAGGCAAAACAAAAAGAAATTGGAAATTTGGAGGAAAGAACATTTTAGGAATATTCAATTTAAACAGGTGGATAAATCAGCAGTAGCAGCTCACTTTTGGACCAAAAACCATGAAATAAAACCAGGAATTAAACTGCAGAACCATCTTCACAACCCATTGGAGTTATCCACTTGGGAAAAAATTTTCATATTAAAAAATAGAGAAAACCTAATGAATTTTGAGTTTCCTCCTATAGATGAACTCAGCAACTTCCTACTTCAACCAACAGAGGCCACTACAGGAACATCCGGTTGTCTAGCCATTGTTTCGAGTAAGCGATTCAGTGAGCAACTGAAGCTGGGAGAGATTCTCCCAAAACGTATCTTACTTTTGTGTGAGTGCAGTTTAGTATAAAAAATGAATACCTAAGTTTAGGTTATATTGCTACTCCATTGTCAACAGCTTCATAAGTACAATATTTTTAATTTAACTTGTTAATTTTTTTAAATTTGGGCTTACCTGCACATTATTGAGCTTTGTCCCCTCAAAATAATCAATAACATTTGAGTTACTAATAGCATTCCTGATGTTGGAGCATGCATTTTTAAGAACGCATTGGCTGCAAATTTTATTTAATCCCTTCAGAGTCCAATCTTCATCTTTTCATTATGCATTACAGTTTCGGAAATGAAAAATGTCTGCAAGTGCTAAGTCAGGAGGATATGGAGCATATGGAGCTCAGAAATTGCAACCAAGCAATGGTGAATGCATGATGCAGGATCCATAAATCCAGGGCTCTCCTTTCTCACATTTCCTTGGAGACTTATGAGGACATCTTGATAATACCAGCAATTCATAGTTTGCTTTATTCTCTGAATAGAAATTTGTGATGAATAACAGTCTGAATATCAAAGAAAACCATAAAAGCACTTTTACGTTTGACATGGTCTGACGAGCTTTTTTGGGTCTTGGTGAACATTTTCAAACCTATTGCGATGGGATGGTTGAACTTTTATCTCAACATCATAATAATAGACCCATATTTCATCACCAGCAATTATTCTATTCATAAAACTTGCATCCTCATTAATGTGATCCAAGAGCTTCTGACATATCGCAATGCAGTTGTCTTTCTATTCTTTCACCAACAACTGATGAGCGAACATTAAGGCATCACAATTCCTATCAAGCTTTTATGTCATAATTTCATGACACCATCCCACAGAAATGTTAAAACTCTTCAGCAATTTCTTAAACAACCAGATGTTCTTAATTATCAGATCAACTCACTAGATAATTAAGAACATAATAGTCGCTTCACTGTATTGGTTCTGACACGAAATTAAATGTTATATTAAACCAGATGTTGATTTTCACAGACAAACTAATGAGTCACATGAGCATCATCAGTTGAAGTCAATGAACATTCAAAATGGGGGACTTCTGACCAATTTTAACCCACATTTACCATCCTTAGCACTGAGTACAGCTTAAATAATTATTTTCATAAGCAACTTTCATCATCCCATAAGAACCCAGTAAAGGATTTACAAAGTCTCACAAGCAAAATTTAATATTAATGCATTGCTGGCAATAGCCCACCATTTCAATACTTGCAGAACACTCACAACACTTTTGCAAAGAAAGTAGCAAGGAAATGGACTGAAATAACATTGTGCAGCAAATGGGAGGCATCCCGTCAAGGCAAGAGTTAAACAATGCTATCAACCACTTTTTATGATACTTCTTTGGCAAAGAATTTTGAAAGTTTGAATATTTTTGGACAAACCTCTTATGCCATCAATGTCTATTTTGCACAAATTGGCAAAACTTATTTCTCCAAAAGAATAAAAGGTACATTTTTCCTTAAAAATATTTTAAAGTTTTATCTTTACCAAATTTTTCAACCTGAATACACGTTAATTCTCTCTGAACACTAAATTAATATCCTTTCACAAAGGTTACCTGTAAGATTTCCTCTTAGAAGCTCATCATGAGTACTTCTTGGGTCACTCTTCTGCAGAACACTGCGTAATCCTGATTCTAGCTGTGTTATTAGATCTTGAAGTTTGGGATCAAACTTGTAACTCCATTTGTCATCCTAAAATATCACCATCAAAAAGAATATATTTAAATATCTATTTATTGGTAACACCCATCTCTGGAGGCTTAGAGCAAGAGAACAAAAACTATTCCACAGTGCAAGTGGTCACATGTAATAGCAGAACTAATGAACATGTGGGAAATAGGGGAAATGTATTGGAAGCTCTTCAGGATGACAATTCTGAAGGCCCAGGTTAGAACAATAAATTTATGTAATTTAATAACACAAGAAATGACTGTCAAAGTGATCTCTCTTTATCACTGTTCTTAAACTGACAACCACTTATTTCAGCAGTGTGCTCTCCTTGGCCATACCCACTCACTTTCTTTCCCCCTCTACTTATAGAGCAACTTTGTACTATAGACTCCTGAATAATGGGAGTTTTAAAGCACTTGTGTCCAGTGCAAGTGGCAAAAATGCTATATGCCAAAGAGAAACAAAGTGGCTGTTTTAGTTGTGGAATTAATGAGTGCAACAGTGAGGGAAGCAAATGTTCCATGGCCTATGGACATAGAATATACAGACATGAGATGAAATGATAAATTGGGAAAGGACTTTTATAAGGAAGGAAGCATTCCAAGTGTAAATTTAGAGTACTTCCTCAGCATTTGCCATTTATGAGGACTGAGGAAATTGGAAAAATCCTTAGTCAGGGAGAATGGTCCTTGCAATAACTGAATTACAGACCTACAACTGATGAGTTTGTGCCTTAATGACTTAAGCTACCTATGTCAGTTATCTTATAAAATGTAAGAAATATTTGTAAATAATAAACAAAATTGTGCGGAATGACTGTTGGGCATTGGGGAGGCTCTTCTTTTTAGGAAATCCACAGAGGAGAGTTTGACTAGTGCAGTCAGTGTCTTCAGAAGTTCCAAATAACCCAGCTTCACTCAATAAGAGAGAATGTTGTTTTAATTGTATATTTAAACTGAGTAATTTAAATTCCACTATATTTTTTATTTGTATTTATTATATTCAGTATTAAAGTCATTCATTTTTTTTATTTATTTTTATATATATATATATATATATATATATATATATATATATATATATATAGTTTATTTGTTTGTACAAAACAAGTACCTTTAAGAGAACTGGAGCAAACACTTTCTGAATAGCATGGTACAGAGATGAGACTGGAGAATCCACCATTGAGGATACGAACACATTTTCATGCATGTTTTCGGCAGTTATTACTTCTGGTTTCATTTTGAAAAACACCAGAGTTTTCTCCACTCCCTCTTTTGGTACAACCTAAGAGGAAGAAAAAAATAATAAATCACCAAAGCTGATATGATTACAAATCATTCTCAAATAAAAAGCTACAGGGTGAACAATCCTTCATGTAACCAGTTTTGGTGTGCGGCCAGCCAGTGAGGATGGCTGCTGTGTTGGTGGTATGCTACTTATGCAAGATTTCAATTCACATTCAAGCATCTCACAGCTGAGGGGAAATATACTCCCGGCCTCCACCAACAAAGCGCTGCCGGCCGGTTCCATGGTTGCGTCAAGCATTGCTCTCTATATCTAGCTCCAATGATAATGAAGTGCAGAGAGAAGCAGAAGAGATAACAAAAGAAAATATACACACTCTACACTTTTGTTTAATTGGTTTTTTAAACAGTGCTGCAGGTGCAATAAGAATTATGTTGAAAAGCAATGCATAAGAAATATCCCATGTTTTGTGTTTATTGCCATTTAATGGGGAAAGCAATTTTAAAAAATTGCATTAATAATTGTGCAAAATATTAACAGTACATGAGGTTAGTGTAGATTTCTATCTTTCTATCTTTTTTTTTTTATAATATTTATTTCAATAATGTTCTATTTTGCATCCTTATACAATGGATACTGGTTGTCCTTGAACAGTTTCATCCTGAAGAAATGTTCTGACAGGCAGTCATGCCCAATTAAAAGGAATTGAGTAACTCCCATTTTTCTTGGTTTAATAAAAGATGTTTGAAGAGATTTTCATATGGTTTTCCTTTACATTTTTGTTGGATATAATGTTCTTATTCAGTTATTAACATTTTTATGAGTTTCAATTTAGAAGGAAGTTCTAGATCAAAAGATGATTTTAATTTTTGGCAGCTCCTTTTTTTTTTTTTGCTAAAGTATCAGCAATCTCATTCCCCTTTAATCCCACAATGTTAGGGACCTATTTTACATCTTGGAAAGCTCGTCATAGTTGTAATCCAGAAAGCATTATCCAGGTACACCACGAGGAGGTGGAGTTACTGAACACCCTTTTTTTAACAATGTTTAGCACCCATTTTCACTACTGAGGCATTTTAGGTGATTGATATGATAACATAGGAGATGAAATAATATATTGGAAAAGAGATTATAGGATAGAAGTATTCCACCATAAGTTTACAGTATCTCCCCAGCATTTTGCTATTGGAGAATTGAGGAAAATCTGGAAAAAGTCTGTTAGGGAGAAAACAGTCCTAGCAGCATGGATTGTTTACATTAATTAATGTACATTCATATCTTTAGATCATTATTAATGAAGGGTGGTAAACTGTTAAGAAAAAAATAATAAAATGTATAATTTAGTCAAGGTTTCTCTCTTTGTTCAAAATCAACACATGATATTTCTTGCAATTTAGAAATATTTAGATCAGAGTTTCAAGGAGAGCTTAAACTATTTATACCTTTGTATCGAGGTATAAATCAATTCCAAATTGTCCATCGTGAGCAGCAGCACTGAGTGTGAAGCAACTGCCATCATCCAAAAAGGTATTCAAATGGACATCATTACCGAGTTTCTCTATTCTTTCCGGTGTTGGAGATGTTCCAAAATAATTTGCTAAAAGAAAAATTACAAAACTAAGAGAAACATTGCAAAATTAAAGAGTTCTGTAAACATTTTTAAAAACCCAATTTAAATACAGTACCTGCAGTAATTATAATGAAGTCTTTCCTATCATCACCTGTGACCAAGGACATATTTAACAGCAGTCTTTTGCTTTTCTCTTAATTTATTACAATCCCTGTTAAAATAGCAGAAATAAATAGTCTTGTTGTGGGTATTATTTTATAGCTTATCTTAAAACCATGTATCCAATTAAGACAAATCAATGGCATGACAAATATGTGGTTGATGAACAAACGGTACTTTTTTTCCCAGTTGTGAATTCTGGATACCAAATATATTCCTATTCTTTCTGTTAAAGTTGCTGGGATAATGGCATGGGCTCTCACCGATTTCCTTAAGTAATACGAACAGAGGACCTTTACATTACAACTAAACACACCTTTAGTTGTCAAATACACGAAATACTCGTCCATGCGGCCATTTCTGATTTAGTCCTTTGTTGTTAATATCATGCTTGACGATAAATCCATGCGTCCTCTCCAGAATTATATTTCGTGAAAATATTTGCATTTTGTTACTTGTTACCATGGTAACAGAGGCAATCCTTAATGCCAATATACTCCAATAGCAAAATATGCAAAACTGCTTATACGGCATGATAATCCTTAAGCTGAATAGTTGTTATATAGTTGCATGTTCACATCATGTGTTCTGCCCAGTTATAATTTTTATGCTTGTCAAATTATTAAAAAATATCAACAGTATTAAAATTTGTACGTTGGCAGTGTTTACAGCGCTGTATTGCATTCAAATTATATTTGGACTAGTGAAACACAATACCAATACGGACATGTATAATATAATAATGCATGATTTGCAACTTCGTTTACGGGGAATATATTTCACTAGTCTCAATAGCTGATAAACGGCAACTATTAATAGACAATGGATTACATGTTTAATAGCTAAAATAAAATTGCCTTATTCGTTTCTTTTTTGTTTTTTCCAGAGGGCGTGCGGGTTGCATGAAGTGTCGAGACCTGTGTGATCAACCTATCACATCCTTGTTACAAGTTCATACCCGCCAAATCTGTGAATTAAACAAGGTGCGGTTTATCGGTGCAGGTTTGGATAAAATAAAAAAACATTTGATATAGGGGTGTTAAAAAGCTTATAGTTAATTTTGCAGTTCATCTTTCTGTTCAATGAACATGACGTGCATACCGCTTTGTCAAGAGCTTACTAATAACGTAACAGATAATCAGCCGATTATAAAACCGGAAAATTCGATCAACGGAATAAATGAAATCAATAAAACTGATGTATCTAAATGCCAAGATCTGTCTGTCTCTGCTAGTGCAAATGATTCGGGGAATGGTTGTAATATAAGCAGTCAAAATGTAAATGGAGAGTGTGAGCATGAGGAATACCAGTATTTAAATCACATTGAGAAAATTCTCAATCATGGATTTAAGAAAAGCGACAGAACTGGTGTTGGCACTTATTCACTGTTTGGAGCACAGATGCGTTACTCTCTGAGAAATGGTAACTTGAAACATTTGTATCACCGAAGTGTAGACACTCCTTTCAAAACTAGTTCTGTATTCGTTGTTTCTGGGGAAATGGTGGATTTGGAACACTAATCGCACACAAAGGTCTATGAATTACTGAATATTATTTATTGCAGGTGTATTCCCATTACTGACAACAAAACGAGTATTTTGGCGTGGAGTCGTAGAAGAGCTTCTATGGTTCATCAAAGGGTCAACAAATGCCAAAGAGCTGCAAGAGAAAAACATACACATTTGGGATGGAAATAGCTCACGTGAGTTTCTTGACTCACTCGGATTCACGGACAGAGAAGAAGGTATATTGATTTTGAGTTTGTTTCTTTAATGCTTTGCAGTATTGTGCCATCGAGTCTATTCATTTTTTTTTCTGTGTAACTTTTGCATTCTACAATTATCTCCTCCTTTTATGCTGAAAAGAAACTTTAATGTGCTTTTCACATAATTTTCTGATATAGATGCATTCTGAGGGACCCACTGAATGTAGCTCTCCATCTTGGATTTATATATAAACGTTTGCCAATGTTACAATTATAAGTACAGTCTTCTATGACTATCAATATAAACAGTTTGTGCCATAGAATAAATTTACTGATATATAAAAAGGTTAAACTGGATAGCGACTAGTAACTATAACATGGATATTAACAACCTGTTTAGCTGCAAGCATCTTGCAAGTTTGATGTATGGTAAAACGTTTTAGTTGCACAGTACTATTAAAAATTGAACAGAAGGTTGCAAAACTTACATAAAATGGTAGCAGAAGATGTGAGCTCATCAGAAGCTATTACTGCACCTCCAATCCCCCAAAAATTATTTAATTTATAGCAGATTTTGGCAGCAGGGAGGAAAAATGGCAAACAGCAAGAAATGTTCTAGATTGTAGCACAGTTTAAATAGTATGAAAAAGCTGTCCATGTCCGATACCTCTCAAGCATAGGTTTAAGGCAGTTGTGTTATACATGTGATTTCGAGTACTACCAGGCTCTAGGACCAGGGGTCGTAACACAGAGGTCTGTGCCACCCAGTGGTTTTTTTGCATTGGGACGATACCTAGTTTCCAAAAACGACCCACCTTTCGGCTGCAGGCGATTGCGTCGCCCGAGTGCACCCAGTTACCAGAAGTTGTGTTATACAGCAAACATCTAACCTAACATAAGCAGATGCTCATTATAGGGGTCCTTGTAAACTTTAAATTAGTCAAGTTAACGAATTTAATTCTGCAGGTTTCATTTGCAAGCTTCTTTGAATAAGTTGGCACAAAAGAATGCCTGTTCTCTATAGTAACAATTAGCAACTGAAAATTAGTGAATGAATGTAAAAAAAGTAATGTATAGAGCCACCCTGGTGGGGAATAATGAAATATGTGGATGTGATGGCACACTTTGCAGAAAATTAAGGAATTTATATTAGCAGAGGAGAAAAAAAATTGCAAAATATGTAGGCATTCAAAATTAATTTAGCAGTATGAGTGTGTAATAAGGAAAATTGGAGATAAAATAAAATACCAGAAGATTATAATAATTAATGTAGAAAAAGTACTGCCACTGTAACACATAACCAATCTAACAAAGAAATATCTTTCATTAGTTATTTATTTAGGAGCTCCAAATTTGATCTTGTAGGATCATGAAGTTTGTATGGAAACAGTATTCCAGGAAATTTCCCTACCATCCCATATCTAGTTTCCCTCCTAATCCTCACACTTTTCTTTCACTCCACACATGCAGGTAGTATCTCTTTTGCTACTGTTTGCGTAGTGTATGTCTAGTACAATAAGAGCTGCATAATTCATACCCACAAGGCACAAAATAGGAACAGTGTAGATACCCCATCCGCATTACAAAAAACTATGCAACACAGCTAAATTATGTTTGCCTGAAATTCTTCGATAATGTGACTGTAATCACACAAAGTCTATCTCTGGCCAAATTCAAATGGTATTAACAGATTGTTTTTCTAAGAATTATATATATGAGGGTAAGTCCATAAGTTTCCAGCCTAACCATGTTGTAGGTATGATAAAGACAAAAACTATATTTTACTTTTCAATTACCCTTTATGGCAATACACTTCTCACATCTTTAAATTAACATTTCCCCTCCCAAAAATAGAAGTCTTGTCTGCAAAATGGACATAAATAGCATCCATCACTTCTTTGTTGTATTTAAATTTCCTTCCTTGAAGGCCTTCTTGAGTTTTGAGAAGAGAAAATAGTCACTGGAAGCAAGATCTGGGCTGTAGGGTGGATGGTCAATGTCCTTGAAGCCATATTTCTTCGCAACTTCCTTTGCAACAAAAGCTGTGTGCACAGATGCATTCTTGTGAAAAAAGCACATACCAACATAGTGGAGCAGAAGTTACAGTTGCAATTATTTACCTAATATAAGGGTTTTGTGAAGGCGATAATCCTTATCGGCGAGGCCGGAAACTTATGGACCTAACCTTGTATGAGGGTTAAGTAAGTCATGGCAACTACTTTTCCTTGAGAACTAGGGACAAAGTGAAAAATGCTAAGATATACAATCGAAAGTGTATGAAATTTACTTTCGAGTGAAGCTACCAGATGGTGTATGTGAGCAGAACTGCATGTCTCAGCATGCCCCGAAGTTCAGTTGATGAGTAACAGTGGTCAGGAATGGAGGTAAGGAAGAGTAAACAATATGCATATGTGAAAATAACATTTCTCTGGCATAAATGCTCAAGAATGACACACAGCTATGGGAAGGTCCATTAGCCCAGCCCTATCAAACAGTGGCGAGATGGGAGACCCATTCCTGTGAGAGATTTGCAACCCTTTGTAGATGGTCTTGTGTAATTTTAGCTAATGCCATAATAAACTGATTTTGTCCATTTACCTGTGTTTTGCTTCTTCCCTGTAAGGACCGCCTACTCCAACTTCAGCACTTTCATGCCATCAAAAAGGCATTTATTATGAGTGCATCTTAGTGTACAATGCTCTTCCCTCTAGCCTAAAAGCCTTAATAAACAATGACAATTCCTTTAAATCTGCTCTTAGAAAATACCTATGTAAAAAGACCTATTATTCTGTAAAGAAATATATGAGCGACAATATTATACTGCACATCATATCAATGTATATGTAAATATGTATATAATAAATTTTGTATGATTGATTTGTCTGTTTTTGGTGTTGGTTGAGTTGTTCTAAGTGTTCTTTTTTATTTTTATTGTAATTATTTACAAATTTTTGTAAATACAGATTGAAAACTACTGTAGTAATTGTATATGACAACTTAATGTTTGTAGGTCTCTGTGGCTGCTCCGAGAACTAACTAACTAACTAAAAATTACTACCTTTAAAACAAGAATTACCACTTAATTACACAATTAAAACACATTAAAAGCTATACTTCAAGCCAATGTGCTTTTTTTAATGCCAGAGGTAAAAGTAAATATACGTTTACCTATGTGCATATATATATTACATTAAAATAAATGTTGGCAACTCTTTCTTCAATAATTTTATTTAGAGTAAACAGATCATAGGAACCATTAGAATGCATATGTTTCCATTTTCTTAATGTATGGGAATCACTATATACAGGCACTGCTGTAAACCATTGTGCTTTCTATACTCTGCAGTAATAGTGAAATTTTCATTGTATTTTCTGCAATCCTAGGCGATCTTGGTCCAGTATATGGCTTTCAGTGGCGTCACTTTGGTGCAGAATATAAAGACATGAAAATGAACTATGAAGGCCAAGGAATTAATCAATTGAAGCAAGTGATTCATACACTGAAGTCTAATCCTGATGATCGTCGCATAATAATGTGTGCATGGAACCCAGTTGACATCCCCAAGATGGCACTTCCTCCATGTCATTGCCTGGTTCAATTCTATGTAGCTGGTGATGAACTGTCCTGCCAGTTGTACCAGAGATCTGCTGACATGGGTCTTGGTGTCCCGTTCAATATTGCAAGCTATGCTCTCCTTACATACATGATAGCACATGTTACAAACCTGAAGGTAACAATTGGGATTATAAAAAATAAGTATTCAATAAATATCTATGATAATCGTTTTAAAAATATTGACATTTTCCCTCTTGAGTTTTTTTCCAAAATCACCATTTTCAACGAACAGATAATGCTTAAAGCAATGAACCAAAATATTGTACAGGACTGCCATTTTTTGTGCTTGCTTCAGTTTACTTTAAATTAAAAACAGTGATTTTGGGAAAAGAAATTTCACATTCCTAAATCATAAAATTCTAAAAATATGGTACATTTCTTCAGTGTGCTTAATGCAAGGTTTACTTGTAAAATGCCACTCCTTTGGTATCATTGTATTATATGACTATTACGAGGATAGTTATTAATTTTTCAGGATTATACGAAGTAGAAGGCCATAACTCACTAACTCTGCCTATTTATTTTGCAAGTAGTGTTCGCCATTCTCATTACAAAGTTGCATCCTCCAAAAGCATCCATGGCATCAGCCTCCTTTATAGAACACAACTTCTTCCAGACTTCCAATGGCTCCTCAGTTTTTCCTTGACAGATGGAAAGAAGAAAATGTACCAGGGAGCAAGATCTGCACTGTTTGAAAGGTGGTGCACAAATGTCACTCCTAATTCTTACAGAAATACTGTCATTTTCAAAGCAATATCCACAGTGGAATTGTGTTAAAGCAACAATCCTTGCAACCTAGATGCAGTCTGCACTGTTTGAAAGGTGGTGCACAAATGTCACTCCTAATTCTTACAGAATTACTGTCATTTTCAAAGCAATATCCACAGTGGAATTGTGTTAAAGCAACAATCCTTGCAACCTAGATGCAGTCTTTCTGTCAGTGTCCTGAAGATGCAAACTGGCAGTGACTGTATTATTTTGTTTCTGTTGTTGTGGAATGGTTACAATATGGCCCTAGCAGAGAAGAAACTGGCAATCATTTTCTTTATCATCTTCACTGGGGGTCTTCATTTGAAAAGATTCAGATTGCCAACTGTTACTTTGATTCTGAGTCATATTGGCTGGGAAGATAACCATTACTGGCACCATTATACTCATGCTGCCTTTTGTTCTTCTTTGAGGTTGTGGGGTACCAATGACAACAAAGCTTCCTTATACAAAGATATTTTTGTAGGATTTCTGGCACCTGCAGTGAATGAATGTTTAGACTCCATCTCCCTGTAAGTCACTTGCAAATTGTTCTGCACTATGGCTTCCATATGAGCAATGTTTTCATTGATTAGATACCCTGTGTGCTCCTCACCTTTCAAGACCATTCTTCCTCATCTAAACTCTGCCAGTTATAGACTTTTGTACAGTCTGGAAAAGTTCTCTCACACACACTTTGACTTAGGCCACACTTAAAATCCATTGCATGAAAATGCTCTCCAGTTACATCTAACTTAGAAACTTGATAGCAACCACACAACTCAATTAAAATTTTACTGCAGCTAAAGCAATGGGTGCTACATGCTAACTTTTACTGTGTTTACCAATCAAAACGCACTCTTCCAATGCTTCTAACAGGAAACTTAGATTAATTTATAGTTTCTTCAAATCCTGAAAATTAAATAGAAACCCTCACATATTAACCTTAGCAGTGATAAAATGTTTAACTGCAAAAGCTTGTAGAAATTCAGGACATACTCATCTATATTCGCTATACAATAAATAATATTTCTATAATTTAATAATACACCTTTCAATTCTATTTTACAGCCTGGTGAATTCATACATACATTGGGAGATAGTCATGTGTATTTGAATCATGTTCAGGCACTGCGAGAACAGCTGAAACGAGAACCTCGGCCCTTTCCTAAACTGCACTTCAACAGAAATGTGAAAGATATTGAAGACTTCAAGTATAGTGATTTTGAACTGATTGACTATAAGCCTCATCCAAAGATAAACATGGAAATGGCAGTATAGAGAAAAATGGTTTTTCTGTTGTTAATTTTGTATTTTATTAGTAGTTAATGAATATTTTTATACTTTTTAATAACATAACGTACATATATTCAGTTAATATTCATTTATATATTCATTCTTAAAAGAGATGCACATCCTATTGGAAACCATAGATTGCAGATATTGTTATTGTGTGTCTTAGTTCATAATCAGATTTATTCATTGTATTGATGTTTTTAATACCATAAAAATGTTTTTTTCTTTAATGAATTTTCCCAAATAATGTTTCTTCTGAGCTTATCCTATTTGATCATAAAAGATAAACCATCAACATAATAAGACTGCAAGGACTGACACGCTGAATCTATCAACCTGAAGGATGTCACAAAGGGCATAATGAACTATATAATGCCTCACTAGCTTTATTTCAGTACTCAAAACTGGTGATTTGCTACCTCTCTCTTAATCAGGCAACACCTTAATTTTCTTCATAAGAATGGGTCATCCTTATTATAAACCAATACACATAAAACAAAAGACTTGAGGTGTCAGGAATTGAAACTACATCTAGAATATGTCTTCACCGCTTGCATGGGATTTTGTGTCTAGGCAGCTGGATTCTGACTTTGCTTCTTAAACCTGTGTATAAAATCTTACCTTGTAGCAAATACTGGAAATGTCCTAAAGAAGCATTGTACTAGATAAACATTACAGTGGACATGATTTAGTTTGACCACTGTAATGTTTCTGATTTCATTTTGATGTTTTCTTTCCAGTTCTTCCAGTGTGTAAAAAAATTTGCACACTTTGTTCTTCAGGTTACCCTAAAAATAGAAATCACAAATTGTTAAATCTGGGAAGCAAGAGGGCTATATGCCAACACAAACATTATCTTCAAATACTTCCCTAATTTTATCCATAGAATCCCAGTAAATCCTCCAGATCATAAAAATGGTCTTCACAGAATTCCTATTTGATCTTTTATGATTTTGTTGCCTGTTTCATGGCAGTTAGCTTGATAACTCCCAGAGAAGCAGATGTAATATCCACACAACTGATTATAGTTCTTGCTCTCTCAACTGCAATTACAATGAAAATAGGCATGTACCTTTATGACTGTAGATGCTGGAAATATCCTGCTACATCCACACATTCATCTTTTTGGAAAACTGTCACTCATATGCATCAGTTCTTCCAAAATTGAGTAAAAATTTTAGTTGATATTTTCTTTCATTTCTCATGTGTCGGAATTTGTTCCATGAAATTTAGTTTTTTAACTTTCCTTATAATTAAAAACCACATACTGTCAGGTAAGGGGATCATACAGCCCATAATTACCCCAGCTTCAACAATTCCCTGAATGAAATGAATGTGCTGTGCGTGCAACATCAGAGACTTGCTAAAATAGACCAGATCACAATTGGTATCAGTCAGTTGTTCAAAAAATGGAACGAATATATCATTCCTGTATCTTTCTACATTGTATTCTAAAAATGATAGGCCTTCTTACTCTGTATGTATGTATTGTTACATCCCTAGATGGGTGAGTAGGACCTAACTCAGATGGTAGAACTTGAGTTAAACTTAAGAATTGGCAAAGTATTTATTGCTTGATCCAGACATGACAGTTTAAGACAGTCTGGGCAGCCTACAATATCACAGAGTCATCTTACCTTTGGGGGTTGCAGCAGAAGCAGCTTGGTGCATTGTGGCTCTGATTTAGGTTGCCTATATGACCAAGGACCAATCTAGCAGAGAGCGACAATGCAGATAGAGTGAGAGATCCCTAAATTTCTCCGCAGACTTATGACTTTATATTACAATTCCAGACTACTCTAACCTTTTGTTTCATTGGTGTTATGAATACCCGAGTTAACCAATGTTAGGAAGAAATGATCTTTTATTGCTTCTGCTAATAAAAACTTATAAAATATTCCTGATTATTTTTATACCAAGTTGCAACATACACCAATTTTTCTCATAAAGCAAGGGAATCTCATGTATAACATTTTATTTTTCCGTACTCCAATATCTGTTTTATTGCATTGAAATATAACCATTTAAATGGAATCATGCTTTGTTAGCAAAAATATTAAGTGTGGATCAATTACTCTTATCATTAATATTCTGTCACATCCAATTGGAGAAAGTTATCTAAATATGAGGATCACTTGCATGCAATTCATAGACATTGACTTAGCATGATTTCATATTTAGTTTGACTCAATTTTGGAAGATGAACTGATGTGTGTGAATGATACTTTTGTAAAATATGCCAGAAATGTGCTGATGTAGCAAGCCAACATCTGTTATAAGGTACATGCTTATTTTAATTATAATTGTTATAAATGCAAGAGCTTAAATCAGTTACACCGATATTACATGCACTTTGCTGGGATTTACTGCTCTGATTGCTGACTGAAACAGGCACAACAAAACCATAAAAGATCTGGTAGTTACTGTTTTATAATACATATATAACTTAAGAGATATATCAAAAAGGGTTAGTTGCCCTTCATCCAAAATGGCCAACTAGACTAGTTTATTCTGCCTATGTGGCAAGTCTTTGGTTTACAATTCGTTTTTGCTTATAATATATGTAAGAGATTCATTGATGGCATAAATGAATTGTTTGCAATATATATTCATTAGAAATAAGGCACATTACTGCTGATAGTTTATTTTTTGACCAAAACATCATTTTGGTTTTCTTTTAAGTATTTTTTTTAATTTTTGTGAGCTAGGGTTTGATATTGCATGCAATGCCGACACTTGTTTGCCTTTTTCAGTTGCCTGGTTTGTTAGTCCATTAGAATTTGACTATATGGCCAATGATTATCCATTCTAACCATTTTCCTGAAGGATTTTTTTCGGGTAGAGCACCACTGTTATTGCTTTGGTTTTTGAGGTATTGCTTTTCAACTAGTTGCCCAAATTACAAAACGCAGCATGTTTGTGCTCCTTCTTTTTCCTTACAAGGAATTGTAAACATTCCATATGGAAGTTTTAAAAAATTCAGAATTTAATTACTTATAAAACTTACTGATTGTACAAGTTACACAGTGTGTTAAATATCAGATAATTCTTAATTAATTCTTTGAAATGATGAAAAATTCTATTAATGTGGTATATATAATTCTAGTCTTTATTTTGCAAATTAATTGAAAGTATAAACTGATGTTGATATATTTGTATTACAGACACAATATTTCAGTGCCTTAGCATGAATTGTATTTGATTTAGAAAGCAATAAGAACAAAGGCTAAAGAACATTTCAATATTGTATAACTTACTTTAAATAAAGAAGAAATGCTCTTAGAAATAAAAGTTTGACTGAAGTTACATGGAAGAGGTTCATTTCTAGAGATTTATCATCTCTGTAAATACAATATGTACAAGGGCTAGTCAATAAAGACTGAGAATGATTTTTTTTTTCATCATACAGTGGAGATATGGTTATGAGCAATTTTTCATGCAAAAATGGATCTCATATAATTATTGGGAAAAAATTGGAAACACATACTGCATGCTTCTTAGTATAGGATACCAGTAAAGAATTTGCCATTTGGCTACATAAAAGTTACTTCATTATAAATTTAGCTCAGAACTCCAGTATGGAAGCATATGCGATGTTACAGCAAGCTTATGGTAATGATGATGTACCACAGTCAACTACACTTTGCTGTTTTAAAGAGATAAAGGGGGCCATGTGTCACCACAAAGGGCAGTCCAGATGCACAAATCACTGCAGTGAACAAGACAATTAACATTGCTCATTGTTTGGGAAGATTGACAAATAACAGTTAATGAACTGGCAGACATGCCACAGATTTCCCACAGTGCTTTCACCATTCTGCACAAAAGCTTAAATACAAGATGCATTAATGCCAGATGAGTGCCGAGATTGCTGACACCTGAATAGAAGATGGTGCCAGTGTACATGTGTAGGGGCTTCAGCAGAGCCTAGCCAGGCATACCTGAATTCCATCATTACAGATGGGGCTTGCCTTCACCATTATTATCCCTAAAGCTATTAGACAATCTCATCTAGAAATTACTTGGTTCTCCAACACCAATAAAAGCCAAGATTTTTAGGTTGCCAGGAAAGGTTACAGTGATTTTGTTCTTCACCTCTTGTGGTATGGTTTATAAAGATGAAGTCCCCACAGATAATTGGGAGTATTATAAGACTTGAGCATCTTAGTTGATAACATCCAACAAGAACACTGAGCTGCCTCCATCTGGTTGGTACCTTCATCATGTCAATTCACGTTTGCAATTTTGCTCAACATTTGATCAGAAAAAACATTGAATATGTGCCCCACCCACTCCATATAGCCTGGACCTTGCTCCTTGAAATTTTTTTCTGTTCCTTTCAAAAACAAGTTCCTGGGTCAACGTTTTGGTTCATTAATGGCTGTCATGAAGGGGAGATTCTGAAGAGGTCAAAAAACGGTTTCCAGCACATCTTACAGGAATGGCAGACATGATGGGTCAAATGCATATAACTCAATGACTTCTTTGAAAATGACCACGCCAACTTTGACTCTGCCTACATACTGTACTTCACCAAAGTAAAAAAAAATCCATTCTCAGTCTTTACTGTGCCATCATTAATTTGTCATCTGAAAAACATCACTGGCATTAAACAAAATATATACTCACCTCATTGGAATATTTTAGAGCAATAAGTTCATAAAAAGTATGGATGACACTTCATCTTTTTTTACCATGAATGATGAAATTCTCTTAGCATGTTCCAATAAGTGATAACTTTCACCAAATATCTGCAAAAGATATTCCATTAGATAAATTTGTTTATGTGGTTCTTAATGTTGTAACACTTGAGGAATGTTGTGAATAAACTAACAAAATCAGTTGAATGTATATCAGTTCAAATTCTATAGAAATTGAAATTTACAGTTCACTTACAAACAAATATCTTCACTGACAAAGAATACTTTTGGATTCAGTTACTGTTATTCAAACTTTGACAAATGAAATATGTTAATGTAAAGCTCAAATGTATATATTTCTTCAGTAAAAGTTTACAATAAAGCATTCTTGACAGTGCTACTTTAGGATAACAAGTGAGAAAGGAGTAGTACATCATCTTGTCTCTTAATCAGTATGTTACATTTGTAAAAATAACTTGCCTGGTGGCAGCGAATAGAATTGCCTTACATAGCACAGATTTAATTACTGCTACTCCATATATAAAAATATTTGGAAACAGATTTATGTTGCAATATCAAACTAAAGAACTATCATTCATCACATTAAAAGCTAATATAGTAGGTAGTTACAAGCAATTCTTCACAGATTAATGCTGGTCACAGGTAACGTTTGCCAAACAATAGTAAATTAAACTTCATGTATATTCTGTTAAACAATGAATAAGATAATATCATTATATGATTGAGTCGAACTACTGTTTCTTATTGCTCTACTTGTTTAAAATATGGAATACTAGTTTCACGAACTATTGTTTGCATCCTTAGCTGTCGACCTTAGTTAACAAATAAGATGTTTCCATTGGTTATCAGTAACTGAGTAATTTGAGCCTGCAGCTTATTGGGAATTAAATTTAAAAATAAAACCTTTGTATAGGAAATCCAATATATACATTCTAAAGATAGAGGGTCAAACTTACTTAGAATGTTACTTAACACTCAAAAGAGTTTTGTTAAAAAATAGTAACCAAACATTTAAATTATTTAAAATTTCAGCTTACCTGTATCTTTGTCTTCCTCAGAAGTAATGTCCTCCTCTATGATACAGCTCTCCTAACAGCCTTTGAGCTTCTGAAAGCAATCCTGATATACATTTTTCCAGATTGTGCAAAATTGTTTTATCTTCTCAAATGTTTGTCCTTTAATCACGGATTTCAGCTTTGGGAGGAAAAAAAAAATTCAGGAAAGTATGGATGATGGGCAAGAACAGCCATATTGTTTTCCATGCAAATGCCACAAACATGCAATGATGATTGTGCTGCTGGTGCACTATCTGTTGCAGGATCCATGAATTCTCCTCAGTTCAAGCCTCTTCCTTCTCACATCTTACAGAGATGTCTGAGGAGATCTTATTAACACCAGTGATTCACAGTTTGATGCTCTGGAAGAAATTCCTGATGAGCAGCAACCTTAATGCTGAAGAAAACCATCAACAGCACTCAGACGACCTTTTCTGGGTCTTAGTGAACATTTTTCTAATAATTGTGATGACTAGATTTTTGCCTCAACAGTGATTGTTCTATTCATAAAAGTTTTACCCTCATTAATGTGATCCAAGACCACCTCTCATTGTAATGTTGGTGTCTTTCTGTTATTGTGGCAACATCCAAGGACCAAACATTAGAGACATGATACACACCAAGCTTTGTCAGGATTTCATCACGATTCCAAAGAAAGTTACACTATGGCAATTATTCAAACAGGCATTGATTTTCACGAATGATCTTACTGGTTGCATGAGCACTGTTAATGATTCAATGGGCATCTGGGACACAGGTCATGAATTACGGATTCCCAAACACTTTTAAACTGCACACTCATAGCAACGAATGACTTAATTATCTGCATAATCTATCATTATCTCATGAGTCTTGGTAACGGATTTATGAAGTTTCACACATAATTTAATGTTAATGCAATCAGACTTCATATATGAGAAACCTGTAGAGAATTGAAAAGAGGACCTAAAGCAAACAAAAAGCTTCATTGAGCTTTAATATCATGGGCTATCTTATTCACTCCCATATTCCAAGAATTTGCTGATATCCTATTTGAATAAAGTGACAGAATTGTCAGTTGTCGGTAGTCTGAAATACATAATGACCTTTAAATGATCCATTGTAGAAATCCAGTGGACTGAGGTAAGGATAGAGAATAGGCTATGATGTTGGTCCTCCAGGATTTATCCATTTATTTGGGAATTGCTGATCTAGCATTGCTCTAGCAGTACAGAAAAATGTGGTGTTCCATCATGCATGAACCACATATGGCATATTAAGTTTAGTTCATACTGGTGGTCTGGTGGTAACCACACTTGCTCTAGACCCAAGTTGCAGACTCAGCCTGGCTAGGGTTAATGAATTTTTAGGGCATAAAAATCCTAAGTATGACTTCCTTCAGAACAGAAGAACAGTCAATGATCCCATGTTAATGTTTTACGATACATAAAAGAACCTGGAAGTGAAATAAGACGCCTTTGAGAAAAATTTATTTGCTGCTTAATGCCCTGAATTAATGGGACATTAATGACCAAAGATGTTAAAGAGTGTTCTTAAATAAAACAAATCCTAAACCTGTATTAAGTTTATTGGAACTTCTTCCAATAAAACATTTAAATTATCCATTAAGTCACAGTGTGATGCTTCTGTCAGTGTTTCAGATAAAATAAAAGTACTGATTAATGTGTAGTCAATTATTCCATCTCATACATTTATGCTAAACACAGGATATACCCTAGCAGTATTGCTACAGGGTTTCAAGTGACTATACCATTTGGGGAAGCAAACTGCTGTTTAAAATGTTACAATTAAACATCAAAGGGAATATGCTACATTAACAAAATTCTTATCATTCCAACAAATGGCAATTAAAGCCTCGATTCCTAAATATATTCTCACCAATTGCAAAAGGTGAGAGCCAAGAAGCTCCCTTCCACACTTAACCACAAATTAGACAAAACTGGCGCAAATGTTGCATATAGCAACAAAATTGTTAAAACTCAACCTTGCAAGTGTACACGTGTCCATTGTTTAAGATAGGGTGATCCAATATCACACTTAATAGTTTCTTCCATCAGTGAGTGAAGGGCAAAACTGAACATATAATGTAGTTGCTTGGATCATGCAGAAAGCATGCCAATAAAATAATAACAAAATCAAAGACTTTCTGTTCTATCCACTGAGCACAGTTTTGCAACAAGTGAATGCAGTAATCAAGTCACACGTGCCCATTTCATGATGAAGCAAGTTTTAACAGTTAACTTGAGCAGAACCTTCCTACCATCCACCTTATAGTTAACGAAAGTGTTGCATGAACTCCCATTATACTTTTATGTGCTAATGAAAATAAAAATTTCCTGAGATTTTTTAAAGGTATAAGTACCATTATTTCTTTAAAAAACAAATTAATTTTATTGCGAAAAGTACTTCTATGCCCTCCAGCCAATGAGATGGCAGAGTACTGGTATTGTTGCCATCCAAAGTGAGATAAAGAGAAACACAGTACATTAGATTTTCACAAACTGAGTCGATGAGAACAGATAAGGTGATGATTATTGAAAATGGCAAGTTTTACAAACTATGGGATGGCTTGTTCATAGCACGTAATCCTGAATTGTTCTGTAAACTAATATATTGTACACTTTAATACATTTAGAATTCAAAAAATTATTCAACATGAAATCATTTCTATTATAGTAATAAAATCTTAGAATCCATTGCAATTTTAGTTATATTCTACCTTTTATCTAGTAATTTCAATGAATCTAATTTCACCTCCATTGTCACATTGTTTTGTTGTCTTTTTTCGAGGTATATATTTTCAGTATACTTACTACACATGTTTCCATAAATCCTTCCTGCACCATTACCTTTTCATCTACTTCGGTCAACTTCAGTAGAAAAATAAGATAAATAGGGTAAGGTACGTTATACTTTCTCGTTTAAGGGATGGCTCACAAAATAAAAAAAAAAAGATTAAGTTGGAAGAATGACATGTTGCTTGACCTTCAAGAATTTCTATGAAGTTCTGAAGTACATTCACAAACAACAGCACTTGTTATTACAGATCCTTCTTTTCCAGATATCGCCCATAAACATATGGACCCTTAGAAATGGAATGAAAACATGCTGTTAGCCTTAGATAACTGCTAATGTAAAATTAAATAAACGTAAAAATAGAATATCAATGGGCAATGACATATGGAATAACAAATTAACTCCCTGTATAGCAAATAATTTCCATCTTGATTAGGCTATTCCCATGGTGACTGTTGCCCAATTAGTATGTTTTGTATTTTTTTTGATGGGGAAAGAGCATTTTATTTTTGTTTTCTTGGTGTAGCAACTGTAATTTGTACAGAAGTTCCTAGTTTAGATACATTTTGAAAAGTTCTTAATATTATATGTAAAAGCATACTGGGTGTTCAATTTAAAATTGGGGGCATAGCATCACTTCCTAAAGGAAAATTGCTAATGACTTTTTGAGTTCCCATTGTATGGTTATCCCCACATACCAAGTTTCATGTCAATGAACCACAATGTTTAAAAAGTTATTTAGGTGATGAACTTTTGAACTAGCTTTGTATTTACTGTCTTATAGGAAAATTTTAACATCATTACTTTACATTTATTATATTTAGGATTGCTCTTTAACAGCTTTCGTCATTAGGTTCCAATCTAACTCAGGGAGTGAAACAGCCATTTCATGCTCTTCTATAAACCCAAGATCGCGGGTTCGAACCCGGTCAGGACTGATGGATTTTTTTGGGGTGTAAAAATCCTAAGTATGGCTTCCTTCGGAAGGGAAGTAAAGTCGTGGGTCCCGTGTCGTACATTTACGGCACGAAAAAGAACCTCAAGCCTGAAAGAGAGGCCTCTGAGCAAAATTTGTCGGCCATTTCACGCCCTGAGTTGAATGGGATGCTGATGACCTGAGCTGTTAAAGAGCATCCATAAATAAATCATTCAAAAAAAAAATGCTCTTCTATCAGACATGAGGTTCTTTTACATGCCATAAATCTACAACATTACTTATCTTCCTAAGGAAGCCATATTTAGGTTTTTACGCCCTCAAAAATCCATTGACCCTGGCCAGGCTTGAACCTGTGATCTTGGATCTACACAGCAAGTATGGTTACCACTAGACTTTCAGGGCACGGTTTCACCAGAGTATGGTCTAAAACTACATTGTTTCTTACAGTTATTAGTAGAGTTCCATTACACAAAGATTTCTGCTATATTGTATTTTACAATTCCATACTTAACAAGTTTGTTGATGATTTTTCCTTGTTTTGCTCCACAGAAGTAATAGTTTTAGTCAGGACTTGTAATTTGTACAGATTTCTCTAAAAGTATAGGGATATTGGTAACTACAAATATTAATGCAAGTTTTGATATCTCTTTAATACTTTTTGGAATGTGAAGGGTTGCCAAAAATGATAATAATGATGAGAGAAGGAATATGTATAAACAAAGAATAAATTTATATGAACTTATACTCTAGCTATTAACAGTGAGGTAGTAAAATAATATTGATATAGAGTTGGTTTGGTAATACATACATACTTGGTTTTTTAAAGGGACATGTTTTGGGAGCTCTCATCATCAGCAGAAGACTGACATGTTCCTGAAACATATCCATTTAAAACCAAGTAAGTAAGATATAAGTGTCAACAAACCAACTCTATATCAACATTAAAGAATAATTCATTTAAGAACTTTCGAAAAATAAGACATTTTTAAAAAATTCTATTGGAACTCACACAGTGAAGCTTGTTAAATGTGAATTCTGTTTAATCTGTCGTCTAACACACTCTTATGAAGTGAAGCATAAGAGTGTGTTAAGACGACAGATTAGATAGAATTTATATTAAAGAATAAGTTGCTTCACTGTCAATAACTTCTAAACACTTTAAATAACCCAGTATTTAAGTACAATGAAAAAATTAAGTGCATTTAAAGTAGGGATATTGACCGATATCAGCCTTTTTCGTTTCAAATGCATATTTGAATGCATCTTCATTTAAGTTTTTGTTACATGCCACTAAAATAATTTCTTTCCAATGTTCATTCTCTTTTAAAATAATCACTTTTGACACAATTTTCCCAATCTTTTGCTTATAATGAAAATGTGATTGCCAAACATAAACAAATTTATATACATATAAATTATCAGGATTAATGAAATAAATGAATGAGCCTAATTAGAAAGCTTGATTCTTCTGCCATCTCTTGATGATTGAAATTGATGCTACTATGTATCTGTATCACCTCAAGGTGAACTATTATGCTTGAATATTGACAAATGCATAATAAAGTATTAACGTTATCATTATTTCTGAGAAAAAAATACAAAACCCATTTAGCAGGAATAACACTAATCCACTGTGCACATTAAAAATTACAAATTTATTACTAAGGAGTGGACATTATCTATTTCAAGATGTGGCAAATAGTTGTTCCATCATCTTGCTCTTATATATCGCTTGTAACTTTTTACTAATACTTAACAACTGTTAAATAAATAAATTGTACTTGCGAAGCTGTAGACAATGGAGTAATAATATATCTTACACTAATATATTCAACATGTTCGTACTAACTCCACTTACTTACATAACACTGGGACATGTTTCTGAAGCATTTGCTTCCATCAATACCTGTTGACCGACTAAACTGTTATTTGTTCTTTCATGGTCCTAAAAGTTACAAGGACTTGTGTAATGTATTAGACCATACTTTGGTGCAAAAGGGTCCAGGTTAAACATATTGCTATTACAGTGTAAAACAGTCTTAAATGTAAACTAATTTACTTTTCTTGTAAACCCTTCAAAAATGTAGTGGTCTTATATATAAGGCCATCTTATATTTTAGACAATATGGTATTCAATGGATAATCTTTCAATCCATACACAATATTATGTTCATGGAAAATTTTGAATTCAGTGTAACCGATGCCAGAAGAATGCTATAGAAATTGTATCTCTTTATGCAATTTTTTAAAAAGAAATTCAATCAAATTTCACTAATACTGTTCCACTCACTTGAACATTTTTCTAAGGCTGTTGCCCGCATCATCAGCATGATATTCGTGTGTTACTCTGTAGATTTTACGAATGAGATGTTATTGTTTGGAAGATCAAAATTAACTACATTTTTTTTCATTTAAGAACTTTCAAAAAATTCTGTTGGAGCTCACACAGTGAGGCTTGTTAAATGTAAATTATATCTAATCTGTCACCTAACACACTCTATACTTCACTTACTTTTAAATATGGAGGGACCAGTTTTAAAAGTTAGTGAAGCATAAGAATGTGTTAGACGACAGTAATTTACATTTTCTTTGTTTTTCTTTACAAATACAAAAAGATCAAGATAGCCCATTGTGTCCCTTAAGGGCAAAGGCCTCCTAACAGGTAGAGAAAGCTCGCTTTTTCCTAACATAGTGAGCTGTTCCACGCTAATTGTTTGTGTGCTGTTTAAGACACTCTGACTGATTTCTTCTTTGATTACTCCATTTCTCACTGCACTAGTTGCTTCTTGAGAGATTTCCATTTTTCTTTTCCTCTTGCTACTCTTGACCAATCTGAACCTGCATGTTTCTTGAAGAGGTCTGTCCATCTTCTTCTGGGTTAGCCTGTCCTTTTTCCTATCCTGGGGTCCCACATGAAGATCTTGTAGGTCCACCTATTGTCCTGGATTCTTGAGACGTGACTTCCCCATTGCCATTTGCTTCTGATAGCTATTTGTGCAATGTCTGTTGTCTGAGATAACTGGTTTATTAATACATATTAATTCTATGGGTTTTTGAAGAACTTATAGGAGTTTTCAGTCATTTTTGAAATGTGATTTTTTTTTTTTTTTTTTTTTTTTTTTTTTTTTGCTTGAAATGGTATACGCTATTGCTCATTATATTAAAACTTTGTCATGTGCTCCTCAAACCGTAGGATAAATTTTCTTTGTGTTTTATTCATATATTTCATACTGCAGTGTTTGCAATTGATTTCTTAATTGTCTGACTGTTTTCCTGGCAGAATTTTGTCTTCTGTGTTTGTTTTTAGTAGTTTTTTTAAGCTGTATTTGTTTACTGGAACCAAAATAAAGTTCTCATCTTTAAATATTTTCTAGAATTTTGGTATGCACATGAATGGAATGTAAATTTCTTGTACATATGATCTCCTTTGTAGCTTTTTAGTGTGGTGATGTCTTTTGCTTGTTTTTTGAATTGTTATATTTTCTTAATGACCAAATCTATCCTGTAGTCCTTATTCTATGCCATATCTAATATTTTTGTATACTTGTATTTGCCTTCTGTCTTGCTTATTGGTAGGTTTGTTAATCTGAATATGAGTCTGTTGACTATGTGTGAGTTTGTTTTGTGTTATTGGCTATTGTTTTTAATGTAATTATCTGTATGGGCATTTTTTCTGAATGTTATAAATTCCAGTAATTTGTCATATTTTATGATATATCCAGAAAGAACATGCTACTTTTTATTTCCATTGTGAATTTAATGTTATTTGTACATTGAGTGGTTTTATTGCATCCTCTTTCCATTTTTCATTCACTATTTCAAAAACATTTTCTACATAACAATACAAACATTTGTATACATGTAGAAAAGCATCACTTAATTTTGTTTCTAGAAAACTCACATACATATCTGCCAAGAATGGTGATTCCCATTGCTAAACCATTCTTTTGAATGTAGACATTACCTTTGAATGTGAAGTAGGTTTGATTAAAGCAAATTTTTGTGAGATTTAGGTATTGTTCTGTTACTTATCCAGGTAGGTTTATTGAGATTAGTCATTTCTTTCCATTATCACCAGTTTTTCTTTGGAGGTGCTAGGAAAAAGAGTCAACATGAAAAAAACTAACAAATCCCCATTTTCTTGTTTTGCATGCATGATTCTTTTTATTAATACTGATTAGCTTCTTTATGCTTTGACTTTTGTATTTTAGTAAAGTATGAACATTTTTAAAAAGGTAATTGGCTAAGTTGCATGTGGGTGGATTTACTGTGTTTACCATTAGTCTCATTTTATTACCAGCTTTATGTATCTTTAGTAAGTCATAAATTCTGGATATGATTGATTCTTTCATTTAGAATGGTTACTTTTTATTAATTTGCTTAATGAATAATGTATTTCTGAATAGAATCAGTTTTCCTTTTTTCGTAATGCTGGTACTAAAAAGCTGTAAAGGAGATCATATGTACAAGAAATTTACATTCCAGAAGATATTAAAAGATGTGAACATTATTTTGGCCCTAGTAAACAAATGCAGTCTAAAAAAATCAACATAAAAGACAAATTCTGCCAGGAAAACAATCAGGCATTTATGAAATCAGTTGCAAAGTATGAAATATATAGGTAAAACAAAAAGAAGCATTATCCTACAGTTTAAGGAACAAATGAGAAATGTTACACATGAGCATACATAGAAATCAGCAATAGCATATCATTCTGGCATTTGTATATTTAAAAATAAATACAAAAAAAAAAAAATGAACCAAAACTCTTAAAAGCTCTTCAAAAACCTATAGAATTAACAGTATAGGAGAATATATTCATAAACAAAAACAAAGAAAATATATGAACTTGTACTCTTGAAGCTATTAAGTGAAGTAGTTTGATTCTGAATTAAATTAATATTTAAATTATAGTTAAATAATGTTGATATAGAGTTGGTTTGGTGACGCTTATTTGGTTTTTTAATTGGACATATCCCAAAGATGCATGGTCTATCAAAAATTCATAAAAAAGACAATAGTATGAGACCCATTATAAACAACATTGACTGATCAACCTATAAGTTAGCAAAATGGCTTTCCCAGAAGTTCTGTTCATTAACAAAATTTAGTTTAGGAATAAAATAATTAATTTTATTGAACAAGTTAAAATATATATATTTTTCCAGAAGACCTTGTGTCATTTAATGTGGCTGCATTATTCCCCAGCATTCCTACAGAAAGAATATCTAAGATGTTAAAAAACTGGCTTATATCCATATATACACCTGCTAGAGTAATAGATGATTTATCAGTTTGACAGAAGGCATCAAACAACATTATTTTACTTTTAATAGTAAATTTACCAACCAAGTTATAGATTGGTTATAGATTTTTCATTCTAGATTTGTTTACGAGTGTCTTTAAATTTGTTTAACTGGATCTTTTCCTCTAAAGACTTGGCACAGATATGTGGACAACATATTTTGCCACTATACTTAAAACATCTGGCTAATAATGCTTTAAAATTATTAAATTTAAGAGAAGATCATACAGTTTACATTATAAATTGAAAAAATGGGTAGATTCTCTTTTTAAATTTGAAGATATAAATTAAAATAACTGGCCTTTGGAATATATAGGAAACCTTGCATGGTAGCAATTACATTAAAAATAATAACTTTAATTCCATACACACCAGCATGGCATCTTAAATAGCCTGCACACAGATTGGTGAATGTTCTAATCAGTAGAAAAGAAATCAAATAAGAATATCAATATATGATCCACATTGCACTACAAAGACAAAATAATTTGGGTTCCTCAAAATGTCCACAGTATTAAAAAATGTATTACAATCTTCCTGTAAAACCCTATACCTTCTGACAGGAATTTGGGTTTCTACCAAATCAATTGTGATCCAATATATATTGGAAAAATGAAAAGAAAATTGGAAATCTATACCAAGGAACATTTAGAGAAATCAGCAGTGGCAGCGCATCTTTGGTCAGAAATCCATGAAATCGACATTAAAAAAAATTACTGTAACACTTTCGTAAACCTTTGGAACTAACAACAAGGCAAAAATTTTACTTCATCAAAAACAAAAACTGTATCGTGAACTTGCAGACACTATCGTTGGATATATTCGACTGCCTACAGAATATGCATCTACGAGTTGGTCTTCTGCTGACAATGGGAGCAAATGTTCCCGAAACATGTCTAATTAAAAAATCAAGTAAGTGAAGTATTAGTGTCATCAAACCAACTCTACATCAACATTACAAAAAATTTTGATCTTCCAAATAGCAATAATTTCATCACCAAATTCGTAAAATCTAGAGAATACACTTCTTTACATATATATTTTTAAATAGTGTTTAATGCATTTTAATTACTGAGGCATCACAGGCAGTGGGCACTGATGATACATGAGATGAATTGATAAACTGGGAAACTGGGAAAGGATTTTTTTTTTTAAGAAAGCAAGCGTTCCAGGGCTAAGGGTATCTCCCTGGCATTTGCCATTTATGAGGACTGAAGAAAACCTGGAAAAAACCTTTGAACCTTAGGGAGGAAGGTTCAAACACCATACCTTCCACTCCATGACTTAACAATCCCAACCACCACCAGTAGTACACAGAGAATATCTGAATACCATGCTGGAAGTTGGCAGTGAAACCATGTTGATGATGAAGGCAATTGTCTTGGAAACACATCCAAGTAAGTGAAACATTATCAATCTAAAACTCAATAGGAATCAACACAGTAAAACGTATGTAATTTCTTTGTATAAACCTATTTCAAACCAGTTAACACTTCTTTCCCAAGGGAAAGTTTAAAATTTTAAAATAGTTAAAATATTCAACACTCTTGAGCATTTCAATCTTTAAATTACTAAAATTCAGGACATGTTTCATAAACTTCATTCACATTGTCAACTGACATGACTAACGAGGGGGCTGGCTGCCTCTCCAACCCGAATGACTCTTTACTCATGCCAGTTGACAATGTGAACAAAATTCACAAAACATATCCTGAATTTTAGTAATTTAATGAGTGAAATGCTCAAGAGTGTTGAATATTTTAACTATTTTAAAATTTTAAACTTTCCCTAGTGAAAGAAGTTTTCACTAGTTTGAAATAGGTTTACACAAAGAAAAGTGGAACATTATTAGTGAAATTTGAATAATTTCTTTTTAAAATTTCATAATTATACTTTATTTCACTGTGGAAATTCCTGCTATTTAATGCTACATTTCTACTCTTTATATTTCAAATTGCCACAGACCTACTAACAAATATAAGGATATTTTCATGGAAATGTGCTTACAACACCTTTTTCTTATTTCACTAACAAGAATGCACATATGTGCTTCTAAATGCTGTGATGGCTTTTATTCAAAGATATTTGCTTTTACTTCAATAACAATATAAAACATTTCAAATGAAATAGTATTTCTAGAGGAGTTTTCTATTTCCAAAACTTAGAAAATAATCAACAATAAGATGGAGACAAAACAAAAATTACTTCAAATTTTTCTTAATTGTTAGTTATTAAGTATACATAATTGTTGAAATAGCCCACAAAATTATGGAAATGTATGTGAAAGATCAATTATTTTTTACATTTTCTCATGCTAAGATGACAAACTGCCATCCTAAAACCTTTTTATGAAATCAAAACCAAATGCATATGGCCACGCTATAAGATGCCAACTTGTTTCACAAATGCCCTTGAAGAGGTAAAACATGATGCTTTATAATGAAAGACATCTGCTATATTCTTAAAAATATTTCAGAACTACAAGCTAGCATATAGTTAATTTGAACTTTGGGAGGCAAATGTGTGGTAGTTTAAGTGAAGATTAAAAATTGGTTTTGTTCCAGTTCCTAGTGTAGACCTAATAGAATGTGCTTCAACCTCAAGCAATCTTTTCATTTCACAGGGATCACATTAGTGTTCACTCACACAACTCTTGTACGGTACTGTGAATGTTAACACATCATGTTGGTGTCTCCATCTTGGGTTTGCTGCACCGAGTCCTGGGGGAAAAAAAATTTTAGAATTAATAATAAAAAGTTAAGCTATCATGATTTCTATTAGGAGCAATGATTATCTATAATATTTCTAAGGCTTTCATAGTCATTGTTCATTTTATCTAGTTTTAAAACTTTCAGGATGTTGTGCCTGGCCTTAGGTTTGCTTCAAAACCAAAGCTTTAGCTGAAAACTGCAGTCAGCATTGTCAGTTGAATGCTGAATGATGAATTGTTAGTACCTGTATAATGGTTGCAGGTGAAGCGACAAATGACCCTTAATATGATATTTTAGTAAATATTATACTTACGAAGCTGTTGACAATGGAGTGGTAATATATCCTAAGTTTATGATATTTTAGTGTTAAACAAGTATGAGGGGTGTTCCTAAAAGATTTACAATAGTAGCTATTTTTAACATCAATCATTATTCAACATGGTTCAAATCACATGGGATCCTTCATTATACTGCCCACCAATGTCAATGCTATGTTGCCATTGGTCCTGGAGGTCTACTGGCAACTATACTTGCCTCGTAAGTCCAAGATCGCAGGTTCAATCCAGGCCAGGATCAATGGATTTTTTCAGGCATTAAAATCCAAAGCATGGTTTTCTTCAGAAGGGAAGTAAAGATCTGGGTCCAGTGTCGTAGATTTACAGCAGGTAAAAGAACCTCAAGTCTGAAAGAAGAGGCCTCTGAGCAAAATTTATCGACTATTTCATGCTCTGAATTAAATGCGTCAATAATGACCTGAGATATTAAACAGCATCTGTAAATAAACCAAATAATAAAGCACCATTGCTATCTTCCTTGTAACTTCATTATGGTATAATGAAACCATTGTTTGAGAGTACACTACTCGTGGACAATTTCCTTGTTATTGCCAAATTTTTTACCTCGCAGCCTTCATATTATCAAATAAGGCATAATTGGATGGAGCATTACTGGTGGATGTGGTACAACAATAAACCCCAGCAGTGATAGAGTTGCTGGTGTGGGGTTATGCATCGTCATGTTGGAGGAAAACTCCTGTCAACCACTTCTCCTTTTGCTATTGCTGAATCCTGTGTCTAAACATTCTAAGGGTCTCGCAGAACACATCACTGTTGACAGTCATTCCTTGAGGAATCCAGTCCATTAGCAGTAAGTCTGAAATGTCCCAAAAGGTGATCATCATCTGCTTGCTTGCAGATGAAACAGCCCAAAATTTCTTAGGCTTGAAACTCCCATGTTTTCATTACATTAATTGGACTTTCTTCTCTGGTATACAATACTGACACCATGACCAGCCACCAGCTTCTCCAAAAAACACTCAATACATGCCCTGAAACCTCTTAATTTGCAACATGAATCTATACAATTTACCATAAAATAAGAAAGAAATGGGTGGCTACCATTTCTAGATTTAAAAATTATAAGAAATGGAGATTGTAAAAATTTCATGTTAATATCTTGCACAGTTTCCTAGTAAAATGATTTCTAATGCCTGAAAATGGTGAAAAATGCACCAAAAGATAATTTATCATAAATAGAACATCTGCCTAATACCCACCTGATGCCAGCTAATCTGGCTATTTAACAGGATTGAGAATTAGGACATTATAAAGTGGAACAGCTATAGTAAACTTGGCAAACATATTTTTCATAGTCCAGGAAATATTATGGATGCTAAATTGAAAAATATGAAAATTACCAGTTTCAACATAAAATTGAGCAGCACATCCCCTTAAACTCTATTTATGGAGAAGGGCTTATGAGCATTCAGCTGGCTTGACATTGGAATGCATTGTACTTGGAAGGATGTGAAAATGTGCAGGATGAACAATGGAGGGGACTGCTGGTTACGTGAGAGTTTTGGGACTGTCATTGGGTTTTGTTGGTGCACTATTTGCCTCACAGAACTACAATGAATACTGAAAAGATATTGTAACGTCCCAATGGAACCTTGAGCCATTGACTCGCAAAGTTCTGCTTGCCTAGACTCATTTGTAAGAACTCAGGACTTGCTTAGGAGGTTCAAATGATAAATCTGCTATTCATGTCATGTTTCTAAACTTGCCCCGAGTTTAATGGGAATACAAACACAGATATTTCCTTACCTGGAAAAACGTTTGACTAGTAGGTCTGCTGATGTGTCCAAAAGGATTCACATTAGTTTCATCTGTGCGAGGGGAAGCTCCCAGTTCACTAAGATGTGATAACTGCTGTGTTAGTGCCATTGTTCCACCTTCGGCAACAGTTAATATCACCCATATCACTTCTGCAACAAGAAGCAAATACTATATTTATTTAGAATAAGATCTCTCCTAATTTTTCCAAAAGTTTTTATACAACTTTTATATCATTAAGAATATAATTTAAGTTTTAGTTAATTACAAAAACGGTTGTTCAGAGTAGAGGTGATGGCCAGGATTCAAACCATAGATCTTCAGCCTTCTGTATTGAAAATCTTACCAACTTAGCTACCAGGCTCGCCAAGCATGGAACCACAAACCTCTTTCATCTAATTCCAAAATCCCAGAGACATCCCTAAGATATTCTCTACTGTGATTTATTCCTTAAGAGGTATCATAATGCTACAAATACTTTTACCCCCAGCTTCTAGTTTAACCACCAATTATATGAGGTAAATTTATATATAGAAATATACAACACAATGTTGTCATGGAGTGGGGAGTAGTCAGTCACAGAACATATTTAATTAAACTTCTGCAATAACATGAATAGTGTTTTTTTGTGTTGGAAACCAGGCTGTCTGAAATTTATGCTTACATGTCTGTTTTGTTCTGTCATATGGTTTTCTGTACCTGATGTATGCTTTAAAGATGAACATAAGATGATGCAATGAATATCTCATCATTGCATAACCCTTCTGCACTATTTAACGAAATCTCACTGTCAACTGCACAATGCAACCCAAGTCAAAATTCCTCTCACTAATAACTGGAAAAGAGAATGCCACTGCATGTACCATTTGGGGAATCTCAGCAACTGGATGGAGATCTGCTAATCAGTCAATCTAAGTTGTGGGACTTTTATATAAATGGTTTCTTTCCTTTAATCTGTCTTATTAGAATACTACAATGTCATCTGTATTTGAAGTAATGCAGTCTTTAATGTCACTACACTTTTAACAATAAATATAACATTGCACATATAATAGTATCTTTCTTTTTAAAGAATAAATGTGAATCTCTATTAGTGTGAACCCCATTTCCTCAGTCTCCAGAAAAACATTAAATGGAAATTTTACCATATCTAACCAACATTAAATGCTTATTCTTTACTATATAATAAATAATATATATTTTTGAGAGAATTGTTAATATTGTAATTTTATTGAGAATCTATGCAGCAGAAGCATCCGATTTCCAACTCACCTCCAAAATAAGATCCTGAAGAAGTTGACATTCTCCATTTACTCTCATACATTCCAGGCTGTAGTGGACTGACCATTTCAACACTGAGATCAGTTGTACAACCAGGATCCACAGATCGCACTGGTATTCGCTCAGTGGCACATAACTGGTCACCACCACTAAATCGCAAGTAGCAACCTGGAGGCCACACTTCATCTCCAATATTTTGTATTCGCCATGTCTTTGTAAACCTTAAAAACAAAATAAAAAGCTGTATTTATCACAGTTGCATACATGCCACTGTATTCACTTGCACTCATCTAGTCTGCTTACTGGGCCTTATAATGTTAATGGTTGCTTTGGTTTATGTTTCCACAACCATCCAGCAGTGAAATACAGAAATACATGAATATAAATATTATATTAGAGCTGCCTTGCACAAAATAATGGTGTTTCCAATATTCTTTGTCACAATTATTATAACTAACATTAAAAACTCTTGCTAAATAGTCTAACCTATCACTTATTTATCACTGCAAACTTCAGCAAACATAAATACATCTGAGAATTATATTAAAAAAATTCATATACAAATGCTATTTTGTAAAATAAATATAGTGCAAATGCAGCACTGCAAGAAAAAATTACACTCTGTCATTTATTTCCTTTCCTGTTACAAGTAATCAAATCAAATCTTTGTTTTCTAAACCTTCGTTTATGACATTTATATTTTATTACCATAGCTTGTAAGTTCAGGCATTTATTTTAGTTAAAATAGGCAGGCAAAAAGGCACTTAAAACACTGAAAAAGACAGTAATATAATTAAAATAGGCATTTATTAAAATTAAAAACAGAGTAATATTGCTCATTATTAATGAAAATAGGTGTTTGAGATACTTCATTTCTTTATCACATAGTTAAAGTACTTCAGCTTACTTTTCTTGGTTACAAACAACAAGATATTTTTCAAGGTTTCAAAGATGCACAATGGTTTCCAGTCAAGTTCATTTTCTGTTTATGCATATATAGGGGAATCCGGTTAGTATCTCTATTACTTCCATACTGAATGCATTGTAGAATGGTTTATTGCACAGCTGTACAGCTCTCATCTTTCTAGTTTGCAACTGTTTGTTACATTTATGCAGCTGAGAAGTTGCCTCCATTACAAATTTCCTAGAATTGTCTTGTGCAGATTGATACATGGTCATTTGCCAGGACTATTCAAAACTATGGTGCTTCCTTCATCTTCTGATTTCCTGATATTCATATGCCTGAGATACCATGTATTCCTTTTATTAATGAAGGTTCTGCTATTTTAGGAGCTAAAGTGAATGGGTTTAGGAGAAAGTTTTTGACTGCTTCAAAATAAATAAATGCACAATAAGAGATTCTCAATAGATATTTTTGCAAGGTGAACACGCCATGAATTTTTATAACTTTTTTTCACTTTGATTTATTTAAATTCTTTATGTGCTTTTTAAAATGAGTAAATAAAAATCTACAATGATCCAAAACAGGCAAAAATAAGATTTCAAATCTTAAAATACGCAATATAAGCCAAAAAAAGGCAAAATAAAAACTGGTCCTACCAACCCCAAATGTACATGTTCATTACTATCTGACTCTTAAATATATCTATGCAGATAGGAAATGCATTTTGTCTAACTTCTGGGCTCTGTTTATTACATTTACTCAGTCACTTTATCAAGAATCTAAAATATAAAATGTCATTAAAAAATTGCATCATAAGAAGCATTTTAAAATATTTTAAAAATTCTCTTTAAAAAATTATAATATGGAAACCATTTCATTTACAAATACAAATTTTATACCAGCATCCTTATAAAAAACATAATTCAAGGTAATAAAAAGTAAATCATTCTGTTGAGAATTACATTTTTTTAGCATTCACAGATATTCCAGTCACTTCACCAAGACTATAAATATAACTTTCATAAAAAAGGAATAAAAACTGCATTGTAATGAGCATTTTCAAAATTGTTTTTAAAAAACTAAATAATACTCTGTAAATATATCATTTTTACTGCACATTGTAACAGCTTTTATACAACTGTAATTGATATGATGTATCTATATAGCTGTAATTGTTATAATTTTAATTTACATGATTGTTAATTATAATTTTATAAATTGCATTATGTAAGTAATGACGTAATTAATCTTCATTTCAACATATAGGTACTGATGAAGCCTATTGCATAATTTGTATGTCTAAGGTGATTGATCTTGAATTCTAAAAAAATTACAATTCTTAACAGACTAATTTAATTTTTTTTTAGTTTGAATTATGTTTGTTTATAGGGAAATGAAGTGGTTTTGGCATTACTGGAAATACAATTAAGTAAAACTATTTATAAGAAACTCCTCAACTGTATAAAAAGCTTTAATTTAATCCAATTTGCCAAATCACTTTTTAAATGTATTCATATTTGGAGATATTACATTGGCAGCAAGTTTATTATGCACTTTTAAAGCATGTATTTATGATTATTTACAGACTTGTCAAATAGAAAATGGGGAGATTCAGATCATAGTATTATAATTATGTACTTCAATCCTATGTACAAAATGATTTAGGTTCTCCATTACATGTGTTGTACTAGTGTTTCTATGTAAAATAACACAAACTAGAGAAGAAGAAGAAATAGGTGATACACTTAAAGAGACACAAATATTGTGCTATTTATATCACTATTTAAGTGTTTTATCTATTTCTGCTTCTCTAGTTTGTGTTATTTAACTACATTGTTTCAAGAGGTCCATAATTAAGAATGATCATAATTTTTTTTAACAACATACCTCTACTCATCCTCACAATTACGACAATCTTTCTCAAAGTAGTTCCCATTGGATGCAATGCACCTTTCCCATCATATATGCCAGTCTTCAAAGACATGCTAGAAAGCATTTTTTGACAGGTCCTTCAGAATCGCCTTTGCTTCTGATGATGGAAAAGGTGAAGGTGTTTCTTCAAGTTGGGGAAAAGGAAAAAGTCTCAAGGGGTTAAATCTGGACTATAAGGAAGGTGAAACACACACTTCATATTAATTTTTGAGACATTTGCCATGTGAAGCCATGCATTATTGTGGTGCCGTATGCAACTTGTTACATAGAAATGTGGCCTTTTGCACGTGATATACTTGCGAGTTTTCAGGACATCTCTGTTGTATTGCCCAGTTACAGTTGTTTGGTTAGTTATGACATACTGGTAAACCATTTCTTGAATATCAAAAAATGAGATGACCATAACTTTCCAGCAGAAGCAACCACTTTTGCATTTTTTGGTATTGGTGATGATAGAGACTTTAACACAAAGCTTTGCTGTTTGCTCTCTTAGGATCAAAATGATGCAGCCAAGTTTCATCTGCAGTGACTACCTTGGATCTCTCTAGGTCTCCACATCTTATGACACTATATTCAACTGCATGCAAACCTGCAAATGAACATTTTTTTGTTTGGTAATCAGTATCTTGGAACCCACTTGCTCAAACACATTTCATGTGTAATTTTTCAGTTACCAATGTGTGAGTGGCACACAGTGCGGTGAAATTTTCATAATTTCTGAAAATGTTCTTAATATTATTCAATGATCTTCCCTTACAATGACAGTGACGATGTTTATTTTTTTCTTCCATTAGAGCACAAACTGGAGTCGGGTCCACCTACCTTTGACATTAATTTCATCCCTTATAAACCTTTTAAACCATCTTCATAGGCCTCTGGTAATATTGCATAGACTTCAGATGCAGATTTGTTGAGATGAAAACAATATTTCAGAGCAGCATATTGCTTATCGTGCATCCTCACTATTTTGCTTTAGGCAGAACTGAACACGTCTCAACTTGCACATCTCTCATGGGCTAGAACTGGAAGTGACAACAATAAAACTAGTACTTGAACATTAGAGTGAGAAATTGTACATTTTAAAGAATTAAGATTATTCTTTATTCAACAGCCCTCATAATAAGCACCAGTTCTGGATTTATTTTAAAAGCTTTCAAGAATGGTATTGCAACAGTTCAATTGCCATTATTGTTGTATAACCTGGTCTGAAACAATTTTGTTCCTCATAAGAGTTTCTTGAAAAGTAATCATACAGTTAATCTCTGTGAGTCCGAATATTAGAACACTCTTTCTGGTTTCACTTAAATGAGATTTTACTCAGGACATATGTTTCATAGACATTTTTTCCACATCATCAGTTGTTCACGACTAATGGATCATTTGTAGAAGTTGGGTAGGTAGGAGTCCGGGTGGACTCTTGTGATCTTGTGATAAACTTAATAAAGTGTTGTCTGCTTCTGGGATATTAAAATTCATAAGGTTAGGCTCATGTTTTTTTTATATAAATGCTTTTGCATATATTTAATCTTTTGGTGGTTGAGCAGTTTTTAATAACTTGATGCTTTTTCTATTTCATGGTTTTCATTCCAGAAATGTGCTGCCACAGTTGATTTATCTATTTGTTTGTAACAATGTTTCTCGAATTTTCCTTCAAATTAATGCCAAAACTTCTCTTTGTCTTTCCTATGTATATCTTTTCACAATCCTTACAATTGATTTGGTAAATACCAGATTTTTCCTCTTTGGGCTTGGAATCGGTTTTGTTTAATTCAGTAATTTTTTACACTGTATCTATTTTGAGGTGCTAAGATAATATTGTACTGCTTAAATTTTTTTTGAAATTTCTTATTAGCAGACGGATGGTAAGTGAAAATTTTAAAAGGTTTTTCCTTTGTTGAATCACCCAAAGTTGTTATTTGTTTAATTTCTTTTTGTTTTTGGAATCTTTTGATTTTTTGATTAATCATCTGTTTGTTGAACCCATTAGATTTAACTGCTTCTATTATGTGTAGATATTCATTCTTGTATTCTTCTTTGTTCAGTGGTATATTATTAATCTGTATAACATGCTGTTGAATGCTGCTTCCTTATGTGATCTTGGATTGAAACCATGGGTTTTGGTATAATTCAAGTTTATTCTTAGATTTTATTATCTTCAGATCCAAAAATGGTAACATGTTGTCTGCTTCTGTTTTGACGGTAAACTTCATAGAAGATTCTTGTAGGTTTAAAAGTTTTAGTGCATCTTCCACATGCTTTTTGTTTATAATGGCAAACACATCATCTACTTATCTGTGCCAAACCTTAAAAATGTGGGGAAAAGCCTTAGTGTCGTGCATCTCAAAATAGCTCATGAATAAATCAGCTAAGAAAGGTTATAATGGACTGCCCATTACAATTCTTGCTTTTTGTTTAAAAAATTTTTCCTCAAATATAAAAAATGCTTGATTTATACACAACATAGTGAATTCAATGTATTCTTTGATGTGTTCTTCTGTTAGGGTGGCTGACAGCAACCATTTTCTTAAATAAACTAATAATTTATTCTGTAGTATGGTGGGAAATAGGGCTTTGACACCAAAAGAAACAAGTGTGTCGTTCGGTGATAATTTTATATCTTTAATTTTATTGATGAGGTCCATGGAGTTTTTTAAATTTAAGCTATTAAATTTTGGCAGTGAATGGAACTGTAATGATAACCAACTTGCTAAACAGTAGATCGAGTGTTTATGTTATTAATAATTGGCCTCATACTTCTTGGAAAGTGATAAGAAGATTTAAACAGTAAAAACAATAACTAAAGAATGAAAATGTCCACAGCAGAATTAAACAAATGAATATCCGTATTGTAACATAAGGAATCTAAAGCTAGAGTAATCTCTCACTTCTAACACATTAAACAATGTCTTATGAAATGCTTTTAAAGTTTGGCAGTCTCTGAGATTCTGTGGCAATACATTTAGAGATGGGTAGTATTTATGGTGAAAGATAATAAACAAAATGATTAATTGATATCATTGTATGATTCAGTTGAACTACACACTCTTAAAGCTTCACTTACTTTTCATAAGTGTATGGAACTGGTTTCAAGAACATTAGTTCCCATTTTCAGCCCAGCTAAACCGGTTCTATACATTTATGAAAAGTAAGTGAAGCTTTAAGAGTGTGTAGTTCAACTGAATCATACAATGATATCAATTAATATGATTAGCTTCACTGTGCAAGTTCCAATTTACATTTTAATTTTTAAACAAAATGATGTTCAGTCATAGGTTCTGAAAACAAGAAGATAAATAAGATGCAGAAGATACATAGATAATTTTGAAAAGCAGTGTGAGACAATTTTTTTTTTGATTGATTTATTTATGGACGCTCTTTAACATCTCAGGTCATCAGCATCCCATTCAACTCAGGGCATGAAACGGCTGACTAATTTTGCTCAGAGGCCTCTCTTTCAGGCTTGAGGGTTTTTTCGTGCCGTAAATGTACGACACAGGACCCATGGCTTTACTTCCCTTCCGAAGGAAGCCATACTTACGATTTTTAAGCCCGAAAAAATCCATCAGTCCTGGCCGGGTTCGAACCTGCGTTCTTGGGTGTAGGAGGCAAGTATTGTAACCACTACACCACCAGGACCGATGTGTGAGACAATGAATAATTCTTTGGTCATACATGCAGAACCAAGACAGCATATGGAGGGAGTGTTATATGGTAGAATATATGCACATTGCAGATATATTTATGCACGTATTATTTGCGTGCTGTAGTTTTTGGCTAGGGTTTAAGTCTGTTAGCACAAAATCACAGTAGTTGAAGTGAGTCAACACCAGAGATGCACCAATATCTTTTTTTAAGGTTATGGGTAGAGGTAAATTTAATCTTTTAAAGGCTAGGATTAGTGAACTTACTACATGATTTTACTAACAGAGATTACTGTCTATAACTCCAAGAACTTTGCAGAAAGTGAAGGGAATTGCCATATAATTTATTCTAATGGGAGGAATATTGCCTATATCTATGGTACTTAGCAATTGCTGGTGTCTCACCATCATTGCCTGCAATTTTAAGTGATTAAGATCAAGACCCAGAAGTATCCATGAGTGAAGTGAGTCAAACCCAGATTGATGTTCGTTACTGCATCATTAGTTCAAGAATGTAGCAAAGTTGTAAGTAAACAGCATAGAGGTGGTATTCACTGTGGGTATTAGTATGAGAAATGCATTGATGTACAGTGAAGACAGTAAGGGGCTCAGAATACTGCCCAGGGGAACTCTTTCCTTCCTAAACTACCATAAGGAGAAGAGATAATAAATTTTCTTCTTTAAAAATTTTAAACTATTTTAGTATATACAAATACTTAGAGCCAGATGATTCAGTTTCTACATGCATGCACATAAAAAGTTCATATGAGGGGCTGTTCAATAAAGAATGATCATAATTTTTTTACAGACATTAATTCTCACACTAAAATTTAACTTTATAAGCTTAATGTGTAATATTGTGTACTAAAGTGATAGTTTCATTGTTATCATTTCCAGTTCCTATCTATGAAAGGTAGGCCAGTTGAGACATATTCAGTTCCACCTACAGCAAACTGGAGGTGGCATGCAATGAATATACTGCTCTGAAATTCAGCTTTCATCTAGACAAATCTTTAGCTAAGACCTATGCAACATTACAGGAGGCCTATGGAGAGTTTGTTCTTTCCTATAGCACAGCTCGAAGATAGTTTAAAATTGTTAAAGAGGGGAGGCAATCAATTTCAAATAAAAGTGGTCCCAGCACTCCAGTTTGTGTTCAAACATCCGAAAATATTAACATTATTGTGATAGAGCATCAATGAATAGCATTAAGAACATTTTCAGAAACTCTGAAATTTTCAATGAATTGTTAATTTGTTTTATTTATGGATGCTCTAACATCTCAGGTCATCAATGTCCCATTCAATTCAGGGAGTGAAACGGCTGACAAATTTTGCTCAGAGGCCTCTACTTACAAGCTTGAGGTTCTTTTTTGTGCCGTAAATGGGACCCACAACTTTACTTTCCTTCCAAAGGAAGCCATACTAGGGTTTTTACGCCTGAAAAGATCCTTCGATCCTTGCTGGGTTTGAAACAGTGATCTTGAGTTTAAAAGGCAAGTATGGTTACTACTACACTACCAGGACTGACATTTCATTTCATTGAATGCCATCCACACATTGGTAGCTGATAAGTTGTACATGAGACATTTTGAGCATTGTGGGTTCCAAGGTTGTTGATTACTGAGCAAAAGAACATTGCATGCAGTTGAAGATGATGTTATAGGAAGAAGCAGAGTTTCTCTCAAAGGTAATCACTGCAGATGAAACTTGGTTACATCATTTTGATTCTAAGAGCAAACTGTAAAGCTCTGTGTAGAAATTTCCATCATCACCAACACCAATAAAAGCAAAAGTGGTTGCTTCTCCTGGGAAGAGCATGTCATATTTGCACATAAAACTGTAACTGGGCAATACTACAGAGTTGTCCTGAAAAATCTGCATGGCCATATCACATGCAAAAGGCTCATTCCGTAACAACATGCTTGCTACACCTCGATAATGCACGGTCATACATCTCTATATGTTGTTGCTGAATGTCTCACAAATATTTATGCAAAGTGTGTTCCTCAGTCTCAGATTTACGCCTTGTGTGACTTTTTCCTTTTCCCCAAATTGTTGAAATATCTTCTTACGAGGCATTTTCCATAATCAGAGGCAATAGTGAAGATTGCAGAGTCTATTCTTAAGTTCCTATCAAAAAATGGTTTCCAGCATATCTTTGAAGACTGGAGAAACACTGGAACAATGCATTGCACACAATGGAGACTACTTTGAGAAAGATAATCAAAATTATTATGAGTAAAATTATTTGTCAAAAAAAATCATGATCATTCTTTATTAAACAGCCCTTGTAAATGGAAAGAGAACTGAAACTATTACTTACTTTGTAGATGGTGGTATACTCTCCCCTTCTCCAATTGTTATATCCTTCACCAAAGACATTGAAGGCAACTTATAAGGAGATTCAAAGTCAAAATATGAGCACACTGCTCCTTGCAAATTCCTGGAAAAAAAGAAAAAAATGCACAAATAAACAAATGCCTTTATATACTTGTAAAACTAATATTTTGCATGTTTACATTATATGTTAGTGGCCATTTCTTTCTTTAAAACTATGATTTTTGGTTCATAGGCCACTAGACCTCATAAATTTTCAAGAAAATGTGCGCAGTTTCATGTCAAGGATGAAGTTTCTTTTTGCACTATTAACTTACATTGAAAAATTAAATCAACAATAAATGGAGTCCTTGCAGAAAAGGAGGATTTTAAAGGATCTTTCTGTGTTCCATAATATGCTTGCTCTAAAATAAGGTCAGTGAAAATACATATAAAGAATCAGCTAAGGAAGTTTTGTTATATACTGTTGTGGTGAAAGAGTAAGCATAAAGGAAGGAAAGTGCATTTGGGAATGGTAGTGAAAAGAAGAACTGAAAATCCATAAAGCAGGTTAACAGAAATTAAGATGTATACATTAAATAGATATTACAAAGAATGTATTTTTTTTCCCCTTGCAGCCCATTTTTCTCATGAACTTGTAGACATTCCCCTATGACTTGACATTATAGTGGTCTTCTGAGGTCTGGACACCAATAAGATGCTGCTACATTGTCACAGTGGAGATAATGGTCAAGATGATATGGTTATGATACACCAGGAGAGTTCTGAAATCTATGGGTACCTAACATAGCATACAGGGATGAATGAAATGAGTTAATGATGGCACAAATGAGCTTGGTGCCTTAAACCTATCTGGCAATCACCTTCTCAGAATAAGGAATCCAACCTAGGACTTCAAATTAGTAGTTGCAAATGCTAACACTAGATTAGAGAGAAACTGTATTACAATGTATATATAAAAATAATTAGCAGAGATGTGATAAAAATAAAATATATATATATAAGTTAACAACTGAAATTATTTAACAGAGTGAAAGTAAAGCTTTGAATGTTTGTTCATCATTTGATAAGCAAACAAACACAATTTTATTAATAGAAGCATATTCTTGATGCATGACCTTGCATTTTACAACTATTGAATATATCTTTTATCTTTAAATTCTTATGATAAAATGCGCTTAATTTAATATCCATGTTGGCTCAACACTAAACATAAGCTCCACTGAGTAACATTTTTCATATTGCAATAAAAGTAATAAATGCATTGTCATTTGTTACATTGATCATATAAGATTTCTGCCAATTATAACAGTTTGGTTTAGTTTAGTTCCTAGAGCATTCTGCAAGTTCGCAAAACAGTCATAAGAGTGATGAACATGTTGTTGTTGTTGTTGTTGATCTAATGTGCAGGATTTTGATCCATCAATTTATCCCTGGCCAGCCAATATAATTTGTGTATTTTCCTGTCATAATGTTCATAACGGGAGATATGAACATAGAATTTGTAATTTAATGATAACAATAGTATAAGTTCTTCTATATTATAAAAAAACAGTACACATTTACAATAAAAATTAAATATAAACTTAGCCAAAATAAAAGAACTAGAGAAGCAGGAATAGACGAAACACCCAAATAGTCACACAGATTTCTCTATATTTACATATACACTGATATAAAATTATTACAGTGTTTTTGAATCAGTATAATATAGTCATTTATATATTCCTTTACAAAATATACACTGATATAAAACTATTACAGCGTTTTTGAATCAGTATAATATATTGTCATTTATATATTCCTTTACAAAATAATAAACCTTTTTACATAGATATTTAAAGTAGATTTGAAGGATTCACTATTGTTTATTAAGGCTTTTAGGTTAGGAAGAACGTTTTATATTAAAATGCATTAATAATAAACTCTTTTTTATAACAGGAAAGTAATACATTAACTTGGCAATACCTTATCCATTTTTATATATATTCAAGATAATTATGAAGCTCCTGTGGGCTCTATGCATCACATTGATCTTTTCTCAACTGTGCCAAAATACCATTCATCATGTCAATGGTTTTTCATGATAATTCCATGAAGGAATAACAAAATTTCACTGAACAGACATTGAGCTGACCTCTGTGATGTTTTATGTTGCTTAGTTCTACACTCAGCCTTTAATCTACAAAACACAGCTGTTATGTCAAGATTGTTAATCTGTTTATGCATCCTCTCAAACTCTACATCAGCATTTCAAAACTTCAACTACTCAATAAAATAAATGAAGCTCTGAACAAAATGTTCTTTGTGAACGTCTATTACAACAAAGAAAAACAATGTTTCTTTACATAAAACGGTGTTACAGTATTGCTCTTAATGCTCGTTGTTCTTGAATATATGAAAGTATTGTTGTAAAGAGAGTGAAATAACGAAATATTCATAGTTAAACCTTATTGAATGCCAAAGTGGGTTAGTGTGTTCACTGATATACGTGCCTCTAAGTTCACTGTATTTCAGATTTATACGATTACAAAGGAGTTCAGCATGATCAAAAAGCTTAGTAATAAACGGTGTATTCAGTTGCAGCTAACTGTATGCCTAAATGCCCCATTATAATCTAATACATCTATGTCGACAGCGTAAATAGGAAGTGATTTACACATACCAATTGTTCATATCCAAAAAGAAGGCCGCTGCCGCTTCATTTAGATTATTTCCGACCAACATTTGCAACTGTTTCACCAATTCATCTCTATCTGTTGTACCCATACAGCTGAATTGCTGCAACAAACTTTGATCTAGATCGTTGTCTACCTCCATAGCTTTGCTGCATTAATTGCTGTTAGTCTATGAAATAAAATTGAAATAATATCTCAATATATTATTAAATTTCCTATTTCAATCTATTTCCGCTTATGTTAACATTTATTATTCTACAAATGCAACATCATATTGGTACAGAAACACACAGTCACTTGTTCAATTGCCTGCCTTCCCTTGCACTGTTATCAATCTTCCAATATTTGCTTTCCAAGCTATCATTTCAATTTCAAAGAGGGATAATATTCTAAAATATTAAGTTATGCGTTAATCTGTTAATTAATTCTTCGTTATATTCATCTAATAAACTAAACAGAGACATATCCCGAAAGAAATGTTATATTTGTGCCCTAAATGAAATATTGCTGCAGTTACCAATGGAAGGCGGCCACTTAGTTGCATTATTCCTCCCCAGAGTGCAATGGCGTCGTCATGACGTCATACAGCATTGTTAGCAGTACTTCATTTGTCGTCTGCTGCTCAGTCATATTTGCCGCAAAGTAACAGAACGCAGAATTTGAATCTCCGCTTTCGTATTCTACTTACTCTAAGCTTCTAAGCTTGCGGATTCGTTTGAATTACGGTAAAATATGTTGAGTAGAATTCGATTATGTTAAATGTACATAATCCGTCTAAAATTTACCTTGCATAAAATTTTACACGGTAATGAACGCGCAATTTAGAAATGTTTTTCTGTGTTAGTCCTAAGGACACTGTCCCCTCCTTTGGTCTATAACCTTATACTAAATTATTATCGTATTATTAAAGGCCAATTTAATAAATGACAGGACTCCCCAAAGGCGACATGGATGAAATCAAGTCTTCGCCCTCCAACGAAGAACTTAGAGTACCGAAACGAAGGCTTTCAGATGACGAGACTTCCGAGGCAGGACAAAGTGATGAAAGTGGATGCAAGAAAAGAAATATCGGAGAATTCGTGTTTGAAGACTGTGGACTTCCTACCAGATTAGAAGTTGTAGTAGTAAACGGCAAATGGGATACTAGTCAAACCATTCCATCGATCATTGCCGAAATGCACAGTGTAAATTTGGAGGATTTAGAGGGTGTTAATGAATACTATGTACCCTGGAGTGAGAATAGTGTAACCGAAATTA